>CM024243.1:23638294-23789439 GCA_013421045.1 Propylea japonica | reverse complement strand
TTTTGAGGTCCATGAATCATGGTTACAATTTGCAGATAGCTTTCTCGTGGTCATGGGATAAAACCAGATTCAAATACCTAGAATTTTCGTTGTCCACCACATACCTCCTTACCAGTGATACGTTTGGGAGATGATATAATAAAAAACTTGAGCATTACATCATTAATATATGAACAGAACAACTATACAATTGGATATGAACGGTATAAACTAAGTATTATTATACAAATGTTGTAGAGAGTGGACAGAATAAAAAATATATATATATATATATATATATATATAGATATATATATAAATAGAAGGGGGGAGTGCCGGAACAAACTCAACGAGGTAGGCAAAAAAATAGGTCTTTCTAATCTGGTTCCCGGGCCACTCGGGAATCGAAGGAAACGAAGAGGCCCATACACTTGCCAAAGAGGGCGCACAAATGTCACTCTTTGGCCCAGAACCCTTCTGTGGTATATCTAATGTACCTATAAGAAGGAGTTTCTGGAGAAGGAGAAAGCCGAGAGGGAGAAGCTCTGGCGGATCTCCCAGGGATGGATCATTCCACTGAGTTCCTTCGAGACAGCGGGATCCAAAGATATCTGGATCTTGTAAGAAGCAATTGCACCTCCTCACTGGCTTTCTTACAGGACATTGTCGCCTCAGGAAGCACCTGTTGAGGATGGGATTGTCGGACACTGACGAGTGTAGGTTCTGTGGGGAGGAGGAGAAACCCCCATTCACCTAGTCACGGAAAGCCTTGGCATTACGAGCCTGAGGAGGAAATGCCTTGGACAAGAAACTTGCAAGAGTGAGGAACTAGCCTCGTTAAAGCCTACACAGTTACTAGATTTCATTAGATCTCTGGAACTGGAAGGCGAGCTGTGAAGGTTTTTGGCCAGAACAGCTCTGTAAGGGGGCACAATAGACCTTAAGGTCGCAGTGAACTGTAACCCCTCTGTAAACTATCAACTATCAATAGGAAGGTACGTTGAAAATCTTAATATTAATAATTATATAACGATGGGATCATTATAATTATCTGAATAAGTCCAGTCTGGTATCTATAGATACCAGGAAAGTAAACCTAGTTCGTTTAAATTTTTTTTTCTCTCCCCCCCCTTATGGGACAGCCAACTTAGGCTATGTCTTCCCAATCTCATCGTTATTTGAACTGGACGTTGACACACACAAACATCCATGTCCTTTGCCGGGATTCGAACCCGGGATTCATTTAAATTCAAAATTTCCATTTATCATGTCATTTCGTACGAACGTACACGGAAGCATGTGACAGACGTTATCGGATGATCATTGGCGCCAAAAATGTTGACCAATAGGAGAGCTGTCGTATCATCGTGCCGTCGGACAAACGGATGCATCTGACCTTACCTTATGGTACGTGATGAAGCCACTAGAGGAATTTTTCGCGGGAAATGTTATTTCTGTCATTAATTTGAACATATGAAATCGCAGTGTCCAAAACGTAACACTGCAAATGTCGCGAAAGAAGAAGATATATCTTTCGTCACAGAAGTTGTCGAAAGTCAAACGTTGACAGCGAACAGAGAATTTTGTGGTATGACTGGTATGAGTGGTATGACAGATAACCAAGAAATTCTATTTGTCATTGATAGTGGAGCAAGCAACCTCACATTTAGTATGTTGTTGGCAACATTATTCGCATCAAGCCGGGAATTATACTAATAAATTTCATTAACCTGTTGATAATAATCAACCTTCTACTTCTCAACCATCCACTTCTAAACCCAATCCTTTGAATCCCCATGCAAATATATTCAAGTTCTGTAACTATTGTAAGAAACCCGGACATTTAATTAACCAATGCCGTATTAGGGACCAAAATAATTCAAAAATACACAATTTAAACTTAAAAATGTCGACCTTGATGAACACCCAAGGCACCGACTAATTCATTTTTCTGGTGTTCCTTTCCAAAAATTTGTTCAAAACATAACTCCTTCTACGCAACTTTATACTCTTCGTTTCCAAGTTACTAATTCAGCAAATTCTTACTTGAATTTTTTAATTGACATTGGAGCTGCGTGCTCTATCGTTAAACATTCAGCATTCAACCCAGATAAAACGTATCTTAATATAGGAGATATAATTCACATTAACGGTATCAATCCAAATTTCCATTCAAACCATTGGGACAACCATTGTTAATTTATCTTTAGATGGATTAAATATCCAGCATAAATTCAATGTAATCAACGCAAATAAAATTCAATCCTCTTATGATGAACTTCTTGGCTCGGATTTCTTTGAAAACCATAATGCAATTATCAACTATGCAAACAAATCAGTTTTAATAAACAACCATTGTATTCAATTCAACAATGAAATACCTATTACTCAAATAACCATACCTCCTCGTTCAGAATATATTGCTGAGGTTAATATTTCTAACAATCTCAATTACGGACTTATCGAAAACCTTGAAATTTCTCCGAATGTTTTCATTCCAAATATTCTAGTAAATAATCAAAATTCTGTTGCTAAAATTCCTATTTTAAATCTTAATGCAGAATATATTACAATTGATAAACCTATTGTCAAATTAGAACGGATTCATCCTGAAAAATGTATTAACTTTTCTAATATCGCCACAAATTTTAATAATTCTTCCAAATTTGAAAAATCCAAACGTAACAAAATTTTACGCGAAAATCTTCGATTAGAACATTTAAATACTGAGGAAAAGTCATCTCTTATCAAAATTTGCGAAAAATACTCCGAACTTTTCTATTTACCTGGTGATAATTTAAATTGCACCCCTACTCTAAAACATAGGGGAGAGGCAGGCAAGATGGCATACAATCTTTTGAAAATCGATATCTCTTATGAGGAAAAAAAAATTAAGCACAGTATTAGTTGAATCTCTAGCCAATCAAGTTAGCTATCAATTTTTGAAGAAAGATATGAATAAAAAAAATTATAGACAAAAAAAAATCGCGATAATCTGTAACATCCGAAAAAAACATTTTGCCTCACAGTGTCGGGCAAGATGGCATATCATATAATATGATATATTTGTAGTGAAAAAACAAAATTCCAATAAATACAATATCATAGAAGAAAAAGAAATTTATTTATATTCATATAAACAAAAAAAATTATATTCATATAAATAAAAAAAGGTACATTGAATGTTTTACTAGCAAGGGCCTATCCCATTTGTTTTTTCTTACTGCTTCCAAAACTCTTAACATATTATTCTCATCCCACTCTCCTCTATTGGTTTTCCTTCGATAATTGAAGACCATCTGAAAAAATATTTTATTGTTAATAAAAAGTGCCATGCCATTTTACCCAGCCTTTATGTATGTCAACTTGCCCTAACCACGTGTCAAAAAAAGGAATATTAAATCAACGTTTTTGTGACATCTTTTTGTCAAGGTGAATACATGAAAAGGTTCACAATAAAATTACAATTCTACTCGGATATAAAAAAGTTAGAGAAATAATCTGTACTTACAGTAATACAGACGAGAAGAGAGAGCTTACGTCGAAGTTGTACACGCTCATACCACTTTTTCACGACTAAGTCATCAACCACCGTAACGAATCCCTTGAAACAACGTTCGTACACTGTTGCCAACTAATTCGAACATTTGCACCGAGTTCTAGGATTCTACTCGCAGTGGATTCTTCAGTAAATATGGTATGCCATTTGGCCCTACTATGCCATCTTGTTGGCTTAATCCTTCTGGTCATTATCTACAACATCCTCAAATGGTGTGGTTTCATCAGACTCTTGAGAAGATTCCTATGTTGTACCAGAGAACCAAAAGCTATTGAAGGTAACCCATGTTTCCAAATCTTCAACCAATGTTGTACTACCACCCCTGTGGAACAACCCATTCCAGTCTTCTATGATGCAGAACTACAGCGTACCAATTTCACTGGCACTTCCAATTCTCGACATTCCAACCAGTAAGAAACCAACAGCACTGGCTCCCATTCATTAAGAAGATCTAAGAGAAACCAAGGAATCAAGATCAACCCTTATTAAATCCAATCTTACTTGTTCTGATTCAATTTATAATTTTCAATACTTTCATATTTGATACTTTCTTAATTGATATCATATTTTCAATGTTTATTTAATTATCGATTTCAACTTGCATCATATTTTCAATTTTTACTTAATTATCAATTTCAATCATATTCTCAATTTTAACTGCATCATGTCTTCAACTTTTGAATTTTTAAAATTTTGTGATATTTATCTTAACGTTCCAATTCCTTAGTCCTTAAAACTTTATATATTTTTGTAAAGCGATATGTTGCTTCTAGATTTTTGCTCTTTCTTAAAAATAATATCAAAAATCTTCTTAGGGGGGAGATGTTGGCAACCCCTCAACAATGAGCCTATTGTTCACATATTCTTGCTGACTTCAGCTATTTCCAAAATACTATATAAAGAAGCAACGCAACGCTAATAATCAGTTCATCTCTATCTTCCGTCGAGTTTATATCTCTCTTTCGTGAATATTTCAAAGTCCGTTATCGTAATAAATGTAACGTGTGTTATTCTCATAATAAACAAGTGCTTTCTCATATTGTGTTCACATTTAAACCAGTGATTCCCAACCTAAGTGAAATAATTATAATTCTAGTGAACACCTAATAATAATCAAGTGATATTGTTCCTTTATTGGATTAATTGGATCAACCCTTGGATTTATCTCCTGAATCCACCTAACTTCATCAATTTCATCAACAATCATCCTCATATCTACAAGTTCCGGAGCTACTTCAAAAGGCTGCCCTGGTGACAGCATACTGCTTTCTTATTCAATTGTGTTTGGAATACAACAACATATCAAAATCACCTTTTAGGTCGACGAAATAATTATTTTTGATAAATTCCGAATATACTGACAGGTTACCTACTATGACGACATACCAAAAAAAGTTGTAGATAAACAGTGACATTTTGTAAACAAATTAGATGGAAATGTTTCTCATGGTTTTCTGAGATCTATATGGCATTCATTCAGTTAAAAAACTGTAACTAAAATATTCGCCTATAAATTACTTGAAATCATGATAATAGATATCTGAATCGTATGTTAAAAAAAGGTCGCATTGCTCCATAGAATTTTCCTAAAAAAAATTCCGCCATAACATCATAACAATCTGTTCTTCTTGTCAAAATAATGAAAACGTAAAAACTAGATCCAGAAAGTCCATAAAATACAGCGAGATTGTTTTTTTAACACACACCAGTGTTTGTAATGCAAGAAAAAATGAACAAATTTCATATCTATAGAAGTGAAACGAAAAAAAAAATTTACTTCTTTGTCTATTCGAATCACGCGACGGTCTGTCATTTCCATGTTCCAACAAGTCCATGAAGAGATTAGTGCTTGGTAATTCCTGAAAGTGCTTGGGAGCACTCTAGTGCTTAGGAATTCGAATTACTAAGCACTAAGCCCTTTCGAAAAATTCGCGAAGCACCAAGCACTAAGCACTGGTTCAATCAAGCGCTCGCGAGCACACTGCTCACGAGCACTAAGCACAAGGTTTCGGCACAGCTCTGCCCTCCAGCTATATCCGAAGAAATCATTGAAATACTATGTAATTATATATATTGCCCCATTTTTCATGAAAGACTTCTAATTAATACTTGTGTATAAGAAATGTGAGGATTGTATTGAAATATTTATACATTTTAACTTATGTTTATCCAATTTGATGCTTGAGGTTGCCGTACAGAAGAAGATTTTAGATCCGCCCACCAAGAAAGTGGGCAGTTTTTTCATAAAAAGAAGTATATACTTACCGTGAACCTGCATGAGAATTCAAGGATAAGCCACCCTGTATAATTTTTTGTGAATCTTGAAGTTTTTATAATTACCCTTGTATCCAAGTTTCAGAAGATCTCGAAAAATTATATTTCTATGCTTCTTTTTACAGAATCATGAGTTAAAATACAGAATTTTGAAAAATATTGACCTCGATTAGACGATTAGAGTTTATGAGTGAATTCATGGTGAATATTATGATATTTTTTATGATAAGTGGTGGATATACACTCAGTTGTGAAAAAATCAAAGAAGGATTTGTTATTACTTTCTTTATTTTTCAGAAAAATCAGTACGAATGTTTAAACAATAAAATTCAATAATCTAAATATCATTAAATGCTCATTTAGACATATTGTATTATAGAATATATGAAATAACCAATAACATGCAGAAAATGAAATTGAATAATTGATTCGAAATATAAACAGAACATATAATATGATGGCACATTGAACTGAAAAAACAATGAACTTGAAGCATTTAAGTCTTTGGTTTTGATAAGGTATTCAATCATAAATATTATATGCATATAATATTTATGACTTCGATGTACCTACATTTTAAAACTGGCTTCGACACAATTTTGAAAATTGAGATATTTAACATGTTATAAGTGGATCGTAAATTATTCAACCATTGACATAATTCACCAAAGGGTGCATTCAAAACGTTATTCATATGTTCAAGCAAATTTTTGTCGTACATGGAATAGTTTTGTGAGTTTCCCATGTTTCACTGGCTGGAACTGATTGCAACTTATTTTAGGTTCACCAACACTTTGCACCTCAGAATGTATTGTTCTTGTAGCAGGAGCAACATTTTGCATATCAGTTTTCTGCATTTTCTTCATTTTCATCCTACGGTTTTGGAACCATACTTTTATCTGCTTTTCGGAAAGATTTAATCGCTGTGATAACAAAATTCTTCTCGTTCTTTGCAGATAGCTGGCTTTGAGAAATTCAGTCTCCAGGCCAATCAGTTGGTCATTGGAGAAGGATGTTCTTGACCTTTTCTTCGAAGCCAATTTGGGCTCTGGAGTTGGTGCTTTTCGGAAAGATTTAGTCGCTGGGATAACAAAATTCTTCTCGTTCTTTGCAGATAGCTGGCAGATGTTGGCGATGTTGTTTCTGACGTAGAAGTTGTTGAAACTGATGGTGAATTCATCGTTGAAGAGCCTTGCACATATTCCACTACAGGGTTTGTGGTTTGGAAATTAACGTTCTGAAAAGAAATATATTATTAATATCTAATTGGGATGAAAAATATACAAGCAAAGCCTTGAGCAGGTGCTTTTGAGCGCTCGTTCATTGGCGGAAGAACAATGTAATTACCTCAATATTTAGTATAGGACTTGAGATTCATGCTAAGTATATGAATGTAAAATCTCGATCAGTATTATAAGGGGTTTTCCAATAAGGACTTGACAACTTTTTTCGAAATAAAAAGCCAACCATTTGAGATATATCGAAAACTTTATTATAGGGTTGAAGTACAATCAAAACATTTATGAATGGAACTCGACTTCCTTCATGTGGCCACAGCGGGCACGTTTGCAGCGGTCGATTCGTTGGACCCAATTTTCGATGACTTGGGCACACATTCCGGCCGAAACGGCAGCTATTTCGCGTTCAATGTTGGCTCTGAGCTCTACCAACGTCGTAAGCTTGTTGGCATAAACCAATGACTTCACGTGGCCCCAAAGAAAGAAGTCTAGAGGCGTTAAATCGCACGAATCGGCCAATCGACTGGTCCATTTCTGGAGATAACACGCTCATTGAACTTACTCTTCAATAAATCGATTGTAACGTGTGCTGTGTGGTTTGTTGCACCGTCCTGTTGAAACCACACCAAAAAGTTATTTTTTGTGGATGAAGTGTTGTTTCATGAAGCACATGTGGATTTTCACCCGACCAATAATGCGTATTTTGATTATTGACGAACCCATTGAGCCAAAAATGAGCTTCCTCACTGAGGATGATTTTTCGATGAAATTGATCATCTTGACGAATCTTTTCCAGAGCCCAATCGGAGAACGTACGTCGCTTCAAATGGTCCATCGGTTTCAATTCTTGAGTCAGCTTGATCTGGTATGGGTGTAAACCAAGATCCTTACGCAAAATTCGTCAAAAAGTTGTCTGGGCGATGACCAACTCTTGAGAACGCCGTGGAATTGACTGATTTGGATCATTTGCTACGGACGTAACAACGGCAGCGAATCCGAATCGGATATCATGTAATGGAAATATGAAGGTTCTTGTTTTCCATATTCCAATAAAAATTTTTATGGTTAGGTTCACACTTTGACCACAAAATTTTGCAAGAGGCTTAGTAGGAACATCTCGCATGTGGACGCAAAATTTCATTTTGGTTGATTTCGTTTTGTCTGAGATTTTGAGTAACAAACATTTTGGATGGCCATATTTTATGGAACACCCTGTACGATTTTGCTGGTTAACGAACTTAACCGCGGCATTTGGAAACCGAACTTACTCTGAAAATCTCAAGTCTCTGGGACAATATCTTCGAAAGTTTACGTACTAACGGCCGTTTAAAATTAAATTTGAACACGAATTTGTCATCAGGAAGTCGAACCCTTCCATTTGGGACCAAAATTCGAAAATTACAGACATTTGGGCAAAACTATATAGCATACATTTTAGTAGAACGAGCGCATAAAGCATAAATTTAAACGCTTCAGCAGAAAGATTTCAAATGAAAGGAAATCTTACCTGGCCATTGAGATATGAATGAAAATTATACTTCTGTTGGTGATATTGATGCAACTGGGTTGGCGATATTGAGGGTAGTGATGTTGAAGAAGTTGGTGAAACTAACGTCGAATTCGCCAATGGAGATACTTGAGCTACCTTAACCACAGGGCTTGGAGTTCGGAAATTGTTCTGGAATTAAATAAATCGTTAATATCTTTTGAGATAAAAATAAGCAACGGATAATAGTATATTATGCAACGAGCGAATAATAGCCATTAATAAGCAAGTAGCATACTATACTTCATCCACGACTACTGAATAGATTTTTTGAAGGTTTCAACATTTGGCGACCGCGACAAGACCCTTCTATGACAAGCGTGAAAAAAGTCGAGTTGACTCATGAGAAATTTTTGAAGAACTGTTCATTGTATATCTAGTAACAAAACATTCTTTAATTGATATAATAACAGTAGATTTGGCCCTGGATTGACAAGTTATACCCATATTATTTGTTAGTTGCTACTTTAGAATACTGAAGAAATACCAATTTAAAGAATATTTTATCAAAGCTTAATCTAGGAAGCATCTGACAGCAGTGAGTTATATCTCATATTATCACTTGTGATTAATGGATATTATTTTGGCCGAGCCCACAGACGTGAAATGCCTAAATTGTATAGTAGTCGTGGATAAAAATTTCCATTTATTGATTAAATTGAAACCCGAATATTGAAACAGTAGCTTAAGGACAATTTAAACACAACAGAAGAAAGGTTTCAAATGAATGTAAATCGAAGTTATCGAAGTTTTTATTTGATATCGGCTGTTCAACACGTTAGGCAAGGCCTAAAATGACCCGCAGCTTCGTGGGGTGACGCAGCGTGAGTCACGGCGAGATTTTGTAAATCTAATAAATAAATACGTCCGCGCATACACAATTGCAGTGTGACGTGACGCAGGTTCTGCTTAACGTGACCCTGCGAAACGCAGTGTCGATCCCGCAGTTTCTTGTATGTATTCACGGTGAGTCGTAATAGAAATAGAAGAAACATTAATTGAAGCAGTGCGAATTCGGCAAGTTTCGTACGATACAAGCGTGACTTTTTCCTCTTTTTAAGTATAAACTTCTCGATGCCTTGCTTTTAGTCAGTTGAGAGGTAAAAAATATCATTTCGGACACGAACTCATCTCCCAAATCAGATTCAGAAATTAAGTCAAACAAAAGAGCAGTAGATATTTTCATTTTGAGCCCGTACCCAACTGCGTTATAGCAATCACCAGCAAGTACTGCGATCGTATTTGCGCGGTTCCCGCGTTCGCAGCTCACCTCATCAAAATTACGCTGCGTCACCTCACGAAACTGCGAGCCATTTTGCGCCTTGCCTTATCGTTGAGGACAGCGTAGTTCATTCAGTATGGTAGGCAACAGTTAATACTTGAATCGAGTATTTTGGGCATCTGACAAATTAAATAATTCTATACGTATTGTAGGTTCCCTACCATACTGCGATAAGAGAGAGAGACAAGACTAGGTTATTGCAATAAGTCAAAGGAATTCATTCAGTTACAGCACGTGATTATATCGACTATTTATCTGTGCAACTAGACGGAAGAATTCTCTGTCTGATGCATTCTATATCGTATGTTTCAGATGTGAATTTCCAATCCTGTATAGTGAAGCTATCTATACATCTTATCGCTGAGCCTTTAGCATATATTATGAATTTGGCATATACTGAGGGGATATTTCCAGACGCTCTGAAACTAGCGATCATAGGACCTTTCTGCAAGAAGGGTACCACTACGGAAATGGGCAACTATCGACCAATCAGTCTGTTAACAACCTTTCCTGAGATTTTCGAGAAGATCTTGGCTCAACGACTAATCTCCTTTTTCACTAAGTTTGGATTATTCACAAAAAAATGTCAACATGGCTTTATCCAAAACAAAAACACAGAAACTGCGATGTTCCAATTGATATCGAGCATCGTAAATGCTGTCGATGGTGGTTTTGTTCCCTGTGGGTTGTTCCTGGACCTAACTAAGGCCTTCGACTGCGTCAAACATCAAAGACTACTGTAAAAGTTAGAGAAATACGGCATCAGGGATAACCAGTTGAACCTAATCCGGAGCTATTTGGAGGGACGAAGACAGAAAGTTATCATCACAACAGAAGACTGCACGTACGAGTCAGAAGAGGCGATGACAGAGATGGGAGTAATACAGGGTACTATCTTGTGACCCGTATTCTTCTTGGTTCACATAAATGATCTACCAGAAGAACTAGACAATGATGATCTCAACAATGGTGACGAACCCAATAGTAGCCAACAATCCAAGAATGAAACTACAGATGTTGTTATCTCTGCAGACAACACGAATATAGTCACCTACGGACAAAATCATCAATAAACTCTCAGGCGGGCAGATGTGGTGTTGCAAAATATGAATCGATGGTGCATGAGCAATCAATTAGAGCTGAATATTCCTAAGACCGAATGTGCTATGTTTCACACGCAATCACAGTTGACTTATGGTATAGTAATTTGGAGAAATGGAACACATTTGGACAAGCTCTTTAGGACACAGAAACTAGCTATCACAACTGTCTACCAAATGAAATATCGGGAATCTTGTAGCAACGTATTCAGATATAATAACATACTCAAAGTCATTGGAATCTATGCTTACAGATGTGCTATGTTTGTAAGACAACACCCAGAATACTTTGAAAAACATCTCAACAGGAATAATACCAGAAGAAAAATACCCTATCTGTAACCTTGATACACCCTGAACTTAGCACAAAACAACGCTGAATACATGTGCATGAAAATATACAACTATTCACCAGAAAACCTACGCAATATAAAGGAACTGAAGCTATTCAAAAAAGAATTCTACAAGTATATATTGTTCTGCGAACCATATACAATGAAAAAATACTACCAAAAGGGAAGAAGAATTTGATATTTTGATTTCGTTCGACATACTTCTACTCTATTCGGTGCGATTCTGTTTGCGCATAGCCATATTGCTAAGATAAAGATATGACTATCATAGCAAGATGCGCAATATTCTGTATTCTGTTCGACCATTCTGTGGCAATATGATCTGTCAGTTTAGTCATAACCTTGCTATCCGCATTGCTATCTTAGCAAGGTCGAAAGAGTACTTGCATACACGGATAACAATCTTGCCTAGGACCAAAACTGTTAGAAATACGATAGAAAAACATTTATTTATTATTCTTCAAAAGGTTTGAAAATGGGTAAGTATGTTGTAATGAAAATGGAACTGACGTACTACAGAACATTCAATTTTAGGAGAATTCTCAGATTGCCAAACCGACACATCAGGGACTCCATGCTGAGAATGTGTTTACATTAATCAATAATTGTGTAATATGTGAAAATATCTCATTCGGGGAAAACATTCATATGAAATTGTTTATTCATAACAAAATATAAAATTAACTTCATTCTGTGAACTAATTGTAAAAATTTCTCAGTCTCAAATAACATCACAGTTTAAGCTATTTGTCAGAATTCTTCAGCTAGTTGAAAGGAAATATTTCATTCAGAGAAAGCATTTAATCTTTTCTTGTTCCATTTTACACTACATTCAAAAAAATTCCTAGTTCAACCCACTTGGTTTCCCCTCTTGTATATTTCTAATGGGTTATAATTAATTCTATTATATTTAAGGAAGTTTATCGATACTTCCATTTGAATTTTCTTGGTTTTCCTATTCCGCAACATTTTTCAAAGTCTCATCACAAATGTTTGAAAACACAGAAATGTCATAACAAAACCTCAAAATAGTAGTTCAAATATCATATATTACAGTGTTGCCGGCTCTTGGATTGCCGATTCTCAAAGCCATATTGCTAAGGCGAAATTCATAACCAACATGACTATAACAGTCGAAACAGAATACGGAATACCGTAGTCATATTGCTATGAATTTGGGGGTTTCTCGAAACTATATAATTTGATCATAATATCGTTAATATAATCTGGAAATATGTTGTGATTACCTGTGTTTGACTTATCCAGTAACCTCGCAACTTCAGTCCTAAGTTCACCCAAACCAGCCTGTAGAGTTCACACCATCCTGTCAACAGGGGAATTCAGCTCAACGAGATCACTTTTTTGTACTTTAGCACCCATGGTCCGATTTATTGTTTCAGCAAATTTTAATGAAGGTGAATGTTTCAATTAGGAAATATACTGAATTATGTGAAATTTAAACCAGTGAGTAAGGAGCCGAACCAGATGAGCTACCCACACATTGACGGATGTTCAATGAGTGTGTCAAATTGTCGCTTGAGGTTTTTCTGAGTTGAAGCGTAATTACAATGTTCACATTTATACTGCTTCGAATTCGAACGAACCGAATCTCCATATCGCTTGAGAAGTACTATTTTAGTTGAAGCATATTCACACAGTTCACATTAATCTAGCTGCAAATTCGCATGAACTGAATCTATATTTAATTTGAGATCGCTTTTTCGACTTGCCGCATATCCACATAGTTCACATTTGTATGCCTTCAAATTCAAATGAACCGAATCGATATGTACCTAGAGATGGCTTTCTCGACTTGCAGTTTAATAACAAAATGCACATTTATGTTGTTTCAAATCAAAATTAACTGAATCTATTATGTCGTTTGAGATGGCTTTTTCGACTTGCAGCATATTCTCCTTGTTCACTTTTATGTTGCTTAAAATTGAAATGAATTGAATCTATATGAAATTTAAGATCGCTTCTTCGACTTTTTGCATATTCACACTGTTCATATTTATGTTGCTTCTAATTCAAATGAACTGAATCTATATGTACTTTGAGATAGCATTTTTGACTTGCACCATATTCACACTGTTCACATTCATGTTGTTTCAAATCCAAATGAACTGAATCTATATGTCGTTTGAGATGGCTTTTACGAATTGCAGCATATGCACACTATTCACATTTAAGTTGCTTCGAATTCGAATGAATCGAATCTATATGTAATTTTAGATGGCTTTTTCGATTTGTCGCAAATTCACACTGTTCACATTCATGTTGTTTCAAATTCAAATGAATTGAATCTAAATGTATTTTAAGATGGTCTTTTCGACTTGCAGTATAATCACAAAATGCACATTTATGTTGTTTCAAATCCAAATGAACTGAATCTATATGTAATTTGAGATGGCTTTTTCGACTTGCAGTATAATCACAAAATGCACATTTATGTTGTTTCAAACCTAAATGAACTGAATCCATATGTCGTTTGAAATGGCCTATTCGACTTGTAGCATATTCACACTGTTCACATTTATGTTGCTTCAAATTCAAATGTACTGAATCAATATGTATTTGGAGATGGCTCTTTTGACTTGCAGTATAATCGCACTGTTCACATTTATGTTGATTCATATGCAAATGAACTGAATCTATATGAAACTTGAGATTGCTTTTTCGACTTGCAGTATATTCACACTGTTCACATTTATGTTGCTTCGTAATCGAATGAACCGAATCTATATGCAAGTTGAGATCGCTTTTTCGACTTGCTGCATATTCACACTGTTCGCATTTGTGTTCCTTCAAATTCAAATGAACCGAATCTATATGTCGTTTGAGATGGCTTTTTCGACTTGCAGCATAATCGCACTGTTCACATTTATGTAGCTTCAAACTGAAGTGAATTGAATCTATATGAAATTTGAGATCGCTTCTTCGACTTGCTGCATATTCACAATGTTCACATTTATGTTGCTTCAAATTCAAATGAACTGAATCTATATGTTGTTTGAGATCGCTTTTTCGACTTGTTGCATATTCACAATGTTCACATTCATGTTGTTTCAAATTCAAATGAACTGAATCTATATGTTGTTTGAGATGGTTTTTTTGACTTGCAGCATATTCACACTGTTCACATTTATGTTGCTTCAAATTAAAATGAACTGAATCCATATGTATTTTAATACGGCGTTTTTGACTCGCAGTATAATCACAAAATTCACATTTATGTTGCTTCAATTTTAAATGAACTGAATCTATATGTTGTTTGAGATGGTTTTTTTGACTTGCAGCATATTCACACTGTTCGCATTTATGTTGCTTTAAATTCAAATGAACTGAATTTATATGTACTTTGAGGTGGCTTTTTTGACTTGTAGTATAATCGCACTGTTCACATCTATGTTTCAAATTCAAACGATTTGAATCTATATGTAATTTTAGATGGCTTTTTCGGCTAGCAAGCTGTTCATAGTTAAGTTGCTTCGAAACAGTTGCATCAATATTTCGTTTGAAGTCAGCTCCTTGATTTACAACATAAGTAGGAGGTTTCTGCTTCATATTACCATGTTCCTGAATTGCATTTGTTACACTCTCTTGTTCCGGAATGGATTCACATATACGGAAACATGTTTCATCTTGATAATGCGGGTTTTCATTTTCGAACTTAGAACAGTATTCAGTTTCATGAAATTCCTTCGATGGACTGCATGTGCCAATTTCAGTTAAAATTTTTAACTTCTTTCTGTCATGAATACCATTCTCATCTATGAATTGTTCAAAAATATCAATGTTTTCATGTTTCACTTCCTCCATTTTCGAAGACTCGATCGTTCAGATGCTGACCCTGAAAATATCAAGATTGAATTTCCATGTTCCCAGAACAATATTGGATATTAACAGTTGTATATCTGAGGAATTGACGTACAGCGTAACCGACTGAATGTTCGATTGCAATAATGTAGAGTTGTCTCTCTCTTATCTTTGGAAGTGCTCAATTTAAGCAGTAGGGTAGGAAACCTTTAGTACTCGCATCGAATTATTTAATGTGTCAGCTTCGATTCAAGTACTTCGGTTTGCCGATCATACTATTTGAATTGAGCCACTCCCAACGATAAGAGACATACAGCACTACATTATTGCAATCTAACATTTATTCAGTCGGTTACGCTGGAAGTAAATCTCTCAGGTAAACAACTGTTTAACTAGACGGAAAAATTCTCTGAATGATGCATTGTTTATCGTATGATTTCGATATGTTTCTAAACCTGTATATCTGAACATTTTAAACAGCAATTGTCAAATGTGAATTACATAACTTTAACACCGGATGTATAAACATAAATCATGCGAACCATTAGTTTATTGGCTGCAACAGAAATTTTTACCAAAATAATTAACTAAACAAGATCGTGCTTTGATATAAGGCAACCCTAAAGAAACTTGAACTGCCACATGTAGCAACGAACTCATATTGTCGCCGGTTTTATGTGCATATATGCGATTCAATGACAGGTGAGCAATTTTACTCCGGTGTCCGGTAGATCAATCTCACCCCGTTTCGCGGTAGATGCTTATTCTTACCAAAAAAATCATGCACATCTTTTACAATGCTTGCTGAAATTTTTACCTGGAAATATTCCATTAATCACAAATCTTTTTCATACATATTTGTGAATAATCAGCTGTTTGCCCCTACACAAGTTTCCAAACCGCCATTGACACAAACTGTTGATTATTTACAAATATGTATGAAAAAGATTTGTGATGAATGGAATATTTCCAGGTAAAAATTTCAGCAAACATCTGTCTTATTGTGAAAAATATATCCATCTGAATAAATCGTAATAGAAATTTTTCTCACTAAGCAATGTTTTTCCAAATAGCTAAATATGTCATACATCGGTTGGAGGAATTTTAGTACTGTCATCCCAGATTAAATATAGGCAAGAGCAATTCTCCTTGAATATCAATCTCAATGAAACATTGCATTTCACAATTCCTTTCAAAGAAGATAAATTGCATATACCTATGTATTTTTAATACACAGGGTGTCTACTCTCAAAGTGGCCAAACTTCAAGTGGGTATTATACGACTAATTTGCAAAAAAAAATATTGTTGTATTAATATCTATTTTTTTATTAATTTAATAGTTTTCAATTCGAATTAATTTCAACAGTATATGCACTTGACCGCCTCTATATTCAAGTACTCCGTCGTCTCTCCTTCTTGAGCAAATCGAACAGAATTATGAAAGAGGCACTAGCACAACTCAAGTTTTCCATCGCTTACGTTCGTAAGCACTGAACTGACACATCCGCTGGAGCGGCTTCGAACACATGCTCATACTGTTCGTGCGTCAGAAAGAAGAATTGTCCGTATAAACGCTCATTCGGTGCGGCGTGCACATTCGTCACTAAAGTCTAAAAATTTCGAACTAAAATTTAATCTATTTCGAAACTCTTCGTGATTCTTCAATTCATTTGTTACTTGTAGATGCTGAGACCAGACTCACATTTTGTAGGTGGTATCAAAAAAATTCAAGAGAGTGGGAGGCCAAAGTATAGCATGGACTTATGAGGCCACTTTCACGAAATCAGGTGTGATAAATTTACGAAATAACCATGTATAGCAAAGGGAAACCACCCATGCGACTATTGTTTTTTATTTACAACATGAGTTAAGTATCAACGTGAGTCAGGAGAAGAGAACTTTTCGGACCAGTTATACTTTCCGATCACTTTAGTGCTGAAGAAATCATTAATCCAAAGCAACTTGACAAACATATTGGATGAAATGCACAGGATTGAAAGATACGGTCAGATGGGCGCAGAGAACCCCAACCTTAAGGTAAGGTAAGATGCATCCGTTTGTCCGACAGCACGAAGATACGACGGCTATCCTATTAGTCCACAATTTGTTGCCAATAATCATCCGATGGATGGACCCGTTCGTGCGACGTCGTATAAAGTTAAAATATCTTAACTTTTGTCCGATATCGGATGGAACATAACTTCACTCACGACCTCAAACGTTCAGTTTTCAATCTGTTGCGATTCGAGTTCATCTACAAGCAGGTTTCGAAAACTAATAATAATAGATCGTTAGTAAAAAAGAAACGTTTTACAATTTTGCTTTTATCGTTATTATTAATAAGAAGAAGGAAGAAAAACGCAATAAACAGGAAGACCTGTGTGCGCGAAATATTTAAACATGTGCAAGAAAGATATAAACAGAATAGAAGCACGGCCTTCTAAAGATATGGCCGGGCGCCTCAAGCGGCAACGCCGCAAAAGACGATCTTTGAGAGGTATACCGTTTGCACGAGAGATACGATATTTCGAATTTCATTTCCTGATATTATTTAGTGTGTTTTTCGATGAATATTCGAAAAAGGGGTAGAAGTATGCCCTGATCAGTCAATGAATTGGATATAAATGAAAAAATTTTAAACTAAAGCGAATTGGTGGATGGTTTAAACCATTTATTGTTCAGCAAAATGCACAGGTAGGTGTCTATCGCCAAAAAACTATAACTTTCAAAAAGGAATTGACTGAAATATAATTATTTCCACTCTTTCTATGTAATTATCATCCTTCGTATTCTTCACGTAATTATTGTGAAAGGTTTGAAAAAATGGAACTAAGCGAATTTAGAATGAACTTCGAATTCAAATCACAATAACCTACAAGTTCCTGTCAATTTTGAATAGGGAATAAAAGTGCAATTGAATGCTATGAATAATCAGTTCACATAAAATTGATTTTTGTTCGAAACTCCTCAAAAAACAGTTTCGTTGTCGTTCAAAATAGGTAGGTATTTTCTAAAATAGAGCACATAGGTATGAACGATAATTAAATTTAATGGGTCAGTTCTTTTAATTTTTTGCTCTCACAGAAAGTAATTTAATTGTTCCATCTGCTTGTGAATGTTTATCGAACTCAATTATATCGTTGGAATCGAAATTTTTTTTACGAATCAAACTTTTGTTGGAATGAAATTTCGCGGATGGCCCTCATCTACAAAAGCTGTTCATATTTCGGCAAACTGGAACAACTGAAATATCGTTAATTTTTTTGAACGGATAATATTTCTACACGATGAATAATAAAATAGAAAACATTCCTACCATTTTTCGAAGAAAATGAATTTGATTTATAGGTTAGAGACATTTACGAAAAGGCGAAAGTAGTTATCCTGAGGAAAATTCACTAACACCAATATCACAAACACTTTCACTCTTTATAGCACTCAAACAATCACGATAGTTAACTATAATTCACTTATTTTTCACATTCACGACCACTTTCACTTTCACATTCACTTTCCATCTGGTGCAGTTCTGTGTTACATTCGAATGGATGAACCTGCGACCGATACGTCAGAGAGTTTGTTTGGATCCCCGAAATGAAAGAAAATTGTTATTTTTATTTTCTCCACGAATTTCGATTTCTTCAAATGATTAACATCGTAATTTCTTATTCACAAGGTGAGCTGGTGTAATTTTCATATCCGTTTTTTATGTTCCAGTTTCGAATGTTGATTGTTTGTTTTTTCAATTGTAATACAGGTTAACCTGTGTGTTTGTTCTATATTGTGTTGTTGTTAAGAGTAATTTTGTAGTTAGTTCATATACAAGATCTCATGCTACCCATTACTAATTTAGGTAAAATTGTTTTTAGCCTGAGGAAGGGAATAAATTTCCCGAAACGTTGCGCTGCTGAATAAATTATACATAAATAGTTCCTTGTGACTGATACCTTCACCTATTCTATTGATATTAGGAACGATAAGTGCTTTTATTACTTAATAATTTACCACTAGATGTTTACTAGCTCTCACGCATGCGCCTGTAACATAACTGTTCATAGAGGCTACATTAGAAGGCTGTGCTTGTATATGTCGGGAAGGCATACCACTCTACAGCGTTGCCGCTCTTGGCTATGACCGGGCCCGGAAATTTAGAAGGCCGTGATAGAAGTCATCAGGAAAATAAATTAACAACATAATTTTTATGAGTTCTATTATATTTTTGATACCTATAATTTTAAGTATTCTTCTGCTCCTTCAAAAGCAACCTGCAGGAGTTTTATTTCCTGAAGAGTTCTGGGCCTCTGTGGCATTTGTATGAGCAGTTCTGAAATTTTACTGCAGATTGGATTCATTGCAGAAGACTGCTCCTCTGGTTCGGTTAAATTGTTCAGTGTTTCTAGTATGGCGTTTTCAACCTTGTCTTCTTTTTTTCTTTTTCCGCTTTTTCTTTCTTCAAGGTGTACTTAAGACCCTGATGGAATGGAAGTGTTCGATGACATATTTGAAGAGGATGAGGCTTCAATACAGTCCCGAGACAAAACATTTGACACTGTAGGACGATATGATATGGTATCATCAAGGAAACTCATCTGCTCGAAGTACATATTCCCATTTTATTTTGATAAATTCCGACCCACTCTGCACGTATTCATTTTTAATCCTCACGTAGGTATCGCGTAGGTTTCTCCATTTTTTCATTAAGAAATCAATAGAGAATTCTTCTCTTTCCCCGAACTCATGATGAATTTCCTGCCATAATGCCTGTCGTCTAGTTTTTCCTCTTTTTGACAGAGGCAGGTGAGAATCCCATAAGGGTGGCCGTGCCATCACGCAAATTATTAAGAGTTCTTCTACTGTGAACTCTTCACAAGCATTTGGATATTCCTGTGAAATGTTACAACTGAAAATTTGAGCATACATGTAATAATTTGAGTCTTACATTATTAACGATGACATCATTATTATCTGCATAAGTGTCAATTGCAGGAACGTCCATTAAAATTTAAAGGTCCATTAAACTCTTAATCCTCCATTATTACAAGGAACTAATGGAGGATTAAGGGTTTAATGGACCTTTAAATTTTAATGGACGTTCCTGCAACAAAGCATATGTCTCGCCAAATTCCATTATAAAATTATTATTATTATTAAGATTTTCAACGTCCGCGTCGATTTGAACCAACAACCAAACTACAATACATATGTTTGTGGCAAACACACACAGATACCAGGAAAGTAAACCTAGTTCGTCTAAATTCAAAATTTCCCGCCTTTTATCATGTCATTTCGTACGAACGTACACGGAAGCATGTGACAGACGTTATCGGCGCCAAAAATGTTGACCAATAGGTTACGAGCAGTTCTGACAGCTGGACGTGACCGGAGGACCAACATTAACCTATAATGAACTAATTATTGTAATCTGAGTGCGATTTATTGAGGAATTTTGTGGTTTTTCGGCACTTTGAACATTTATTCATATTAAATTAGACTAATGAATATAATTTCACCTAAATTCTCGTCAAATGCAGATCAAATATTCAAAATATCAGTTAAATATGCCATTCTCTTGTATTCTAGTGGGCTGTGACAGCAAGGAAAGAACTAAATATTTTACAAATTTTATTTTCTTCAGGTGAATTAAAATATGGAATTTAAATTACAACAATGAATAATATCACTAATGCGATTTTATGCAGTAGTGTTTGTATTTTCATTTCAATACTGTATTATTGCTTAGATGAACTCGATATTTCATGTTGAAATTGAGAAAATATATTAGACTGTTATTGGATTTGAAAAGAAAACATTTCTTTAAGGCTTCTTATGAAGACTTTGAGCTATGAAAAATAAAACATGACAATTTTAATGAAAGGAAATTAGGAACGAGACATCGGATGAAGCAAATAGATACCTACGTTCATGTTTTATATTGAATAAATTGGATTACATCAATGAAAAATATAACTGACACGAATTTATGTAGTATTTTTGGTACTTTCATTTCAATACTTTATAATTGTGAAGTTGGTTGATTGTTATTGGTTTGAAACGTTTAATATTTAATGTATGTAAAGTTTGTAACAACATCGCCAACTATTCGGAAATATTTCGTTTTCGAGTCTCGTTTAGAATATCCTAAAAATGAAAGCATTACAGTAAGTATCTTATACCTTTGTCTAAGGTAAGTACCTACTTCCATGCATTATCTGTCTTCATTCCTCATTTCTCTTCATTACATTTTTCATGTTTTATACTTTAGGACTCAAAGTCTTCATAACGAGCGTCAAAAAGGATGATTTTCTTTTCATGTCCAATAACAGTCTATTATTTACAACACTTTCAATAACTCAAGTTCATCTAACAATTATACAGTACTGAAGTGAAAATACCAAAGCTACTGCATAAATTCGTATCAGTGATATTCTTCATTGTTGTAATTTGAATTCCATATTTTAATTCACCTGAAAAAACTAGAATTTGTAAGTTTTTAGTTCCTTCTTTGGTGTCACAGCCCACATAACACAGAAATATGGCATATTTAACAGATATTTTGATCTGCTTTTTGAGAGAATCAAGGTGAAATTATATTTATTAGTATAATTTAATGAATAATAAGTTCTAAGTATCGAAAAACCACAAAATTCCTCAATAAATCACACTCAGATTGCAATAATCAGTTCATTGTAGGTTATTGTTGGTCCTCCAATCTCGCCTGGACCATAGACATCTGTCAGAACTCCACGTAGCCTATAGGAGAGCTGTCGTATCATCGTACAGTCGGACAAACTGATGCATCTGACCTTACCTTTACGCCTTTGGATTTTTATGTCCAGAATACTTTGAAAGAAAAAGTATATCTAATTCGCTTTCAGACTCGGAAGGATCTCAATCAACAAAATAAAATTGTGTTGTGCAGAAACGCGTCAGATACTTTATGAACTTTGCATAGTTGTACATGCAGTACGAAAACGATGTGTCAAATGTATTAAAAAATGAGATCTAAACAGGAGGTTCTCCCAATTATAAGACAACATACTTTCGGTACAAAGTTGATATTAAAAGTAATAAATCAAAGCTAACTGAGTGAACACAAAATTAAATATGAAAAGGCTGAACATGTATCTGCCTAGGTTGCAGTAGGTCTCGTAATTTTAGTTTAAAATCACGCACACCATCATTGAAAACATCAACATCGGCACTATTGAACTGTAGACACATAGCATACATACAAATTAAGCAGCTTTAAGATTACAAGGCACAAGCAATAGACTCTCCTGTTCTCTGAAGATAAGTATGAGAACTGAAGTGTGTTATGGTCAGAACTCCATCCAACCTGAATGCCAAGAACTTGAAGAACTGCCTCTGAACAGACTCCAGCTGATGTGTACACTATACAGGGTGTTTTGATTTGTTTCCGACAAACTGAAATTGGTGGTAGATCACATCATTTCAAGCAAAAAAGTTCCTATGAACATGGGTCCGGAAACGCTTCGTTTCCGAGTTACAGGGTGTTAAAGTTGAAAAAATAATTCACGTTTTCTTTAATATGTTTTGACTGCTTCGAAATACTTTCATGAAAATTCATATACAGGTTTTTTTTGGGACGATAAATTCAAATTTGTGGTCGATTTAGTTTTATTTTCTCGAGGGCGCCAGCGGCAACCATCTCAACCCATGTAAACCGTTGCAACTGCTACCCTGTACACCGTTTTGGACTTGAAAAATCGATTCTCTCATCCTTTTTACTTAAAAAAGGTATACATAATCGAAGTCGCTAGGAGCAATCGTTTCAGAGAAAAATGCATTTAACGCCAAAGGGTCCCAAAACTTCTCCGAAAATTATCCCCAATCAAATATTTAATTTAAATTCATTTTGAAAATTTCTAAGGCGAAATACATGCGGATTTTCTATTGCCCACTAATAAGTAGGAGTGGTATGCTATGTAATTGTTGTTTTTAAGTGTTCTGAATGATTTTTTTAGTCAAGATGACGTACAGGGTAGCACAAAAAAATGCAACGATTTAAAGGGGACGAAATGATTGCCAGTGGCGCCCTCTAAAAAATACAACCAAATCAACCACAAATTTGAATTTCTCACCTCAAAAAACCCTATGTACCAACTTTCATGCAATTATTTGGAATCAGTCGAATAATATTAAAGAAAACGCGAATTATGTTTTCAACTTTAACACCCTGTATCTCGGAAACGAAGCATTTTCGGACCCATGTTCATAGGAACTTTTTTGCTTAAAATGATGTGATCTATGACCTATTTCAATCTGTCGGAAACCAATCAGAACACCCTGTATATTGGACCCCAAACAATACTGCCATAATGGAGCCTGGAGCGAACAAATGAATTGAAGAGAGCAGTAAAACAGTTGGGATCCTCAAAATCTAGACATGCCCTGAAGATGAGGCCAAGCATTCTCTTTGCAGCTGTTGCAATATGGTCATAATGATGACCAAATGTCAAACTCTGATCAAATTCAATCCCCAAATCCTCAACCTGCTGCACCCTATCCAACAGTACCTGGCTTATTGTGTAGTCATGCTCAATTATTGTGTTCCTCAGACTATAGGTTATGGTCATTTATTTTGGGGGCGGAGCCAAGCAGTGACGTATGTCTGAGCTAAATCCAAGTTATGTCAAATTTAAATGGGATGGATGTAATTGTCAACATATTGTCAATGCTGCCATTTTTATTGAATTGGTGTTGTTTTGTATGAGTCGAAGAGGGAAGTGAAAAAGTGGAGTTTCAAGTGCAATAATTGTTTGAATATTGCCAATATTTGTATTTGTGAGGAGATTAAAGTTATATTTTCTGTTTCTTTGATATGCAATAAGGTTATAGCAATCATTCTCTTTTTTGGATGTATCTCTGCCTTACGAATGAACCAGTGTTATAGTGTAATGGCTACCTATAGTGACTAACATGATTTTTTTAATACAAGTGTGATTTTCTATATGAAGAAATGCTTCAAAATTTGTCAACTTGGAAATTTTCAACTGTACTGAAATTGTAAGAATGAATGTTTGTTAGCTCAAAACAATAGTTCAAATGTCTCGAGTGTTGTAAGGGTTTAGTAGGCAGATACGGGGCCGTAGCTAGGGGGGGGCAAAATGGGGCAATGCCCTACCTTTAATTTCCAATGCCCTACCTAAAAAAATAGTAATAATTCAAATTAATAGTAATTTTTTTACTTCTGCCCTATCCGTTACATCCATTGCCCTACCTTAAATTCATCTTTAGCTTCAGCCCTGGGCAGATATCACTTCTTATATTTTATGTTCTGTGGTTTTACACTTATTAATAGAGCACTAAAAAGATAGGTATGCCAGACAGGCTGACTGGGTCCAACCATAGACTCGAAAATTACAGATGGTAATGTCAATTTCTCAGTTATTGTGCTCTATTGTTAGTTGCGTGCTTTTTTTGAAGAATAGTTAACAGAAAGTATTGATTTTTTATTCAAAACAATAAAGTTGGAGACTAGACAGGTAAGCATAAGCATTTATTCGATTACAGATTTCATTTCATTCGAATTTTTCTGTAATTTTCGAGTCTGTGGTTGAACCCAGCATGGCTGTCTGGTATACTCCCCTTTTCAGAGCCTTATTATTAATATTTAGTGGCAGTTTATTTATAGAACACCATTCGTTAAGCAATTTTGTTGTAGTAACCTACAGTCATTCGAAGTTGATATGACCCTGTAAAGCTTGAAGTCGTCAGCGAATGATTCTGCAGCTGAGTTCACGTTATTATGGTTATCTAAGAATGCCCAGTCTGCACCCAAAATCATATTGTAGGGAAGTGGAAAATTGGACTTGGCAAAATTGAATTTTTTAACTGATTCATTGAATGTGATACTAACAGTTTGCTTTGGGCAAGTCAATGAGATGTCCAGAGCAGGATGACACTAATAAAGTATTTGACAGTATGAGGATTAAGGGTTCGCTATACAAATTGTACAGAAAAAAACACCATCATATCGTATCCATATAATAGGATCATATCTAGAGAATAGAAGATTGAAAATTAAACTTGGCAACTCAGAATCTAGAAGTAAAGTCCAATGGAAGATACACCTCAAGAATCACCACTCTCTCCGCTTCCATAAAACAAAATATATTGCAGTGACATACCGACAACTCTTAAAGAAAATCAATATACAGGATGTCCCGGGAAGAATGTGACAAACGGATACCGTGAATCAAGTACATCAAGTAGGATATTCATGAAAATAAAATAAGTCCGAAGACTGTCAATTGACAAGGATGTAGGAAAAGATTACTAACGATATTTTTTTCGTCTTATGCACAGCCATGGTCCTGATAATTTTTTTCAGGACTTTGAAATTTTTCGTCGCTAGAAATTAATAACGCCGTCACTGGTCTCCTGAGGGCGAACACTGAAATATGTCAATTGACAAGGATGTAGGAAAAGATTACTAACGATATTTTTTTGGTCTTATGCACAGCCATGGTCCTGATAATTTTTTTCAGGACTTTGAAATTTTTCGTCGCTAGAAATTAATAACGCCGTCACTGGTCTCCTGAGGGCGAACACTGAAATCTGTCTCTTGACAAGGATGTAGGAAAAGATTACTAACGATATTTATTCGGTCTTATGCACAGCCATGGTCCTGATAATTTTTTTCGGGACTTTGAAATTTTTCGTCGCTAGAAATTAATAACGCCGTCACTGGTCTCCTGAGGGCGAACACTGAAATCTGTCAATTGACAGGGATGTAGGAAAAGATTACTAACGATATTTTTTGGTCTTATGCACAGCCATGGTCCTGATAATTTTTTTCAGGACTTTGAAAGTTTTCGTCGCTAGAAATTAATAACCCTGTCACTGGTCTCCTGAGGGCGAATACTGAAATGTGTTAATCAATTAGGTGAACGAAAGGATAAAAAATGTTGACCTGAATACGTTCTGTGACCGAAATAATGATTATTAGTTATTCAAGTTTTATAAACCATCTAATTCCTAGTGAATCCCATTACTTCGCTTCAATCAATTCGATTTTTCGAGTAATTTATTGAAATAACGCACTCAAATTATTATAATTCGTTCATCGGAACCTTTTCCCCCCATTTCAAGTAGTCGAATATCCCAGCCTACATTAAAAGGAGCGGGTTTGAAACAATCAGAGAGCAGTAGGGATTTTCAAATTTGATAGACGAAATCTGTTTACATTTTCGTAAGATGTCAGCTTGACATTTGAAAACATTACGGTTTTTACCTATTTTAAACGTTATTTAGAGCTTGAAATAATGGGATTCTCAATTAAAACTCAAGTAAGAGGAGATTGTTGTACGCATTTCCGTTAGATGGAATTATTTCATTTTCGATGTTGATATGGAAATTGGCAATGATGACTTTGCTACTTGGAGGTAACTTTATCCCTAATTTTCATTATTGAGAATCCCTTCGACTATTGATATTATTTCAGGTTTAATCTTATTCAGCAAGCCAGGGAGAATGTGCCATCAATCAAGAGCCTGAACAATGACTCTCAAAATGAAAAGAACATGCACACGAATCAATTGATATTTTCTAACGGTCTACATAACATAGACTTCATTCAGCATCTATTATTATAATTGTTTTAATTTTATCTTGCATTTTTCAGTTAGTTTAAAAAAAATCAAGATCAAGTGAAGTTTCTCTACGACAGAACTACTTATTATACCAGAAAAATATTATGCCATGAATTGTGATCCATAATTCCTCCTGTTTTATTATGATTAGAATAGAATAGAATAAACTTTATTTGCTCATAAAAAAAATCACAAATAAATCAAATTAACCTTCAATACATTACAAGGTGCGTCAAAGTCAAAACATTTAAAGTATGTTGATACAATTAATATTATTCACCACATCACAACAATAAGTCAGAATAAAATTACAATAAAATTAGAATTACAATAAAATCACAATTACAATGACAATGGCAACTGGCTTACAACACAAGTGTATAAAATCTAAAATTGAAAATCTAAAAATTCCTTTATGGAATAAAATACATTCTTCGTTAAAAAAACCTTCATTTTATTTTTGAAAGAAACCTCGCTCAGTTTCATCCAGCTTTCAGGAAGTTTATTTAGCAACTTGACACCTAGAAAGTTGAAGCTATCTTGGGTCCTCTTGATGCGGTGCTGTGGGAGTATCCATTTATTTCTATTCCTAGTGTAATAGTCGTGCTGGAATGACTCGGTCTTGCTACTTTTGTACGATGAGCACAGACAGGTAAGTATGTAGATTGCTGGCAAGGTCATAACTTTGTATGCAGCGAACAGCTCCCTGCAGCTTGTTCTCTGCGATACTCCAGCAATCGCCCTTATGGCTCTCTTCTGTTGCAGGAACACTACCGAAGCATCAGGTGCAGCTCCCCATAAAATAACGCCATAAGATAACACGCTATGGAACAGTGTGAAGTAGGTAAGCAATGCTGCTTCCTGATTTAAACAATTTCTTATAGTTCTCACATTGTACACTGCCCATGATAAACGTTTTGAGAGCTTGTGTATGTGTGGCTTCCAGCAGAGTGAACTGTCCAAGGTAACACCCAAAAGAGTTGCAGTATCGTCAACTGAACCTTGTTTGGTGCTGAAAATGATTCTCTGGGATTTATCGACATTCAGCCTCAACCCGTTTGAATGGAACCATGTCTTTGCCTGTTCTAAGCATAACTCTGCTCTATCCCTCGTATTCTCCACACTGGAATCTACCACACCAAAACTGGAGTCGTCAGCATACAGGCACATCAGATCACAATCCACCGTATCAAAAAGATCATCTACATACAGAATAAAAAGAAGTGGCCCCAGAATAGATCCCTGGGGCACCCCGACCGTTATGCCCACGGTCTCAGATGTCATGTCATCCAGCTGTACAACCTGACACCTGCCCTCCAAGTATGATCTCAGCAAAGCGAAAACCGGCCACCTGAAGCCATAAAATTCCAACTTCTCCAGCAATAGATCATGCACCACACTATCGAATGCTTTGCTCAAATCTAAACAGCGTAGTTCAACAGTTTCCCTGTCATCAAAAGATTTTATTATTTTCTCTACTATACTTGCCAGAGCAGTTGTAGTTGATCTACCTTTTCGAAATCCGTGCTGATGATGAGAGATTATTTGCTTCGATTCGATAAAATCCAGCATTCTTGTTTTCAACAAAGATTCCAAAACTTTAGAGATGACGGGCAAGAGAGAAATTGGCCAACCCAAACAACACACTCACATCTAAATGACATCTAATAGATATTAAAAGTGATCTGAAGCCATCTTGCTCTGAAATCTGATTGAAATGAGATTATCTAATTGAGATGTTTTCTATACATAATGTCTAGAAGACATCCTTTAGATGCATTATCTAAGACCTGAAAAATATTTTATATCCTGCAGATATCCAAAAATTTATAGCTTTTTGATCACACCTCCAAAAGCCGTATATTAAATATCGAAGTTTTAAAATCGTGGAGGAGGTATTTTATTTAACGTTTAATGGACATCTTTTGTTTTACGTCTATTAGACATAAACATTTGGCTCTTTTTTGTCATCTAAAATACATCGATAAAACATCTAACTCATATGGTCATAAAACAGTAGATTGATTGACAATTTTTAGATATATACTGTATATGTTGTCTTTAAACGTACGGTTTTGTATGTCTCAAATATGTCGATAATTGTATTTCAATTCGAGCACACGTTTTTGAAATGTTTATAAGACATCTAATTGATACTATCGAAAAAATAATAACGTTTCGACGTATAATAGATATGCCATGCCACATTCATCGAAATAAGACATCATTATTCGACAATATTTGCTCATCTAGAATACATAAATAAAATATCTAACTTTAAACGTCGAAGAATTGTGAATTGATTTCATCCTTAAGAACTATTATTTATATAAAGTCTCCCAACCAAAGATTATGAATGTTTTTAAGATGTCGATGGAAATATTGCATTTCGAAAATTGTTTTCAAAATGTTTATAGAATATCCATTTCATGCAATAGAGAAGTGAGCAATTTTTTGATGTTTTTCAGATATGCTATGCAACAAGTTTAATACCAAAAACCATATTGAAAATGATAATTTATTTAGGTATGAATTCGACTAGCAGATACGCATAGACAAACAGGTTGTTTTTAAATTCATGCCACAAAATTAAGCATGTGAAATTTAAGATGAGTCTTCTCTACAACAAAATTTTCTCAGCCATCCCTTTTCGAGATATCACCCCTAAAAGGTAGTGACAAAAAAATCCTTGAACTTGCACGGCAATCCATGACACGTAAACTACGTTCACATAATTTGGCTGGAGGTTGTCGCTTCCAGCATTCAGCATTCATTATGAACCGTATGACATTTTAAATATTTCCTACCCAACTTAATAAAAAAAATATGAATTATGGTCCTTTTCATTCTCTTCAACTATTGGATGAAATGGAGTAAGGACCCTCAATTTTTATGCTAGAGGGTTTTTTGTTTTCTTAAATGAGTACTTAAACAAAGATTTATTGAGTTTT
Organism: Propylea japonica; assembly: GCA_013421045.1. Lineage (NCBI taxonomy): Eukaryota > Metazoa > Arthropoda > Insecta > Coleoptera > Coccinellidae > Propylea > Propylea japonica. The sequence goes on along the minus strand of CM024243.1, from coordinate 23,759,722 downwards.
CCACGAAAATGCTTATTTTTTCCGTTGTTTTATAATACTGGAAACAACAAACATTTTCAATGATTGAAATAGACACGGGGTGTTTTATGAATGAAAACATTCCATGTTTTTGTTTCTCGTATCATGTTTCTTTGGTGTGCGGCCTGACAAAGAGCTATACCGGCTGTCAACGGAATATGGAAACACGGTATATAAGGTATCGACTTCGTTTTTTTTTATTCAACAAAGAGAAGATTTTTGAAGTACATTGGTTATACCGGAAATGATTTTTTTCAAATGGCGCAGTAGGTGTATTTCTTCATATTTTTATTGTAAATATCGATTTCAGTACGAATATGTGTCACTTGTTAACATATAAGTTTGGTATTAGTGATTTTTTTTTAATTATTTCAGTTTCGTCATAGATGAGTGAAAATGTCATCGTTGAATTTTCATTCTAACATCAGGGAAAAATTGACTCACCCCAAAAAAAGTCTAAGATTGCCTAGTTTTATCAGCCTGCAGTATATTCGGAATGTTAATCTTTTTCTTCAGATGTAAATGCCTTGGAAAAAAGTATTATTAGAAAGGCCTTTTTTCTGTTCAATTCGATACATAATAGATAAAAATCGAATTAATAATTATGAAGATACAATACTCTAAAGCTGGCAATTTGGTCAGGTGACGCATATTGTGCTCTGGAAGTAAGATATAAATAGAAATTCTAATATTTCGGTACGACCGGAAGTACTTCAAACAATAAATCTAAGTTAAATTTGAAAAAACGAAATCGATAACTTGAATACCACCTATTGAAATATGAGCGTTTTTCCATATTCCGTTAATATAAATAAAATATAAAACGAAAAATAGGTGATCTATGCGATCACGATGAGCGAAATGCGAACTCCTATATCGGGCTCGGTCACGTGGTTACGAACCGCCGAACCGCCAAATGTTAAAATTCAAAGGGATAGGGTTATAGACAGAAAGACATTCGAACTTGATCATTTCGTTAGAACAGTGCTTCGTCAAAAGGTCAAGTCGAATATCGAGTGATTGTTTTTGCTTTAGCCTTAGCTTAGTGAATATACTATTTAGTGATTAGTGCTGTCACAATTAAAGCAGGTGAGTGCAAATGTTGCTTATGGTACCTAGTTCTAGTAAGTACAATTCCTCCATAATATAGCTTTTCAAACGTAGCTGGTTCAGGTCTGGGCTGACTGTTATAAAAATGAGATTTATTTATAATTTTCTAAAACGAATCTGCATCTTTGGATAAAAGTAAAATAGGTATTATGAAAATATCTTTTACAGATGGATCATCTATTAAGATCTATTGAATGATGTTTTTAGATAACCGTTCAAAAGTGAATATTATGTAATGTTGAATTATATAGGAACCTACTATTCCCGGTGTAGTACCTAAAATGTGTTCCTCCGAATAATGTGGTGGCACTAAGATATGCTTATTAATATAAAATTGGAGATTTGTTATCTTTTATGGTCCGATGATCTAGAGAAGTCGATTGAATGATATCTTTCAGATAACTAACTAACACTAGTGATTAACTTTTGATTAGGTACTATTTCCTGTAAATTATACCTATAACATTTGTTCTACTGGAGAATATGTTGATTAATTATTGTAAATTAGGTAGGTATATTGTAAGTAGAAATTTGAAACCTTTCATAGAATGATCATCTGAAGCAGTCTATCGAATGATATCTTTTGAATAACCGTTCTATTGAACTGTTATGTCTGTTATCACTTTTCTGAATACTCTGTTTATTTAGATATTATCCCAGGTACCAGGTACCTGAAATCCGCTCTTTTTAAAAATATGTTTATAATTTACACTATGATCGGTTTTGGAATCTTTCTTTCAAATATTTAAGGATAAATATTTCAAGATCATCTGAAATTTCGAATTATAGAATTTCATAATTTGCGTTGGAGATTTCGTAGGACTCAAATTGTTACAGTATCTATTATAGAATTCATATTTTTCTGAATAAACTTGGTAGGTTTATCATCAAAGAAGTCAATTGATAGACCTCTTTGAGATATTGATTTAGTTATGAATAATACTCAACCACTCGACTTGAAAACCTTGCTGAAAAATATTATCATTAGTCAAAAAGTCGAGCACAAAATAGATTCAATCAGGATTTGAAGAATAATTGAGTGTCTTGAGCTTGAAATCTTCGAGAAAATGTTAAGATGTTTTTCCGATCATCTTAGATGAATTATAGGAGAAGGTGTAAGCGTTTTCCATTTCTATTTAGAATGTTTTTTTTCAGCTATCGTTTCAAAAAATGATATTTATTCAATATACAGTGTCAAAAAAATTAGCATTTATATAAAATATAAATTTAATTAACAATTTTGCAATTTTATCGATTTTGGAATTATCAATTGACATTTCTTGATCACCTTGAATTCAAAATATCATTTATTATCTTTCTAATATTGTATTCGAAGGTCATATCATTACGAATAAGTCGAAATTTCAAAAAAAAGAAATTTTCATAGCAAGCCTTGATTCCTTTGGAAAAATATGAGTGAGAAGCCTAATTCATCCACTAATTTTTCCATTTCTAAAAGTTTTTTCGACAACTTAAGCATTCACAAAAAAACATAAACAAAATGTATTCCAAGCTCTTATTGAATAGCATTTTATTGAACAACAGCCAACAAAATTAAAATGTATCGAAATTGTTTTCTCGTGAATGATTGAGTTTTCGAAAATAATTGTAGAAATAAAAGAGTAAGTATATGAATTGGGCTTTTCAGCCATATTTCTTTTAAAGTAAAATTCTCAAAAAAAAAGTTGTGAAAAAAATTGTTTCCGTTAATCTTTGGAAGGGTGTTACCTTCATTTTCACCATAGCATCACCTCTCAAATTTTCTCGGTGTTACCCTGCCCAAACAACACACTCACATCTAAATGACATCTAATAGATATTAAAAGTGATCTAAAGCCATCTTGCTCTGAAATCTGATTGAAATAAGATTATCTAATTGAGATGTTTTCTATACATAATGTCTAGAAGACATCCTTTAGATGCATTATCTAAGACTTGAAAAATATTTTATATCCTGCAGATATCCAAAAATTTATAGCTTTTTGATCACACCTCCAAAAGCCGTATATTAAATATCGAAGTTTTAAAATCGTGGAGGAGGTATTTTATTTAACGTTTAATGGACATCTTTTGTTTTACGTCTATTAGACATCAACATTTGGCTCTTTTTTGTCATCTGAAATACATCGATAAAACATCTAACTCATATGGTCGTAAAACAGTAGATTGATTGACATTTTTTAGATATATACTGTATATATTGTCTTTAAACGTACGGTTTTGTATGTCTCAAATATGTCGATAATTGTATTTCAATTCGACCACACGTTTTTGAAATGTTTATAAGACATCTAATTGATACTATCGAAAAAATAATAACGTTTCGACGTATAATAGATATGCCATGCCACATTCATCGAAATAAGACATCATTATTCGACAATATTTGGTCATCTAGAATACATAAATAAAATATCTAACTTTAAACGTCAAAGAATTGTGAATTGATTATCATCCTTAAGAACTATTATTTATATAAAGTCTCCCAACCACAGATTATGAATGTTTTTAAGATGTCGATGGAAATATTGCATTTCGACTATATATGTTTTCAAAATGTTTATAGAATATCCATTTCATGCAATAGAGAAGTGAGCAATTTTTTGATGTTTTTCAGATATGCTATGCAACAATTTTAATACCAAAAACCATATTGAAAATGATAATTTATTTAGGTATCAATTCGACTAGCAGATACGCATAGACATACAGGTTGTTTTTAAATTCATGCGACAGAATTATGTGAAATTTAAGATGAGTCTTCTCTACAACAAAATTTTCTCAGCCATCCCTTTTCGAGATATCACCCCTAAAAGGTAGTGACAAAAAAATCCTTGAACTTGCACGGCAATCCATGACACGTAAACTACGTTCACATAATTTGACTGGATGTTGTCGTTTCCAGCATTCAGCATTCATAATGAACCGTATGACATTTTAAATATTTCCTACCCAACTTAATAAAAAAATATGAATTATGGTCCTTTTCATTCTCTTCAACTATTGGATGAAATGGAGTAAGGACCCTCAATTTTATGCTAGAGAGTTTTTTGTTTCTTAAATAAGTACTTAAACAAAGATTTATTGAGTTTTCCACGAAAATGCTAATTTTTTCCGTTGTTTTATGATACTGGAAACAACAAACATTTTCAATGATTGAAATAGACACGGGGTGTTTTTATGAATGAAAACATTCCATGTTTTTGTTTCTCGTATCATGTTTCTTTGGTGTGCGGCCTGATAAAGAGCTATACCGGCTGTCAACGGAATATGGAAACACGGTATATAAGGTATCGACTTCGTTTTTTTTTATTCAACAAAGAGAAGATTTTTGAAGTACATTGGTTATACCGGAAATGATTTTTTTCAAATGGCGCAGTAGGTGTATTTCTTCATATTTTATTGTAAATATCGATTTCGGTACGACCGGAAGTACTTCAAACAATAAATCTAAGTTAAATTTGAAAAAACGAAATCGATAACTTGAATACCACCTATTGAAATATGAGCGTTTTTCCATACTCCGTTAATATAAATAAAATATAAAATGAAAAATAGGTGATCTATGCGATCACGATGAGCGAACTCCTATACCTATCGGGCTCGGTCACGTGGTTACGAACCGCCGAACCGCCAAATGTTAAAATTCAAAGGGATAGCGGGTAGGGTTATACACAGAAAGACATTCGAACTTGATCAGTTCGTTAGAACAGTGCTTCGTCAAAAGGTCAAGTCGAATATCGAGTGATTGTTTTTGCTTTAGCCTTAGCTTAGTGAATATACTATTTAGTGATTAGTGCTGTCACAATTAAAGAAGGTGAGTGCAAATGTTGCTTATTATATCTAGTAAGTACAATTTCTCCATAATATAGCTTTTCAAACGTAGCTGGTTCAGGTCTGGGCTCACTGTTATAAAAATGAGATTTATTTATAATTTTCAAAACGAATCTGCATCTTTGGATAAAAGCAAAATAGATGTTATGAAAATATCTTTTACAGATGGATCATCTATTAAGATCTATTGAATGATGTTTTTAGATAACCGTTCAAAAGTGAATATTATGTAATGTTGAATTATATAGGAACCTACTATTCCCGGTGTAGTACCTAAAATGTGTTCTTCCGAATAATGTGGTGGCACTAAGATATGCTAATTAATATAAAATTGGAGATTTGTTATCTTTCATGGTCCGATGATCTAGAAAAGTCGATTGAATGATATCTTTCAGATAACTAACTAACACTAGTGATTAACTTTTGATTAGGTACTACTTCCTGTAAATTATACCTATAACATTTGTTCTACTGGAGAATATGTTGATTAATTATTGTAAATTAGGTAGGTATATTGTAAGTAGAAATTTGAAACCTTTCATAGAATGATCATCTGAAGCAGTCTATCGAATGATATCTTTTGAATAACCGTTCTATTGAACTGTTATGTCTGTTATCACTATTCTGAATACTCTATTTAGATATTATCCCAGGTACCAGGTACCTGAAATCCGCTCTTTTTAAAAATATGTTTATAATTTACACGATGATCGGTTTTGGAATCTTTCTTTCAAATATTTAAGGATAAATATTTCGAGATCATCTGAATTTTCAAATTATAGAATTTCATAATTTGCGTTGGGGATTTCGTGTTACAGTATCTATTATAAAGTTAATATTTTTTTGAATAAACTTGGTAGGTTTATCATCAAATAAGTCAATTGATAGACCTCTTTGAGATATTGATTTAGTAATGAATAATACTCAACCACTCGACTTGAAAAACTTGCTGAAAAATATTATCATTAGTCAAAAAGTCGAGCACAAAATAGATTCAATCAGGATTTGAAGAATAATTGAATGTCTTGAGCTTGAAATCTTCGAGAAAATGTTAAGATGTTTTTCAGATCATCTTAGATGAATTATAGCAGAAGGTATAAGCGTTTTCCATTTCTATTTAAAATGTTTTTTTTCAGCTATCGTTTCAAAAAATGATATTTATTCAATATACAATGTCAAAAAAATTAGCATTCATATTAAATATATATAGATTTAATTAACAATTTTGCAATTTTATCGATTTTGGAATTATCAATTGACATTTCTTGAATTCAAAATATCATTTATTATCTTTCTGATGTTGTATTCGAAGGTCATATCATTACGAATAAGTCGAAATCTCAAAAAAAAGAAATTTTCATAGCAAGCCTTGAATCCTTTGGAAAAATATGAGTGAGAAGCCTAATTCATTCACTAATTTTTCCATTTCTAAAAGTTTTTTCGACAACTTAAGCATTTACAAAAAAATATAAACAAAATGTATTCCAAGCTCTTATTAAATAGCATTTTATTGAACAACAGCCAACAAAATTAAAATACATCGAAATTGCTTTCTCGTGAATGATTGAGTTTTCGAAAAGAATTGTAGAAATAAAAGAGTAAGTATATGGCTTTTCAGCCATATTTTTTCAAGTAAAATTCTCATAAAAAAAGTTGTGAAAAAAATTGTTTCCGTTAATCTTTGGAAGGGTGTAACCTTCATTTTCACCATAGCATCACCTCTCAAATTTTCTCGGTGTTACCCTGTATTCATAAACTTTCAATTATTTCTATTTCTCAGAAAAATAAACTGAACGCAATATAAAAGTACATTTTATCGTTTGAAAAAATTGTTTTTATAATTTTCTGCAAAACTTTGATATTCTTTTGTTCTCTGTTGTGATTGTTTTTCAAAGTTGTACTTAATTGTGAAAAAAAATCACTTATTTTGATTTGTGTTGGTTCCAGAGGCTGTTTATAATCTGTTCGAGAGTGAAATCCTGGCAGATCTCAACGACACGACCATAATAAGGCAATTCAAGACTGGTTACGCCTTGCAAACCAACGATACGAATATGAGAAAACGAAGAGCAAATCCTCACAAAGTGCCGATGCCTATGACATTTTTATTTATTTTTTTAATTGAACAAATTGTCTCGACTACATTGGTCATTGACACAATTTATATTTTTGATACATTTGAATTGTGTTTATTTATGTTTTTATATTATGAATATACCTATTTATTTTTTCATATCAGAACTTGTTTTTGCTTTCCTTACTGCTATGAGAGATTTCAACTGTGTACTTAGATAAAATATATTATATCTGATAATTTGCTGGGCCACCACAGAAACATGAAAGGAGAAGCATGAAACAGTTTTCATTGATAAAATAAGACTCAAGGTGTTTTTATGAATGAAAATGCATACTTTTGAAGTCTCTCACCAAATCTCCTTAGGATAAACATGATCTTGAAACTAGCAAATGTCAATTTTCTTTGAATTTTTTTACCATACAGCCCTTCTCCGAAGAATCTGATGGAGTAAATCAGTACCAGGTCTTAAATATGACGTCTTTCAAAATCATTATATCGTGCGTTCAAAAAAATTCGTGGAATATTATTTATGAAAATTGTTGGTGATATTGTACACGTATATTAGATGAAATAAGATGAACCTTTGTTCAATGTCCCTAAAAAGTGTTTGCATTGTATAATTTTTGACATCTTACTATTGTCAATTCCAAAACAATATTGATAACGTGCGTTCAAAAAAATTCGTGGTCAAGTGAGCTGTGGATTCTATTTTTCCTGAGAGTCTATGAGGAGAAAAATAGAATCCACAGCTTACTTGACCACGAATTTTTTTGAACGCACGTTATCAATATTTTTTGGAATTGACAATAGTACGATGTCAAAAATTATACAATGCAAAGACTTTTTAGGGACATTGAACAAAGGTTCAATTATTTCATCTACTATACGTGTACAATATCACCAACAATTTTCATAAATAATATTCCGCTTAATAGACGTCCAATTTCGATCATGACGGCAATGCTCCAAAAAACATCTACTATGTTATATATTTAAGAGGTTATGAGTGTGGATGTTTTTCGGATCATCTATATATTATCAGATTATTGATCGAGAAAAACGACAAAAATCTAATGATATATAGACATTAGAGAGTCATCACAATAACATAAATCCTCAAACATCTATTACATGTCAAACGTAATACTAAGTTAGGATAAACTAAAAAAAAACAGAAATTTCACATGTTATAGAAAGACTCACTTTGACGTGAAATAGATGTCTAAAAAAGTAATATTTTTCAACGTAAATCTCGCGGACATTTTACGTCGAATCTAGGTTAGAAATTCAATACATTTTGATGTTTTATAGATCATCTAATAATCTATTTTATATAGTCTATAAAATGTTTAAAAGATGTGTGTGTGTTGTTTGGGTGTATTCATAAACTTTCAATTATTTCTATTTCTCAGAAAAAAACTGAACGCAATATAAAAGTACATTTTATCGTTTGAAAAAATTGTTTTTATAATTTTCTGCAAAACTTTGATATTCTTTTGTTCTCTGTTGTGATTGTTTTTCAAAGTTGTACTTAATTGCGAAAAAAAATCACTTATTTTGATTTGTGTTGGTTCCAGAGGCTGTTTATAATCTGTTCGAGAGTGAAATCCTGGCAGATCTCAACGACACGACCATAATAAGGCAATTCGAGACTGGTTACGCCTTGTAAACCAACGATACGAATATGTGAAAACGAAGAGCAAATCCTCACAAAGTGCCGATGCCTATGACATTCTTATTTATTTTTTTAATTGAACAAATTGTCTCGACTACATTGGTCATTGACACAATTTATATTTTTGATACATTTGAATTGTGTTTATTTATGTTTTTATATTATGAATATACCTATTTATTTATTCATATCAGAACTTGTTTTTGCTTTCCTAACTGCTATGAGAGATTTCAACTGTGTAGATAAAATATATTATATCTGATAATTTGCTGGGCCGCACACCACAGAAACATGAAAGGAGAAGCATGAAACAGTTTTCATTGATAAAATAAGACTCAAGGTGTTTTTATGAATGAATATGCATACTTTTGAAGTCTTTCACCAAATCTCCTTAGGATAAACATGATCTTGAAACTAGCAAATGTCAATTTTCTTTGAATTTTTTCACCATACAACCCTTCTCCGAAAAATCTGATGGAATAAATCAGTACCAGGTCTTAAATATGACGTCTTTCAAATCATTATATCGTGCGTTCAAAAAAATTCGTGGTCAAGTGAGCTGTGGATTCTATTTTTCCTGAGAGTCTATGAGGAGAAAAATAGAATCCACAGCTTACTTGACCACGAATTTTTTTGAACGCACGTTATCAATATTGTTTTGGAATTGACAATAGTAAGATGTCAAAAATTATACAATGCAAAGACTTTTTAGGGACATTGAACAAAGGTTAATCTTATTTCATCTAATATACGTGTACAATATCACCAACAATTTTCATAAATAATATTCCGCTTAATAGACGTCCAATTTCGATCATGACGGCAATGCTCCAAAAAACATCTACTATGTTATATATTTAAGAGGTTATGAGTGTGGATGTTTTTCGGATCATCTATATATTATCAGATTATTGATCGAGAAAAACGACAAAAATCTAATGATATATAGACATTAGAGAGTCATCACAATAACATAAATCCTCAAACATCTATTACATGTCAAACGTGATACTAAGTTAGGATAAACTAAAAAAAAACAGAAATTTCACATGTTATAGAAAGACTCACTTTGACGTGAAATAGATGTCTAAAAAAGTAATATTTTTCAACGTAAATCTCGCGGACAATTTTACGTCGAATCTAGGTTAGAAATTCAATACATTTTGATGTTTTATAGATCATCTAATAATCTATTTTATATAATCTATAAAATGTTTAAAAGATGTGTGTGTGTTGTTTGGGAATAATAGTTACTAGTTTTGTGCTATATCCAGTTTACCCTGTTTTATTTTCTATTTGTTTTGGTGAAGTCCTTCAGCATTTGTGCAATAGTAGGTACCTTTGATCATATTCAGAAATTTTTACTAATTAAACACATATTGTAGTTCCCAACATTAATATTTTCAATAAACGGGGGCACTAAAAGATTATACCATACAAAAAATTATTGTTTACAATTGAATTATACAAAAATTAAGTTTGACTAATCAAAGCATGGTTAGTATCGAACTGAAGTTCCATGTTAAACGCAGACTCAGAATCAGGTTTGAACAATTTACACTTTTCTGAAACAATTATGCTCAACTTATTTGTTGTGGGTTGAAATGAAAATATTGTTATCCACTTCAATCCTCTTTCCGAAAAGAACATCAAAATATCTGGTACCTGTTCATCAAGATCCTAGGCCAAAATCAGTAAAAGCATTGATCAGGCACTAAAGGTATACATTCATTAAATCTTTCAATATGAATAATTGATTTTCAATATTCCTGTTCAGTTGTGAGAGTGTACATAATTGAAATTTATATAAGTGAAGGACAAGAAAGTGATACTGTTCTTTCTTTTTGAATAAATATTAGATAGTGGTTCAAATAATGTGTTCGTTTTGATACATCAGTTTTCTCGTTCATTCACTTCAATTAAGCCTGATAGAAATTTTATGCAGTAACACCTTCAATCATAATCAGAAATCGTTCACTTATTTATGAAAATATAACTTAATGTTAACGGAAGGACCAAAGGTCAATAGCTCATTGTCTTAGACAATAAAGAACATTCTCTCTCTATAACTTAATGTGCTTTATTATATTCATACTCTTTGCTAACATTATACTGAATTAAGTAAAAATTAACCACAAACAAATCCATCATCGCAACTTATTCATTTATCTTGTAAGATCAGCACATAATTGGATATCACAAGTTAACTACTAACTAGATACTTTGTATTCTGGACAAAGAGTAAGAATCAAGTTAATTCAATTTCCACTAGATTATACTTTTACACATGCTGAAAAAAAACTTTGTTATAAATATTATGTAATAGTTAAGAAGAAGAAGAATATGACATTGTTTAGTTATGATAGATATTATAGTATTCTGTGGTTAGAATGACATTGAGTAGAATGACACTGTCGTCAACAAGTGTGATTGAGAAAAATGTAAAAGGCTGTTAAAATAAAGTGAAGTTATTAATTTGGGAATTTACTGATTTCATTAAAAATATAAAGATACAAATCAACCCCCCATATTTCCGTAACAGGTTATGGGTCCAGGTTACGTGAATAATCAGTGATTAATAAGGTAAATTTGGAAATTTGCTCAAAAAATGGCATCCACGCTCGTTCATCTACCACAACTAACCTCATCCAGCAACTTTAATAACTGGAAATTCAGAGTGAGAATATTGTTAGAAGAAAAACCGATATCTGAGACACTGGAGAAAACAATAGATGAATTATCAAAAGAAACTTTGAAAAATGATTTCCTATTAAAGGACTCCAAGGCCAAGTGCATAATAGTACAATGTCTTACTGACAAACACTTAGACATGGTCAAGGATGCAAAAACTTCCAAAGAGATGATGAAAGCCCTACAGGATGTATTTGAAAGAAGAAGTGTGTTCACAAAGCTGACACTAAAAAAGAAATTGTTAATGTTAAAACATAAAAGAAATGAAAAACTGGAAGATCATTTCCTAAATTTTGATACCCTGTTACGTGACCTAGAAAGCGTAGGAGCTAAAATGGAAGAAGAAGACAAGGTTTGTCACCTTTTATTATCACTTAATGATGAGTTTGAGTCAGTAATTACTGCAATTGAAACGATGAGTTCAACCTCTGTGTCGATGGATTTTGTAAAATCAAGACTTCTAGACGAAGAACTAAAAATCAAATCAAAAAGTAGACCAAACAATGAAAACTCTGAGGTTTCATTCACAGCAGGTCCATATACATGCTTTAAATGTGGCAAAAAGGGTCATAAAATTGCAGAATGTCGTAATCAATTAAGAGGAAATTTTAGAGGAAGGAGAGGCTACAGCAGGGGCGCTTACAACAATAGAGGACAAGGCTCAATTTCAAATGGCAATCATAATCAGGCAAACAAGGCTGATGAAGTATCATTCATTACAAATAGGCCAATAGAATCAAGAAGGGATCTTACCAAGTTTATTTTAGATTCAGGCTGTACACAACATATGGTGATGGAAGAATTGGAGCAATACATGACAGAAATCAAGCAGCTGAAACTGGAAGTTAGAATTGGAACTGCAAAGGACAATCAAATTCTATATGCTAGAAAACAAGGAATAATTAGAGGTATTTGTCAGGGAAAAGAGATTAAAATCGATGCATTGATAGTTGAAGGTATGTCTCATAATTTAATTTCTGTTTCAAAATTGTTGAAGAATAATTTTCAAGTAACCTTTAGTAATGATAATCAAGGTAATAAACAAGCTATTTTGTCAAAATCTAATGTAATATTTAATTGTAAGTCAATCGATGATTTATTCTTTTTGAAGGTAAACTTCGATGTCAAAAAATCCAATTGTACTGTGACAAATAATAACTATGATTTCAACTATTTAACTGGTGAAACTACTGATAAGGATATTTGGCATAGAAGGTTAGGTCATTTAAATAGACAAGGCTTAAGACAACTAGGTTTACCTTTCAATGATGATATTTGTAGTACTTGTGTTGAAGGAAAAAGTACAAGAAAGCCCTTTCGTACATGTATAAAGAAAACTATGAAAATTGGTGAATTAATACATTCAGATATAGCAGGTCCTATTGCTACTCCGACTTCAGAAGGTCATAAATATTTTCAAGTTTTGATTGATGACTATTCTCATTTTTTAATTGTTAAACTTTTAAAACATAAAAATGAAGCAGAACAAAATTTAATTGACTTTATCAAATTGATTAAAACACAGCATGGTTTAAAGACAAAAAGGAGTAGATAATGGTGGGGAATTTGTATCAGGTTATTTTAGGGTTTTTTGCAGAGATAAAGGTATTGAGCTCGAGTACACGCTGCCATATACTCCGCAAGAGAATGGAAAAGCTGAACGGATGAATAGAACTCTTTTGGATAAAGTACGCACAAAATTTTCTGAGACAAATCTACCAAGAAAGTTATGGGGCGAAGCAGTCTTGTGTTCGGCTTATGAGCTAAACAGATCTCTTACTCAAGCAAATAATGGAGAAACTCCCGCTCAAAGGTGGTATAAGAAAAATGATTTATCTAAACTACGAATTTTTGGAAGTCAAGCTTGGGCAGTCATTTTACCTAGGCAAAGCAAACTTGAAAAGAGAGCACAGCCATGTATAATGATAGGATACATGAAAGCTGGATATAGATTATGGAATTATCAGAAAGATGAAGTAATATGTTCAAGAGATGTAAGATTTAACGTGAAATGTACAAATTTCTACGAGATAACAAAAAGTATGGAAGATAATAAAGAAGAAAAAATTATATCAATTCAAAATTTTACAGCAAAATCTGAAAACGGTGAAGATAAAGTAGAAGAAAACAATCGGGATGATTCAACAGGTATCAGTTCAGAAAGTTCAGAGGAAAGTATACCAGAAATAAATGAAACAAGAAGAGGAAGGAAAATAAATCCACCAAAACATTTGAACGAATATGAAATCTACACAGCTTATTGCTTAATATCAAAACAAAATATTAATACGTTAGAATATGAAGATGCTATGAAAGATGAATTATGGAAGAAAGCGATTGAAAAAGAACTCGATTCACATCGAAAATTAAACACATGGACAGAAGCCAAATTACCACAAGAAAATAAAGCAATACAAACAAAATGGATATTCAGAATAAAAGAAGATGGAACAAGGAAAGCAAGAGTAGTAGCCAAGGGTTATCAGATGAAGGAGGTGAACTATTTTGAACCAACATATTCGCCAGTTGCGAGATTATCCACAATAAGATTACTCTTATCGATAGCTCTAAAAAAGGATTGGAAAACAAGACAATTAGACATTCCTACAGCTTTTTTGAACGGAAAGTTAGAAAGTGAAGTTTACATTTATGCTCCAGCCGGTGTAGAAACCAAATCTAATATATTAAAACTAAATAGAGCTCTGTATGGACTAAAAGAATCGCCAAAAGTATGGAACGACACCTTCGATAACTTTGCAACTAAGAATAACTTCAAAAGATCAAGACATGACTGTTGTCTATATTGTGGGGACAATGTATGGATTGTGCTTTATGTCGATGACATAATTGTAGTTGGAAAAGAGCAATGTGTTCAGGAGACAGAAAAATTACTGAAACAATATTTCCAAGCCAAAGATTTGGGAGAAGTGGAGAATTTTCTGGGAATGAAGATCTTAAGAACAGAAAATATAATTAAAATTAATCAAACTAAATATATAGAGAAACTTTTGACAACCTTCAATATGGAACAATGTAAACCAAAGAAAACTCCGATGGAAAAAACCTTTCAATATAACGACAAAAACGAAATACTTGACAATGTGCCTTATCGTCAACTGATAGGAGGACTAATGTATCTATCTACTAGCACCAGACCAGATATAACTTTCTCAGTTTCATATTTGAGTAGATTTCTAGATAGACCGACATTAGAAACATGGAATGCAGGTAAAAGAATATTACGATATCTTCAAGGTACTAAAGATATTGGACTGACATTTTATAAAGACACTGAAAATGATTCAAAATTAGAAGGATATTCGGATGCAGATTGGGGAACAGACAAAAATGATCGAAAGAGTGTGAGTGGCTGCATAACATTGTATGATGGAGATCCAATACTGTGGTTTTCTAAAAAACAAAGTTGCGTTGCGTTATCTACAGCTGAGGCTGAGTATGTGGCTGCGGCTACTTGTGCTCAAGACTTAATTAATTCAAAAGGAATTTTAAATGATTTAAAACTTAATAATGATACAATTCTTTACTGTGACAACAAAAGTTCAATATTAATGTCTAAAAGCAATGAGAATTCTAAAAGGGCGAAACACATATATATTAAATATCATTATTTAAAAGATTTAGTATCTAGAAAAGAATTAGATGTTAAATATATTTCAACTGAAGAAAATTTGGCTGATATGCTAACAAAACTTTTAAGCAAAGAAATTTTTGTTGAATTAAGGAATAAGGTCAACATTTCTTAATTAACGATTTTCATGTTTTCTCATATACAGGGTGTTTCATCATAAACTGGACAAACATATATTTTCGTGTAGAGGACATCGGGAGAATCATTTTTGCCTTATACAATATATCCCGTTTTCGAAGCATAAGCGAGATACAGGGTGTCAAACGTCATTTTTGAGCAAGATTCTTATGAATGTGGTCAGTTATGTATAACACTTGGTGTAACGGTTTTTGGTCAAATCTCAGTATTTTTGGGTCCTCTATCCAGAAAAGTTGACGAACTCCGAAAAAAAAATTACAAAATGGCGGAAAACCTTCCTGTTCTTAATTTTTTTTGCGGTTGTCAAATTGACTTTCGTTTTCTGAATGAACACAATTTTCTAAGACTTTCTGTGAAAAAATTTTTTCAAAAATCGAACACAAATTTTTTTTTACATGTCTACAGCGATGAAAAAATTTCACTCGAAATGGATGAAATTTTGTACAATTGTACTTCTTGAATTATCAATCACGAATATGAAAACAGAATCGTAAAATATCGAACGGTTTCGTTACTACAGTCATTCAAATGTTTCGTTCGGACCTCTGAAATATTGAAAATAAAATGTTTTGGGTTCTAGAATCAAAATGATTAAATTATTGGCATGTCTAAACATTTTAGATGAATTTAAACGAAAAAAATCAGTGAAACTTAGTTGGGACTCGAAACGACGTAGGTATTAAATAGGGAAATGGCACTGTTCTAAGGATATTAATATTCGTTGCCAGGCAACGGTAGTTTGTAGTTCATAGAGTTTGACTACTGGCTAAATTATATTCACTGAAATTAAAATACCAGTCCAACTCTATGAACTACGAACTACTGTTGCCTGGCAACGAATATTAATATCCTTAGAACAGTGCCATTTCCCTATTTAATACCTACGTCGTTTCGAGTCCCAACTAAGTTTCACTGATTTTTTTCGTTTAAATTCATCTAAAATGTTTAGACATGCCAATAATTTAATCATTTTGATTCTAGAACCCAAAACAATTTTATTTTCAATATTTCAGAGGTCCGAACGAAACATTTGAATGACTGTAGTAACGAAACCGTTCGATATTTTACGATTCTGTTTTCATATTCGTGATTGATAATTCAAGAAGTACAATTGTACAAAATTTCATCCATTTCGAGTGAAATTTTTTCATCGCTGTAGACATGTAAAGAAAAATTTGTGTTCGATTTTTGAAAAAATTTTTTCACAGAAAGTCTTAGAAAATTGTGTTCATTCAGAAAACAAAAGTCAATTTGACAACCGCAAAAAAAAATTTGGAACATTGCAGGTTTTCCGCCATTTTGTGAATTTTTTTTCGGAGTTCGTCAACTTTTCTGGATAGAGGACCCAAAAATACTGAGATTTGACCAAAAACCGTTACACCAAGTGTTATACATAACTGACCACACTCATAAGAATCTTGCTCAAAAATGACGTTTGACACCCTGTATCTCGCTTATGCTTCGAAAACGGGATATATTGTATAAGGCAAAAATGATTCTCCCAATGTCCTCTACACGAAAATATATGTTTGTCCAGTTTATGATGAAACACCCTGTATAAATAAATAAATATAAACATTTCAAATCGAGGAGGTGTGTTATAAATATTATGTAATAGTTAAGAAGAAGAAGAATATGACATTGTTTAGTTATGATAGATATTATAGTATTCTGTGGTTAGAATGACATTGAGTAGAATGACACTGTCGTCAACAAGTGTGATTGAGAAAAATGTAAAAGGCTGTTAAAATAAAGTGAAGTTATTAATTTGGGAATTTACTGATTTCATTTAAAATATAAAGATACAAATCAACCCCCCATATTTCCGTAATAAACTTGACACATCAAATGCTTCTTATAATAACACAACGATTTATTCACATCCAACTTGAATAATGATAAGACCATTGACCGAAGTTCTTCAGCCTTCGTCGAACTATTTTCTCTATTTGTGAATCATGTAGATATAGGTTCTCAATTGAATTTTGTCTTGATACATTGATTTCTCTCATTCTTTATTGACAATTGGAATATAAGAATACATTTTCAAACCAATTTGATGGCTCAAACAAGTTTCAAAGTACATCATTCCATTATATTTTATTCGTATTGATGGAACATTTTTCCTGGCATACTGGACAAATAAGATGAAATCTAAAAATGAAATGAATACTTGAAAATATTATCAATAATGGATAATAGGGATAAAGTTACCTTCGAACAGTAAAGTTATCATTGCCCATTTTCATTATTTTCACACCATCATCGAAAATGAAATAATTCCAGCTAACGCAAATGCGTACAACAATCTCCTCTTACTTGAGTTATAATTGAGAATCCCATAAATTCAAGCTCCAAATAACATTTGAAAAAAGTAAAAACCCACGGATACTCAAACTGTTTGGAATGTTGTCAAATGTTAAGATGACATCTGACGAAAATGTAAACAGAATGTGTCTGTCAAATTCAAAAATCCCTACTGCTCTCTGATTGGTTCAAAATCCACTCCTTTTAATGTAGTCTGAATATCCCATATTCCTATTCAGCTTGTCGGAATAATTATTAACGTGAAAGGCGACGGTATCGGGCGCAGGAGTTACAGAGCGTCCCCAACGCTTTAGCGCTCTCTACGCGGTGAGAGCTACGATGTTGCCGGTGCCGTTCGTCGACAGGTTGGATCCATCGGTAGCTTCACGTCCGTAATGACAGCTAGAGCTAAATACTTTAGATGCTTGACGTACAACAATCAAGGAATTGACATGAAGACAGCAATGGTCATTTACAAATCTATATATGTCGGCCAATAATTGAGTATGGACTTACCTTGTATGCCAATTGTAGGAAGTCAGTGATCAAAATTCTTGAGGTTGCGGAAACAACATTTCTTAGAGCAATAAGCAAAATGAGGGCATCCAAACAACCCACTACACAATCCCCCAAATCATTTATTATATCAGAGAACTAAGATAGAACCCATAAGATAGCGTATAAAGAAAATGAGCACCAACTATATACAGAGACTAAAAGAGTTGGATAATTATAACCTCGAGAAGCTAGATTTGGAATAAAACCTTTTCAAAGTAATGCAAAAAGCAGTACTTCTTGGTACTGCTAGAACGGTAAGGAAGTTTGTAGGTCACGATGGACACCAGGAACATCCATGGAGGGAAACATTGCAAGATCAAATACTACGACATCAACTGAGAAATCCAGGACCAAGCAACGAAGGAGGAAAAACCCAGGACCCAGGAGAAGAAGAAAACCGAAGACCTCAGAGCTCAATCCCCCTGATACTATCCAGGATGAGTGAATGTTCCCCTTAGTAGGGAGTCTGATAGCCCATCACTACGGGATGTGGGAAATGACACCCTTTCTACACTATTAGGCTCAAGTCGATAATAATAATAATGCATTTATTTCAGATAACATCCATACAATACTCAGAAATAAAAAGCACCCTTACATCATGAGGATGTTAAATGAAACTACGTCAAAAACAAAAAAAACTACTTTCAAACAACCTCTCAAAGAGCTCTTTTGAATCATAGGGGTCTAGATTTATTAAAAACGACTTGATTTTCTTCTTAAACAATTTTAAACTATTTATGCCTTTAATTTCATTTGTTAATCCCTTGAAAACCCTGATGCAACTATATGCTGGATGCTTTTTACTCAAAGTTAATCTGTGCATTGGAAAATTTATGTTCATTGTTCTTGTGTTATAGACAAAATTGATATTATTTCTTGTGAATTTTTCTTTATGCCTTAACAAGAAAATTGCGCATTCATACAAATGTATACCACATACTGTAAATAAACCCTTACTCTTGAATAAACCTCGACATGATACTCTGTATTTTAAGTTGAACATTAATCTTATAGCTCTTTTTTGCACAACAAATATTTCTTCCAAATTTTGTCTATATCTCCAAAACACAATCCCGTATCTCATCACGGATTCAAAATTTGCATGGTACAGCACTCTCAATGTCTCCACACCCAGATATTGGAATTGGATATGTGGAAGAATCGGATGGAAACACGGGAGTTCCAGTGTTAAATTCAAGCAGGCTCGGAGTCCAGTGGAACAGTGGAACAATCGAAACCTCACAGCGATGCGATATTGAATAACCTGCTGGTCTGTTGGAATGGCATTCTGAAAACTCTGATAAGGGTAAGATCGGAGCATTGGTTACAGCAAACGCTGGTATTTCGGTGGTAGTCGCAAGACGCGACGTTGCCTGTGTCGTTGCCGACCGTAGCGTTTGCTGTAACCAATGCTGCGATATTACCCTTATCAGAGCTTTCGGATTGCCATTCCAACAGACCAGCCGCTTATTCAATATCGCATCGCTCTGAGGTTTCGATTGTTCCACTGGACTCCGAGCCTGCTTGAATTTAACACTGGAACTCCCGTGTTTCCATCCGATTCTTCCACATCTGGAGTGAAATTCCATAGTTCGATAAATCTTGATCATATCTGTAAAATAAGTTCGAATTTTTCAGTTTTGTCACTCTTACTGCCCCCCTTGAAATTTTCCTCAAATTGACATACAACTTCATCTACGTGCTCAAAATGTATTGAAATGGAAGGATACCATGTCAAGCAATTCCTGAACAGAAACTTTTTCGATTCAAATTATTTTTAAGAATCTTAGACTTATTTTGTCTAATGATAGAATAATATCAATGTATTTGTTGTTTTTTGATTCATTTATTATTCAGTTTGTTAGTTGAAAGTTTTTTTCGAATAAATCAGTTTCGTTAATGAACACTCTTCATTTGATTTGGTTACTTCTCTGAACTCTCTACTTAAACATTAGTATTCTTTTTCAGTCATAACAAATATGTGTGAAGTTGGCCCAGCACTTTTTGATTTTCGAAAACAATTTTGTTGTGCTGAATTGTGCTAGGTTTGTGCTGCTTTGTGCCGATAATATTTTTTCTTAACTCCAAGTGGTTTTCGAGATATATCCAAAACCGAAAAAAAAAGCCAGCCCAGCACTTTTCGAAAAATAGGATTTAAATGATTGATAAAAATTGTGCTACACATGTACTGAGTTGTGCCGGTCGAATTTTCTCGAAAGTTCCCCTCATTTCCTGAAAAATCGAAATTTAAGAAAAAAGATAGCCCAGCACTTTCGGTTTTTTTTCTCACAAACGAATGAAAAAATTTGTGCTACATTTGTGCTGCTTTGTGCCGTAAATGTTTTCACGAAAATCATTCGCGATTTACTGCAAACTACGAAAATAAAAAAAAGTCATTCCAACACTTTTGTTTCTTTTTCAAAGGAAACATGCTCAAAGTATTGTGCTACCCTTAGGTAAAGTTGTGCCGTGGTTGTTTCCACAAATATCACGCTAATTCACCAAAAAAATACAGAAATCAGAAAAAAGTTAGACCAGCACTTTAATTTTTTTCGACGAAAATTGTTTTGTATGATTGTACGCTATTTGTGCCAACTTGTGCGGGTCAAATTTTCAGAAAAATCATCAGTGTTCCTCTTGTATGGGGGAAAATAAGAAAAATCAGTAGGGTGGAGAAAAAACCAGTATACCTGGCAACAGAGTGTGTGAAGTTGATCCAGCACAGAAAATTTTTATTGTGCCGAATTGCTCTAGGTTTGTGCTGCTTTGTGCTTTTCAAATTTTTCCTTTATTTCAATCGGTTTTTGAGATATTCAACGAAATGTTTTGTACAAACCTACCGAGCATTATCCGTTATCAACATGAATTTATTTTTTATCGTTTCTTATTATTTTGGGGATAATTTAATATTTCGAAGTTTTTCAAGGAGATTATTGAGTTCTTTTAATTTCATGGAAATAAAAATAATACTCTAAAGCCTGGTTCTCGGGCTTCGACGTGAAGCCGGCGACAATCCCCACTTCTCCTATTTTCTCCCTCGCTGCCGCAGAAATACAAGTGAAGTTGGTTTATTTCAACTACAAAAGAGGCGTGTCGCTACAGATTATGACAACCAGAAACCAAAAGGGGGTCAGGGGAAGTTTTGTTGATATTCTTTGATTTGTGGAATAACTGTCGCGAGCTTCACGTCGAAGCTCTGAGAACCAGGCTTAATATGTATACTCTAATACCGGTTCGAGAAAATTTGAAAGCCCCAATTCAGTATCAACTTAATACATTCATACCATAATCCACCATTGCACAATTCAGCACAACAAATTTTTTTTCGAAAAACAAAAAGTGCTGGGCCAACTTCACACACACTGTTGACAGGTATACTGGTTTTTCTTCCATCCTACTGATTTTTCTTTTTTTTTCCTCATATAAGAAGAAAACTGATTTTTTGGAATTTTGACCAGCACAAGTTGGCACAAATAGAGTACAATCATATAAAACAATTTTCGTCGAAAAAAAACATTCGTTTGTGAGAAAAAAACGAAAATGCTGGGCTATCTTTTTTCTTAAATTTCGATTTTTCAGGAAATGAGGGGAACTTTCGAGAAAATTCGACCGGCACAACTCAGTACATGTGTAGCACAATTTTCATCAATCATTTAAATCCCATTTTTCGAAAAGTGCTGGGCTGGCTCATTTTTTCGGTTTCGGAAATATCTCGAAAACCACTTGGAATTAAGAAAAAATATTATCGGCACAAAGCAGCACAAACTAGCACAATTCAGCACAACAAAATTTTTTTTCGAAAATCAAAAAGTGCTGGGCCAATTTCACACACATTCATAACAATCGTAATGTTACGCACAGGCTGACTCGATATCACCGGAAAAAGTTAAGTTTTAAATTTTGCTAGCCCGGTTCTGTTTTTTTAAATTAAGAAAAAAATTAAGGAAGGCAGCCAGGAAGGGTGATAAAACTATAAAATTTGAAATAATATTTCCTGTAAAGTACAGATTCATTGAAGGGAATGTTTATTTATCGGACTGTATAAAGGTGTCAAGCAGAGATTCAAAATTTTCGTTATGAATTGGTTCTTTGTGGTCACGATAACGAAAAAAACATATTGTTCACGTACAGGGTGTTCCAATATTCCCGGAAATAGAGAACGTCTGAAATTTTTTCTAGTCTGGATCCTATTTATTCACTTTCAGAAATATTGAAAGATGGCAATCGTAACAGGTGAAAAAACTTCCAAATTTGAAATCAAAATCATTTGATCAAACAGTTTGAGAGTTATAGAACTTTTAAATTTCACTCATGAGGTAATGTTTCTTGATCACCCTGTATGACCGTGCCAAGCAGAGATTTGAAATTTTTTTCATCAATCGATTCTTTGTAGTTACGAAAATAAAAAAAACATAACATTCACCTACAAGGTGTTCCA
Source organism: Propylea japonica (assembly GCA_013421045.1). Lineage (NCBI taxonomy): Eukaryota > Metazoa > Arthropoda > Insecta > Coleoptera > Coccinellidae > Propylea > Propylea japonica. The sequence goes on along the minus strand of CM024243.1, from coordinate 23,737,224 downwards.
ATATTCCTGAAAATAGAAAGGGCCCGAAATTTTTCTAATCCGGATCTGATCTATTCAATTTCAGATATATTGAAAGATGGCAATTGCAAAAGTGCACCTTACACAGTCAATATTATTGAAGCAATATTGTTATTGATCAATATATTGAACGTATAAGGAGTGCATTGAAACAATAATATTGATGGCAAAAATATTGAGAAGAATCAAATCGATTTGATATTTATTGCAGTTCCGCCAATATATTGAGGTGCCGTCAATATTATTGACACCGTGTGAGGGGTAAACAGAATATTGTGCAATAAAATTTCAGTAATTCTGGAGACGCCGTAGAGGGTGTTTGCTTAAATTGTGTTTTCCCCCCTTTCGAGATGAAAACTCACGAAAGTGGTTGTTGTAGCAATGCGAGACGAAAATTTCAAAGCTGTTTCCAGTTGCTAGAAATCTTAATGTGACTGCAAGTCGATCCACCGGTGAAATAGCCTTCCTCATAATCGTATCTTGTTTTATTATAAATGGTGAAACGAGTGCAACAAGTTGTTGAAAAAGTTGTTCATCCATTCTTAAAAAATTTTTGTAGTCATCTGGCTCACCGTTTCTTTTCTCTGCCTCCTTTTTTTCCTCTTATTCAGAACCAAAGCAAATCCTATTAAAAACGATAGATCCATCCTCCCTGACTTCACAATTGAAACTGACACTTTATTGGGCAATATTATTGGATCGTGTGAGGGCTGCCGTTTTTTTACCATATATTGCGTCAATAATATTGAATCAATAATATTGACCGTGTAAGGTGGCCCAAAGGGTGACAAAACTTCCAAATTTTAAATCATTCGGTCAAAAAGTTCAAGAGTTATCGAACTTTGAAATTTTAGCCATAAGATGAATACCACCCTGTATATCCCAAACGAAGACCCTCAAACGATTAAAACCTCTTGTTGCGAGTCCTTCTTGATGTCCTTTATTCATGTTATCCGTTTGTCGCCTTCTTCCCAGGACATCCTGTATACAACAATATGCAGATGACACTATAGCAATCTCACAAGGAAAAACATTGAAAGAATGTATAGAAAAACGTCAACAGCTCATCGACAATCATGGTTCTCGAAGTGGAGATTGAAGACCAAAGCAGAAAAATACCAGCTTATAATAGTCAACCATTATTGGAATCAGCAATCTCAAATTATTTTGATCAACAGCAGAATAGTGAAATCAGCACCATCAATAAAATACCTGGGAATAAAAATCGACAACAAAGCAAGTCTGAAACTTCACGCAAACAATATAAAAAAAGATAATGACATCCAGAGCTGAGCACTTTAGATGCTTGACGTACAACAATCAAAAATTGACATGAAGACAGCAATGGTCATTTACAAATCTATATATGTCGGCCAATAATTGAGTATGGCCTTACCTTGTATGCCAATTGTAGGAAGTCAGTGATCAAAATTCTTGAGGTTGCGGAAACAACATTTCTTAGAGCAATAAGCAAAATGAGGGCATCCAAACAACCCACTACACAATCCCCCAAATCATTTATTATATCAGAGAACTAAGATAGAACCCATAAGATAGCGTATAAAGAAAATGAGCACCTACTATATACAGAGACTAAAAGAGTTGGATAATTATAACCTCAAGGAGCTAGATTTGGATGAAAACCTTTTCAAAGTAATGCAAAAAGCAGTACTTCTTGGTACTGCTAGAACGGTAAGGAAGTTTGTAGGTCACGATGGACACCAGGAACAACCATGGAGGGAAACATTGCAAGATCAAATACTACGACATCAACTGAGAAATCCAGGACCAAGCAAGGAAGGACGAAAAACCCAGGACCCAGGAGAAGAAGAAAACCGAAGACCTCAGAGCTCAATCCCCCTGATACTATCCAGGATAAGTGAATGTTCCCCTTAGTAGGGAGTCTGATAGCCCATCACTACGGGATGTGGGAAATGACACCCTTTCTACACTATTAGGCTCAAGTCGATAATGATAATAATGCATTTATTTCAGATAACATCCATACAATACTCAGAAATAAAAAGCACCCTTACATCATGAGGATGTTAAATGAAACTACGTCAAAAACAAAAAAAACTACTTTCAAACAACCTCTCAAAGAGCTCTTTTGAATCATAGGGGTCTAGATTTATTAAAAACGACTTGATTTTCTTCTTAAACAATTTTGAACTATTTATGCCTTTAATTTCATTTGTTAATCCCTTGAAAACCCTGAAGCAACTATATGCTGGATGCTTTTTACTCAAAGTTAATCTGTGCATTAGAAAATTTATGTTCATTGTTCTTGTGTTATAGACAAAATTGCTATTATTTCTTGTGAATTTTTCTTTATGCCTTAACAAGAAAATTGCGTATTCATACAAATATATACCGCATACTGTAAATAAACCCTTACTCTCGAATAAACCTCGACATGATTCTCTTTATTTTAAGTTGAACATTAATCTTATAGCTCTTTTTTGCACAACAAATATTTCTTCCAAATTTTGTCTATATCTCCAAAACACAATCCCGTATCTCATCACGGATTCAAAATTTGCATGGTACAGCACTCTCAATGTCTCCACACCCAGATATTTTCTCAAAGCAAAAATTACTCCATTTAGTTTTACACCCAAATAGTCTATGTGCTTTCTATAGTTCAGGAAGTTGTCCATGAAAATGCCAAGAAAATTCGTGTTTTCTGAAATCTTGATGTTATTGCTCCCCAGTATAATTTCCTCTGGTTTTTCTCGGTTTTTCTTTCTTGCATTTATTTGTGCTAAAAATTAACACAATTGTTTTATCTGTGTTCAGAGTCAGACCATTTTTATCAAACCGGTTTTTGGCTCGATTGAATATGTTGTATCCTGCATTCATCAACGTATTCTTTTCCTTTTCCTCATCAGCATGCACTATCCTCCAGTAGAAATTCCACTCAGAAAATTTCCAACTTACACTTTACTTTAGAAACTAAGAACTGATCAAATTCCTAAAGTACTAATGATAATTTTTTTTTGCTGTTATCGTTGTTATATATAGAAATGTAATTCTAATCCATCTGGGCTGAAGGACTTTGGTCGATGGCCTATTCATGATTATCAATAAAGAACAGTTATTATTATTATTATTGATCAAAGTTTGGTTGGATTCGTTGATTCAGACTGGGAAGCGACAGGGTGGACAGAAGATCTTCCACTGGTTTTTTATTCAAGTTATCAAAAGGACCTATTTCTTGGAAAAGCCGAAAACAGCCTACAGTTGCTTTGTCTGGTACAGAGGCAGAGTATATGGAACTATCTGAGGCAGCCAAAGAAATAGTACAGCTGAAATCAATTCTACAGCATCTGACTGAAGATGACAATTATAATATATTATATATAACAAGGGAGCACTAAATCTTTCTGGTAGCCCTATCATAAATAAACGCAGCAAGCATATTGATATCATATATCATTATATAAGGGAAGTTGTTGCTTCAAATGAGATAATGTTGAAGTATTGGCCTACAGCAGAAATGCCTGCTGATTCGCTAACAAAAAGTTTATGTAAAATCAAACACCTTGATTTATGTAGAAAGTTAGGCATTCTCAAATATGTTTAATTTTAAATTGTCCTTAGGCGGGGATGTTGAAGTTTTGTATCACAAGCATTTAAAATTGGCCCATTCCTTCCAACTTCCTAGCGCCTAATGTTGAATAAAGTCAGTCGTTGATGAGCGTTATGTTAGAACAGACTGTTTCATTTCATTGCTTTCACCTTTCAATTCAAAATCAAACACTGCTGCTTTCTTCTTTCAATTAATATGTTCAAATTGGCGTTTATATATGTATGATAGATATGTACAGCAATGATTAGTGAAAAAAGACATGTATAAATTGTATGGTGAGTAAGAGAATATCATTGATTCAATATTGTGAGTCTATATTTGCTAAAATCAGGTACTTTGACCCATGAGCTATTTACTTTAATTATTATTTTGATAGAATGCCTTCAGAAGCTGTGGAACCCAAACAATTAGTTTGTTGGTAAATCAAAGACTTTTTTAACCAGAAGAGGCTTCTTGGTTACTTGAAATACTGCAAAATGTATTTAGCAGAACGGAATAATCATTATCAAACCAGCAATACTGCTGAATAAAATAATACTTCTGGAGGCAGTAAAAAAAGCTCCACCATGCACACAAAATGGGGCACATTCACAGCATCAATAGCTTGTAGAGTCATTTGAAGAAAAACAGTAACAACAAGGCACATAGTATGAATAGACTAAGACAAACTGAAAGAATCGATGCAAATGGAAAACCTTGTTCAGAGCATCATATTATCTGAAATCGATTCCGATTTTGATTGATCAAAAAATTAAATCGAAGTATTTTACTGGGCTACCCTTTCCGTAGCTGTAGATTCAAAGTGTGATGCAATCCGTATGCATCCGTATAAAAATCACAGGAAGAGTATAAAACAAAATGTTGAGATAGTTACCCTAATTCTAGTTGATCATCTAGTTGGCCCTCATTATACTGGTCGTCCCTTGACTCACATTGAAGGAATATTAATTTGTTTTCACTTCAGAAGTATAGTCCGTTCACGAAAGGTTGAGCACATATATAGGGCTGCACTGTACCTTATGGCCAGTGGGCAACCATAGAAGCTCATTTTCTGTCGACGACAGACTGTCGAAGACAGAAATCGCAGAAAAGGTGAGGTTAATGAAAATCAGCTGATATCATGGTGAAATGGTTGTTTTCTTCCACCATGGCTGATATGTCAAAACATTGGCGTAAGTTTTAAATTCTTTATAGTTTTTACTCCAATTTATTAATATTTGGATTTATCTGGGTTTTTCTATATATCTCGCTTGAAGAAGAAAGCACGCTGACCAAGGAAAATCAAAAATAAAATTAGATGAGAAGAGGATTGCAGTAGTATCTATTTCTGAAGAGAAGTTTGAGCCGGATCTTTCATCGACAAGGTTGTTATATAGTTATAATTGTACAGTATTTTCATAATAATCGATTGTAGTAGACGAAGACTACCTTGCGTATATGGTCCAAAAACTAAAGGAGGAATATGAGCTGGCGGGATTGACCCTGAACATGTCAAAATCTCATAGTGGGCGACGAAGAAATCAAAAATCTGAAATTGGACAATGACATGATAAAGGGAGTAGAAAAGTGCAAGTATCTGGGGACAGTAAGGACGAGATACAGGAAAGAATCAATAAAGGAAGAACCGTTACACGCACACTTAATTCTCTGCTGTGGGACAAAATATAACTAGAGTACCAAGAAACATATATACAAAAGTATGGTGCAAAGTGTAGCACTGTATGGAGCGGAAGTGTGGGATGTATCGCAGATAAATTAGAGAAAGATTATGGCAACCGAAATGGATTTCCTTAGAGGAAGCTGTAGACGATCAAGATTAGAAAAAGTTAGAAATGAAACTATAAGAGCAGAAATGGATATGGAACGGTCAATAGCGGAAGAGATTGAATGAAGGCAATTGATTTAGTTTGGACATGTAAAGAGAATGCTAGATGACAGATGGCCCTGAAAGATTTTCGACTAGGTACCACCAGAACGAAGGAAAAGGGGAAGACCACAGAGAAGTTGGATGGAGGATGTGGAAGAGGCGATGTCAGCCAGAGATCTGGAGGAGGATACATGTCACGACAGGAAAAGATGGAAGTTGGGGACGGAGAAACGGCGACAGCTGTAAAGAATCCGTAATATAGGTTTAATGTATTTTCGGTTCCGAAACCTATTTGGAACTTGGTAATATTGAAACCCCAAATTGTTTAGAAAAACTTAGCCGTATTTGGAAAAAGACAAAGGAAAATAGTCTATACTATACTCAATTTTACCAAATACCAAGTTGATGATGTATTTGAAAACTTCTGCAGGTGTAATCGCAATTTATCAACAAGTTTAAATAGTATTGAAAATTTGTCTAGATCTTAAGCTAGTAATGTAAGTCAGCAATTAATGTTCCAGTAATTTTATAATATTTTTTATAACTCAGATGAGCATATTTTTGATCAAATGCTGCACAAGTAATTTTAGAGGTATTTTAATTTAAGAATACATCACAAAAATAAAATCACTGTCGATATAATATTCGACACATGTATGTATACCAAATTGATTCATTTTAATAAAAAATAATTGATATCTCTAATGTTTGTTATTTATATAGATATGGTTTTGTAATCCAGTTTTAATTATTCTTTCTGTGCCCTCAAAATGTGTTCCAATAATCTCTTTCATGAAAATTGTATGAAAGAAGATTCAACCTAAGATATGTAATCCTCAAGTATGTGGTTACTGATGAATCATGTTGATGATTTTTTCGTAGATTCTTTTCGAGAAAACAATTCGATTGGCGGTTGTTTCATTTCCGTCAACAGAATAGTTCTGAAGATATAAATTTGTTAAAGTTTACTTTTTCCCATGAACTGGAACACAAGAAAGTTTGGCAATCAACGAATCTTGTTGATGATTTTTTTGTAGACTCTTTCCGAGAAAAAAGATCGATTGGCGTTTGTTTCATTCCAGTCAACCGAAACGTTCGGAAGATATGAATTTTTGAAAGTTTACTTCTTCCAATGAACTGAAACACATGAAAGTTTGGCAATCAGCGAATCTTGTTGATGATTTTTTTGTAGATTCTTTTCAAGAAAACGAATCGATTGGCGTTTGTTTTATTCCCGACAACCAAACCGTTCCGAAGATATGAATTTTAAAATTTTCAATATTTCCTCCGAACTGCAACACATGAAAGTTTGGCAATCAACGAATCTTGTTAATGATTTTTTTGCAGATTCTTTTCAAGAAAACGAATCGATTGGCGTTTGTTTTATTCCCAACAACCAAACCGTTCCGAAGATATGAATTTTAAAATTTTCAATATTTCCTCCGAACTGCAACACATGAAAGTTTGGCAATCAACGAATCTTGTTAATGATTTTTTTGTAGATTCTTTTCAAGAAAACAAATCGATTGGCGTTTGTTTTGTTACCGACAACCAAACCGTTCCGAAGATATGAATTTTTAAATTTTCAATATTTCCTCCGAAATGCAAAACATGAAAGTTTGGCAATCAACGAATCTCGTTAATGATTTTTTTGTAGATTCTTTTCAAGAAAACAAATCGATTGGCGTTTTTTTATTTCAGTCAACAGAACCGTTCGGAAGATATGAATTTTTAAATGTTCAATATTTCCTCCGAACTGCAACACATGAAAGTTTGGCAATCAACGAATCTTGTTAATGATTTTTTTGTAGATTCTTTTCAAGAAAACAAATCGATTGGCGTTTGTTTTGTTACCGACAACCAAACCGTTCCGAAGATATGAATTTTAAAATTTTCAATATTTCCTCCGAACTGCAACACATGAAAGTTTGGCAATCAACGAATCTTGTTAATGATTTTTTTGCAGATTCTTTTCAAGAAAACGAATCGATTGGCGTTTGTTTTATTCCCGACAACCAAACCGTTTCGAAGATATGAATTTTTGAATGTTCAATTTTACATCCGAGTTAATAATTCACGTAAAATACTCAACTATTTTTATCAACATCTGTAGCTTAGAGCGCTAAGTCTTTTACCGTAGAGCCGGTGGTCATGGGTTCGAATCCCGGTGAATGACAATATTTTGACGTATCAGCATTTCTGCGATTTCTGTCGTCGACAGAAAATGAGCTTCTATGGTTGCCCACTGGCCATAAGGTACAGTTCACAGAACATAAAATATAAGAAGTGCTATCTGCCTACTAAACCCCGACAACACGCGTGACATTTGAAACGTCAAAATAAATGGGGCGATTGGATTCTGAGGGGTGGTCGCTTTTTGTAAGAGAGAGGTTCTATGGTTTCGCCCCGAATTTTGACAATGCTCTGTGTTCCAGAAAGAGAGAGAAAGAAGATAATATATATTTTTTATTCATTTTACTTGCTTTTCCTATTGTTTTGGACTTAAAAGGCAGATTTGAAAGAAAATATACATTATAAAAATAATTATTTTATTAGGCTCAATTGTACAGTACATAACTATTGAATGTTTTGAACTAACAAACATTCATGATCAACCACAGGTCTTACAATTTGAGTACAGTTGAAAAACTTCCGAGCAATTGTTGACAAATTTTGAAGCATTTGTTCATATAATACGTATAGAAAATCAACACTTGTATTAAAAAAGTCAAGTTAAGTCACTATAGGTAGTCACTACACAGTACACAATAACACTGATTCATTCGTAAGGCAAATATACATCCAAAAAGAGAATGATTACTATAACCTTATTGCTTATCAAAGAAACAGAAAATATAACTTCAATCTCCTCACAAATACTTTCATATTGGCAATATTTAAACAATTATTCCACTTGAAACTCAACTTTTTCACTTCCTTCTTAGACTCAAACAAAACAACACACAAACAAAAATGGCAGCATTGACATCCCATCCCATTTAAATTTGACATAATTTGGATTTAGCTCAGACATACGTCACTGCTTGGCTCGTTGGCTCCGCCCCCAAAATAAATGGGGTGACGTATGTCCGTGTTGTAGATTTTACTTCTAGCGTTTCACCCCCCTGGTACAGTTCTACCAAATTTTAGGTTATGTTCTTTATTTTTCTGTCAGATTGATACGCAATGTTGTCAATATTGCATAGAGTTGTCTGACAACTCGTAAGTGCGAGTCCACAACGGCGCACCGACCCTAGCCCATCGCACCGCGATGTCGATATTTGAAGTTTGTTACGAACTAAATACGTCATTTGATGACATCGCGGTGCGATGGGCTAGGGTCGGTGCGCCGTTGTGGACTCGTACTGAGCTTGTCGGACGAGGCCGGTTACATTCGGCAACATTGACTTTATTTTACTCTATGACAGCAAATACTGCCAACTTCGGATAAATAAAGAAACGCCTACTATGTGTTAAACCTTTCGTGAACGGACTATAGCCTATTCGTTTTGAAGTATTTCGTGCTCCTGAGTAACTCAAAAGCTCGAAATACGGCTTGCCATTGGCTGCGCACAAGCGCTGGAACAGCTCAGGAGCTCGAAACTCTTCAAAACGAATACCATAATGGTAGGCGTTTTTTTATTTATCTGAAGTTGGCAGTATTTGCTGTCATAACGTAAAATAAAGTCAACGTTGCCGAATGTAACCGGCTTCGTTCGACGAGATTGCGAGTTATCAGACAACTCTATGCAATATTGACAACATTGCGTATCAATCTGACAAGAACATAACCTAAATTTTAATATACACAGTGGAATATGCCAAATTTCCATGGCCAACCGACGGCTCAACCTTTCGTGAACGGACTATACACACTCGCAACACCAGTTATTAGGCACACATAATTCTCCGAAACTAAAATCACAACTGCCCATAATAGTTATTGGAACCACATACGACTTCGTTCGCATCTGCGAATGTTAATTTTCATAGATAAACAGTTTATTTGTTTATGTTAATTTTTATGTCAAATTTCAAAATTCGACTAATCAAATTGAGCACAGAACTTAAAGTCGAATTTTGGCGAGCTGTGGTTACATGTAACTATCTAACTATCACGTGATCATTTGACAGAAAATACGTGTATTAACTGTCAACTATGTAACTATGGTAAGCTGTAGTTACAAAATTCGACTTAAGTCGAATTTTGGCGAGCTGTGGTTACATGCACTGCGTTCGGCAATTACATCGGACGTGTCGGATTGCTCTGAATCGTTCGGTAATTGCGTCTGGATGTAGGGGAGGTAAATCTGTTTCGTTCGGTAATTGACATTTGGACCGTCCGGATGAAATCTTTTTGCTCGGCCTCGAGAAACGGAGGAGAAAGATTAATCTGTTAATGTGAGGTTAGGTGTTACTTGTGTTATAAACAACAACAACAAGATAATCTACTTATTAGTACCTAGTTTTGATTTGTTCGCTACGGATTCTATATAACTATTGGATTGCTGTATGTTCTGTATTTATTGCTGGCCGATTTTGAAATGGATTTGCGAAAAGAAGAGCAACAAAAAATATACAAAATCTGCGTAAGTGCGTAAGTGAGGATGAAATTACTCGAAGATTATACGTTCGGTCAAAGTGTGAAAAATACATCACAGTGGTTGTACTTATTGAGTGAGATTGGTTTATCTTTGTGTGAATTGTGCTTTACAAAAATGTCAGAAATAGCACCGGAACCGAATGTAAAATAAGTGTATACGAAAAAGATTGAAGAATGAAGAAGTGATGTAATTTTCAAATTGTTTTGAAATACATATGTATTAGGAAACTTGTAGTTCCTATGTAAGATTGTGACAAAATTGAAATAAAAATAACTTATTCTGTTAAAAGTATGTTTTATTATGTTCTGTTATTAATGCTATCCCTAGATCTTCTTGAAATCCTGACATTTCTATCAAATTCAGTTTACAAACTGTGAATTTCTCTCTTTCGAAATAATTTTATTTTCTATCACAACAGATCTGGAATTCGAATTTGATAGCACAATAATTATAGATAAATACATTAAATATCAATAACTAATATCTGCAAAATGATTTTTCATTTCAAACCCTCCTGGAAAAGCTTGGAAAATGTGGTTTGTAGTTGTAAACAAAAACTAAAACAATCTTAAGACGTCGATTTGTCAGTTGTCAATCTTTTAGCTCTAGATCGTTCGAAAATTCCAGATTTGTCAGACATATCTGCAGTCACGTGACAAAAAATCCGTCCGATCTGGGATGTAATTGCCGAACGCGTCTATGTAACTATCTAACTATCACGTGATCATTTGACAGTTAATACACGTATTTTCTGTCAAATGATCACGTGATAGTTAGATAGTTACATGTAACCACAGCTCGCCAAAATTCGACTATACTCTCGAGTCTCGACCTCGACACCGACAGACACAATCACACAAATGTCCTGTCCATAGAATTAATAAACCAAACCCCTGTTATTAGTTCAATGGTCCTGTCAATTAAGAAGTATAACACGATCTTCTATGGTTCACAACTATTGGGATAAATAATTACCGACGCGGCGCTGCAATCGCCGGATCAGCTGTTCCCGAAACGAGTATTGTTTCGTGCACGTCAAAGCAAAACAAGAGAGATTCTGGTGTTTCTCAAGTGTTTCAGTTGATTTATTTAGTCTTTTGACTGAACAATCGTGAAAATGGACCTATGAAATGATTTATTAAGTTCATATCATATACATCGAGGACGATATGTAGAAAAATATCAGTTTTGGGCATTCACCCTTGTCAACTGCAAAAGGAAGATATTTAACCATCTAACTTGGCTCATTTCAAAAATAAAATGTATCCTGATATGATTAGTTAATTAGTAGAAACAAGGAATCCTGCTGCAGTGAATCAAATTATATTTATAATATTTATTCTTCAATATATAGAAAGAAAAATGACAATATTTGTTATTGAAATGAAAGCCGTTGAATTCCATGATGATTTTATTACAGAAATGAAAGACTTTATGAAAATAAACAACTTAATTTCAATTATTCACAACATCAAAAACTATTTTTATTGAATACAAATCAGAAAAATTCATTAATATTTTGTCGTAAGTGAAGCATTTATCATTCAATACAAACCAACAAATTTTATTCCCTGGTATAAACAAAAACTTAATTATCTAATAAGAAATGATAATTAATTTTACAATACAGAGTTAAAGTAAGTATGTGTATGCTATTTTTTATAAAATAGTGAATATAGCAGTTACCTTCTAAATTGGAAAAATATAAAAAGTCACACTATTACCTTCTACTTGTCTCATATAAAAAACAAAAGATATACTGCAACTTGAAAGAACATCCAGATAAGTTTTAGCCAAGTGATATGATTTCAGGGCATATATTCATAAAAACTTAAGTTATCACAACAATTTTGTCAATTAACGAGTAATCTTCATCTGTTTTCTTTAACGAGTGAATTGGAAATACATCCAATAATGTACTATATTTCCTCCTTTAAGTCCAAATATGAATCCTGAAACTGGCTAATCTCTTTGTTTTCTTGATTTTGACTGCACTAAACGTCTGAAATGCTTCCTCTAGTGCAAACTGGTGATCAACTGATAAAATATTATTTTTTCATAACCACAATTCTATAAAATAGTGACCTGTGAAAGAACTCTTTAGAGCTTCATCCATAAACACAGCAACAATTAGTGTTTCTTCACTGTATTTTCTTTAGTCATCTTGAAATCAGATTAAAAAACCAACTAACTAGACAAATATTATAATGAACACACAATACAAATCTCATTTCTTAGGCACAAACAATCGAGTGTCATATCCCGTCCCGCGTTTTGGAATACTCGTTTCGGGATAGTTCTACGTAACGCCGCTAGGGTCGCATAGAGTTGTATTTTGCTCAATTCGAATTTGAAATTCAATTTCAAATAATTTATTTGGGTTATTGGGAAGAGTAGAATTCGATAGGTGGCGCTCTGAAATGTCAATGTCAACTTAGCAACGAGTAAAACAATATTATAACCAAAGATTAATTGATTAAATTAATCCATGGATGTACTGAACGAACGGTTCAAAGCGATCCGAGCATGCTGATGTATTTGCCGAACGCGCTAAATGTTTTTATTTTCTATGGCTCGAGGTAAAATCCACTATCTATTATATGTTCTGTGCTCTGTGATTACCATTTTTTTCTATGTCCCAATCCCAACCTGAAGTTTGTCAACAACAATCAACAATAGTCAATAACCTCTCTAGCAGATGCGAAGTCATAATAATATGTGGTTTTAAATAAAAATAAAAACTAATTAGCAGTTGTGATTTTAGTTTCGGAGAATTATGTGTTCCTTGTAATTGGTGTTGTGAATGTGAACTTCTCAAGTGAAAAAAAATTAATATTCCTTCAAAGTGAGCCAAGGGACGACCAGTATAATGAGGCCCAACTAGATGCTCTAGAATTACGGTAACTATCTCAACATTTTGTTTTATACTCTTTCTATGATTTTTGTACGAATGCAGTAGGTTAAGCTCCTATTTGCTTGCATCACACTTTGAATCTATAGCTACAGAAAGGGTAGCCCAGTAAAATACTTACTAAACAAGGTTTTCCATTTGCATTGATTCTTTCAGTTTATGTGCCCGTTTGAGTTTTTTTTACTGCCTCCAGAAGTATTATATCCTCCTGTGTCCCGACATAATATTAAAGGTGATATTTGGGATTTCGGTTCATTTAACACTGAAAACGTCACAAATTTTTTTTTTAATTTTATTCAAGGGGAAGTAAAAAAAATAATGTCCAATGAGATGGACATCAGGACGATATCATTATAGATTATTATGCAAATTTCTGAAGCATTTATTGCTATACTCCGTTCACGAAAGGTTGAGCCGTCGGTTGGCCATGATAATTTGAAATATTCCAATGTGTATATTAAAATTTTAGGTTATGATGTTTATTTTCTTGTCAGATTGATACGCAATGTTGTCAATATTGTATAGAGTTGTCTGATAACTCGCAAGCTCGTTGGACGAGGCCGGGTACATTCGGCAACGTTGACTTTATTTTACGTTATGACAGCAAACACTGCCAACTTCAGATAAATAAAGAAACGCCTACTATGTGCTCAACCTTTCGTGAACGGAGTATACCTGTCAAGCACAAAAATAGCGTTTATTTCTCACAATAAAATTTAGTTTTCAATTTGCAACCTGGATTTTTACATCTGACTGCGTTCTTGAGTTCACTCGCCACAAGTTGTAGATGTAGAATCTTGAAATCGAGAAATTTCGAAATTTCTACAGATCTCTCACCTAATCTTTTTCTATCGTTTCTGTATAGAATCCACGAATTAGCTACTGCCAAGTCCATTGAATGAAGAATAGTCTTCACTGTCCACTTTTTTGTTCTGGTGCTGATACGATAATAACTTATCATTCTGTCAATCAGATTGATTCCCCCCATGTTTATGTATTTGGTGTCTTTTTTGGACCATCTCTTACACTTGTCTTGAGGTTCTACTTGTAAAGCCGTAGAAGCAATCAGAACACTTTTCATATCTTACCAATGTACCACCGAAATTTTTCCGTCTGCCCTAACTAACATTTCTGAAGAACCTCGCTCATGTCTTACCATTGTCTTTTCAGGTGCTAAATGCACTCTCCTGGGAATTCTGGATTTCATTATTGTACCGGTGACTGTCATCTTTTTTTCCAATATTTATTCCAGAAGTGGTATTGTAGTGAAGTATCTGTCTATGAAATTATGCGTTCCTTCTTCCAAGGTTTCAGTTAATCTGATAACAGATGAAAGGCCGATTCCTAGATTTTTAGATTTCTCATTTAAAAAAGTGTTTTTTCCAATGATAAATTTCAAAGTCGAGAATAAGACCGTCAGGGGTCGTCCAAACAAAATTTTTCAGTCCCTCAGGATTAGGCTCACCTCTAATAAATTGCTTCATTCTGCAAACTCCAGTGAAGGGAATCATTTGTTCATCGATGGCAACTTCTGAGTATCTCGGTAACATCGAACACCCCTTCCGAATACGATCAATTAGAGGTCAAATCTTTTACAAGCGGTCGAGCATTTTTCTTGAGGTGTGACATTGTTATCGATCACTACTTTCAGATTATTCCTAATTGAGAAATATCGATCCCTGATCATTGCAGTAGCTATTGCTATTGTTGTTTTTGAACAGAGTGATAAATCCTTTTACCTCAGAAGCATCACAACTGAAGAACTAGGAAACATTTTCAGATCACTTAAAATTAAAACTAGTAGTGGAATAGATGATGTCTCAAACAACATGTTGAAGCAAACAGCCGAACAAATAACGGAACCTTTGAAATACATTGTAAATAATTAATTGAAGCACGGAATGTTCCCAGAAAAATTGAAAAGAGCGCTAGTCAAGCCAGTATACAGGGTTGGGATAAAGTTCGGCACCAAATTAATATCTTTAAAACGAAACGGGCGTTATTTTTGAAATTGGGCATCTGAGTGTAACGGACCACAATGCATTTGATGAGCATATTCTCATTGATGAGATACTTCCGGTTGAACCGGAAATGACCAATTTTTTTTTTATTTAAATGGGACCCCCTGTATATTTCTACAGATTCTGAAAAAGCACTTTGTTTCGGATCTGTCCATACCAGGTTCCATGTAAAAATTATCTGTAAAAAGAAGAATTGAGACAACGGATTCTTGATGAATGTGCCTTAATACATGGAGAAGTCTTGAGAATAGTTACTCAAGAATTTATTAATAGACTATCATATTGTCAGGAGGTGAATGGTAAGCACTTCGAACATTTAAAATGATTTTTTTTGAATTATTTCTAATAATTTTTTTTTACTAGTAAAAGCTGTATTTCTTCTTTTTATAGATTTTCATAAAAAATACGTCATGAAAAGCAGAAAGAGTTATCTACTACAAAGTATTTCGTTTTATTTCTCACTATTGATACAAATAACAACGATTTATTTATTTGAATGGATTTTTTCTCAAATGTACAAAAGGACTGCATTTCTTCCTTTAACAGAGAATTTTTACATGGAACCTGGGGCCAATTGCACCAAAATACTTTGCAACTTCTCACTTTGCACTTTTCATTCTGACAAATTTCAAAAGTGAAAATTAATTATGTTGCCGCAGATTTCTCCCAACATTTACTTTGTGCGAAGTGTTTTTCACTTTGCACTTGACTCTCCACATTGTATTTTTCAATTATGAATGGGTTTCGTGCAACGTAATTCATTTGAAAAGTGAAAAGTGCAAAGTGAAAAGTTGCAAAGTATTTGGTGCAATAGGCCCCTGGTATGGACAGATCCGAAACAAAGTGGTCTTTCAGAATCTGCAGAAATACACAGGGTATCCCATTTAAATTTAAAAAAAATTGGTCATTTCCGGTTAAACCGGAAGTATCTCATTAATGCAAATATGATCATCAGATGCATTGTGGTCCATTACACTCAGCTGCCAAATTTCAAAAATATCGCCCGTTTCGTTTTAAAGATATTAATTTGGTGCCGAACTTTATCCCAACCCTGTATAAGAAGGGCAGTAAATTAGATTTCACGAATTATAGACCTATCAGCATTTTGTTTAGTTTTTCAAAGATCTTCGAAATGGCTTCTTGTAATCAGATAATGGAATTTTTAATCAGAAATGCTCTTCTCAAAGACAGTCAGCATGGATACCAAAAAAGAGAAACAATCCAAACAGCCATATACCAATACATCAATAACATCATAAAAGCAATTGGAAATAAGGAATTAGCTACGGGTACATTCTTGGACCTGACAAAAGCATCTGATTGTCTTGAGCCTGAAAAACTATTTGTGAAACTCCAGAAATATGGGATTTGTGGTCCCCCGCTGAAATGGGTCAAGTCCTATTTTCAGGGAAGAACGCAGTTGGTTGAAATAAGAGTAAAAGGTAAAGTGGTTAAATCAGACCCACAAAAAATTAAGCTGGGCTTACCACAAGGAAGCATTGCAGGTCCTTTGTTCTTTTTAATCTATTTGAATGACTATGGAAACACAGACGAACTACATCAAACAACAAACGTTCAATATGCTGATGATACCAGCATACTTGTAGTCGTAGACCTTTGGCCTGAATTGAGGGGACTGGCTGAGATCACGTTTGGATTAACAGAAAGATGGTTCAATGACAATAATTTGATGATTAATAAAGAAAAAACAAATATAATGCTGTTTCAACCCACGACATCACAAGATACCCCTCTAAATGTAAATTTGAACAACACCAAATTTAAAATAGAGTAATAAAATCACGTGGCACACCTACAGATTCAGCAATTTCACAAAAAAAAGTTAGAATATCGATGAGATGATCATCACGATCGATTGGTGATTACATTGTCAAGACATGATGCTGTGGTGGTTGTCGTTCTAGTGGGTTCCTTTACAGTAATTTTCAAATTATATGATTCCAAAATTCCTAAAAATATTTTAGACTCATTCGATGAGGACAATATATCTATGTTGAAATCTCCTGTTATTATTATATGGGTATTTTCTGTAAGATATTTATCAAGTAATGAATTCAACTTTTCAAAAAATAAATCAACATTAGGTACAGTGTTTGGTCGGTAAATACACACTACAAGATACCTACTTTTATCAATATTTACTTGGACAGAACAGCACTCAAAGCAACCTGGTACACTTTGTGATTTGATATCATGTCTATCTGAATATTCGATACCTTCTTCAACGTATATTGCGCATCCACCATGATGACCTTTATCTCTACAGTAAGATGACGCCAACACAAATCCTTCTGGAATATAGTGTTCAAGTTCTTGTACAGATTTCCAATGTTCGGTTATACAGGCAATGTTTACTTGATGATTTAGCAGTGCCCGCTCTAGTTTCAGGAATGATGTTCCGATTGCTTGTACATTTTGGTGTAAGATGCATATTTTTCTATCTATGGTCTTTGCTGTTCCTGTGGTTTTGGGAAAAAATTTTTGAAGCTAAAATCTCTCAAAATGACACCGGAGGGCCAGAAATTGGGATTATACAATTTATCCTGGAGTTCATCTGGAATACCAATATGTACTGAATGCTGAATTTTCTCCCTTTGTATTGAGTTTTTTCACTTCTATTGTTTCTTTTCCCTGTAGATCTGCCATATATTCTTTTATATTACTTTCTGAAACATTCGAACCTGCAATTCGCCCTGTATTCCTATAATATACAGGGTGTTTCCTAAACATGCGGCAAACATTCAGGGGATTGTTCCTTGAACTATTCTAAGAATATTTTGTCCTTTGATGATTTTTGAAAAATCTCTTTGTTTCGAAGATACAGGGGAAACAAAATTTTAGATAATAACATTTTATTATGAAAAATTACATGAAAATTTAACTTAAACTACAAAAACTGTTGAAAATGACCACCTCTAGCCAGCATACAAGCATCCAATCTTCTCCTCATTGACTGCCGAACCCTTTCAAAAACACCAGGATCATTTCTTAGTAAGTTACACCCAGCAATGATCCGATTTCGCAAGTCTTCCACATTTAAAAATAAATTGTACCTACTAAGTAAACACAGTGCGGTACGCATTTTTATTTAAACTATTATTAATTTTAAAAATATGAAAAATGTTGTTCGCCCTGTATCTTCGAAACAAAGAGGTTTTTCAAAAATCATCAAAGGACAAAACATGCTTAAAATAGTCCAAGGAACAACCCCCTCAATTTTTGCCGCATGTTTAGGAAACACCCTGTATAAAGACAAAAATCGTATTTACATCTACGAAAACCAATAGTCATTAGAAAACTATTAAAGCACTCATACCATGCTCGAGGACTTTCTTTTAAACCATAAAGAGTTTTGTTCAGTTTATAAACTTTATCACTATTGTCTTTGTAACCATCAGGTTGTTGAACATAAACTTCTGACATAATTTTACTATCTAAGAATGCCGTCTCTACGTCCATTTGGTATATTTATGTATACTATTCTGTGAGAGAAAAATAAAGGCGATTTATTATTATTATTATAATGTGAAAAGAGTTTTGACAGCAAAATGACAAAAGTAATTTTAAAGTGGGCATTTTAGCAACAGATGAATAATTATCGGCCAAACATTCAGTTTGCTGAAAGCCCTTTACCACTAACCTAGCTTTATATTCGTTATTGCTCTTCTTTCTATAAATCCATCTGACATCAATTATCTTCTTGTCTTCAGGGGGTTTGCTCACAAGGGTCCATGTGTTGTTTTTCACAAGACTGTTCATCTCTTGATCCATTGCAGACATCCATCTAGCGAAATCATCGGATGCCATCGCCTCCTTGAAGTTTTCTGGAATTAAAACATCAGTATAATTAACAATAATGCAATAATAATTAAATTCCTCATCGAAACGAGAAGGGGATTCTATTTCCCTCCCAAATTTCGATGTCTTTTTTCCATCATCTTGTACCACAGAGTCCTTGTTTATATCTTCTTCCTTGTTGTCTTCTGAATGTTGAGTCATATCGCTTTGTTTGTCTTCATCTTCCATATTGTCAAAGCCACACAATAACACATCATCTTCTACTACATCACAGTGTCTGGCTACCAACACTTTGTTGTTTATCAGCACTTTATAAAATTCCAACCTCTGCCTTTTTGTCCCATTTAGACTTCCTTTTCTCTTCCAGAATTCTTACAAATACCTTACTACCATAAATTTTTAAGTTTCCAATTGAAGGCTTCTTCTTGAAGAATATTTCAAATGGTGTTTTTCTTTCGATTGTATATGCCAAGGTTCGATTTTTAATATATGCAGCCGATTTGATTACTTCAGGCCAATACCTCCTTTCCACTTTAGCCTCTGACAGAAGACATCTTCCCATATCCATTAGTGATCTGTTGTATCTCTCGGCTGTTCCATTCAATTGATGTACCGGGTTTTTCACTATAATTTGACCCCCCCTTTAACTTTGTTGCAAAAGGAGATACAAAAAAATGTTTCGTATGAAAGAAACTGGAATATATACAGGGTGGCCAACATATTGATGACAACTTCATTTTTTCAAATGGAACACCCTGTATATTTTTCCATATTTGGCTAGCTCTTTTTCCTCTGATTTCGAATATGTAACATATGTTGGTCTATCTCTTTTATTCTGAGAACCACATAGTTTCAAATTTTAAGAACCACCTGCCAAGATCTGTTATCATTTTACAATTGGCAGAGTGCGTTTACTGAAAATGCTCATTTTTGGAGTTATAACGTCAATGGAAAGATATACAGGGTTAACTACATTGAATGCAACTATATTTTTTCAAATGGGACACCCTGTCCTGTATATTCTTCCTTTTTTTTGAAAGGCTATTTCCTCCCGATCTCGAATATAAATGCGTATGTAATTTTCAGAGTTTCAAAGTTTTGAAATGATGACACCGAATGAAAAAATATGTGAAATACTTACGAAATTCTTGAATGAATACTTAACAATTACTTCATTCAATACACATAGTTCATATAGTTGTCTCAAGTTGTTCAGATTATTTTTGATAGCATTATTACGGCTCTGATTCAAGTCAGAAATTAAAGCTTCAAAATTTGTTTCTAATCATTACAATATTAGCATTATTCTTTGTGTGTTGATTGGATTAGTTCCGAATTAATATTATTCTCCGCTTTCATTGATTGTCATTATTGCTGAAGTGAATTTTTTCCTTCAGGAACGGCTATAAAAACGTATCCAACGGTGTTAAATCGGGACTATTTGGTGGCCATAAAATGGGTGCGCCATTACTAATCCAAAGATCAAATTGTCCACTTAAATATTCACGAACTTCCAAAACGTTATGCCAGATGGTTATTGAAATTTGAAACTCTGTGGTGCTCAGAACAAGAAAGATAGACCAATATGTGTTACATATTCGATATCGGGGGAAAAAGAGCTAACCAAATGTGGAAAAATATACAGGGTGTTCCATTTGAAAAAATGAAGATGCCCTCAATATGTTGGTCACCCTGTATATATTTCAGTTTCTGAAATCATATCAAAAACCCTCAGCTGATTTCGTGAATCTTTCATACGAAACATTTCTTTGTATCTCCTTCAGTAACAAAGTTAAGGGGGGGGGTCAAATTATAGTGAAAATCCCGGTACATACGTTGGGCAAGGTTTGATCATAATTCCCTTTTTTCTTGCAAATTGAACTGGAGCATTGATATATTCTTTTCCGTTGTCACATTTTAGTTCTTTCACCATTTTGCCAGTTAAATTTTGGATTTCATTGATGTATTGCATAAAACATCCATATAAGTACCTCATCTTTAGTCTTAATGCAATAAACTTTCACCAATTTGCTGTTGTCGTCTATGAAGGTCAAGAAATATTTCTCTCCATTATTGCCTACTGTTTGATGTGGTCCGTTCAAATCAGAATGCACAATCTCCAAGATTTCAGTAGCTCTTCCTCGATTATTCTTGAAAGGTAGGTTATGCATTTTATTTTCAATGCACGTTGCACATCGTAGATATTCAGATTTTAAATTCTTGGGTAATCGCTTTGGCACATTTTCTCCAAACAATTGCAATTGATATGTCCTTATGCCCAATGATATATCTGATAGATTTATCGACTGATATCAACTCTTGGCTAGCGTCACTCATTGCTAGGTATTCTGTTTGACAGGTACAAGTCGTGACAGTAGACTGTTTATGACTTCTCCGAGTTATTAAATCTCCGAATAACTTGATGACATAACCTCCTGTGGATTTTGAATCCTCACAATCTCTGAAGCTTGCATCTGAAAAAGCTTTTAAATTCTCTGTGTTGGATAGGAACTTAATACCCAAGTCAGTTGTGCCTCTCAGGTGTCTAAGAACTCTTTTTACCTCTATCCAGTCATCTTCAGTAGGGTCTATCTGTTTTCTCGCTAGATAGTTTATCGCATATGCTATATCTGGTCGAGTTGCATTAGCTAAATACATCAAACTTCCTATAGCTTTTCTGAATGGTATTCTCTTAAACTCAGTTGGTTCCTCTGAATCTTTCTAAAACTCTTTCTGTATACGAAGTTTGGTGTTAAATCATATTTCTTCTTTTTCTATCTCTATGTATAGTAATACGTAAGAATTGTTTGGGTTCACCTAAATCTTTCATTTCAAACACATTTCCCAAATGTGATTTTATTTCATTTAGTTTCTCTGGATCATTACTTGCTATCAGCATGTCGTCTACGTACAGTATTACTATAGCTAGTTTTCCATTATATCTCCATGTGAACAAACAGGGATCATGAAGATCATTCTCTAAATCAAGCTTTCGCGCTTCCTCTGAAAATCTCTTATTCCACAACTTGGGACTAACTCTCTTTTTCTATAAATCTCAACTCATTTCCTGTGAAGTCATTATGTAAGTGTAACAACAAATTTTCCATGTCTGAGTTTTAAATGTTAATAAATGATGTGTCGAAATAAATCCAAATACCTGATAGATATTTTCAAAATATATGTTGGTATACCTAGAATAATCATCTATGAAAACAATTATAAACCTCTTTCGAGTTTCGACCAGGCCATGGAATAGGTTCAATTGGCCCCATAACATCTGAATTAATTAATTTAAGCTGCCTGTCAGCTTTACTTCTGATTTGTTTAAATGGAAGTTTTTCCATTTTTGATGATATACAAACTTCACACTCTTTAATTGAATCGTCAAATTTTACATGTTCTAATCTCTTATCTCTCTTTTGTATCATTTTCAAATAATTAAACGAAGCATGAACAAGCCTTTGATGCCATAGCTTCACTCTGAATTTTAGTTAACAACGCATTTACTGATAGATTTTCATCTAATGTTTGTCATAGACTCTCCTAACTCTTCAAATCATCTATTTTAATTATTTCGTAGGATAAATTATTTAAATTTGATTCCTCTGAATTCTCTGAGACAATGAGTTTCTCTAAACTCTCCCTCCCAATCGCAGAACCTACTTCTATTGTAATGTTATCAATAGACTCCAAATTAACTCCCTCCGAACTGGACACTCTTTTGTCCTCGTTGGTTTGCGATTGTTGTCAACTGCTAATAGTAGGAGAGCTGGCACGAATTTTAGGGTAGGTATTTGAGGCAAGCTGAAAACTTGTCAGATACCTCTCCTATTATATCCCAACTCGGGATTGCAGACCTGGCTGGTGAGTAGCAGGAGTATCAACCCCTACATTTTTAAAAATATTTTTATTTTTTTCCCAAAAATATATTTGAGGCAATACGCAATTCATATATGTTGCAGTGTAATGTTTTATAAATACTAAAAAAAATAAGCCAGATAATTTAATCGGGGTTTTAACATTGCCAGACGCAAAAAAATGTTTTTGGGGCAGCTTGAAATTTTAATGGAGTGTTATTTATAACGAAAAAATAAGATTCCCAAAAAGACAGATCATTTCGGTAGGGCTTTCTACCTGCCAGGTGATCAAATAAATAAAGAATGGGTACGAGCCTGTAGTGCTATAGACAAGCTGTAGTGTGAGAGAGAGCGCATTACGACAGCTGTCTTCGTTCTTACTTGCCGCGTTACTATTGGCTCTGGCGAGGCCACGTGACTTACAATAACCCATGAGGTTTCTAGTTAAAATTTCGAAGTAAAAAATATAACATTTTCTGAATTTGTACTAAAAATATTTTGCTTAAAAATGATTGTATTGATTTCAAACGTAATAAATCGTTTGAATATTCGATATTTCAGTAGAAATATTTATTTTTTGAAGAGATTGAAAAAAAAATATCTTTTCAACCATTTTTGTTCAAAAACATTTTTTATAATTTTTTGCAAAATATTTTTGCACGCGTCTGGCAATTTTAAAACCCCAATTAAAGTATCTGGCTTATTTTTTTAGTATTTATAAAGCATTACAGTGCAACATGTATAAATTGCGTATTGCCTCAAATATATTTTTGAGACAAAAATAAAAATATTTTTAAAAATGTAGGGGTTGATTTAGCCCCGCTACTCACCAGCCAGGTCTGCAATCCCGTGTTGGGATATAATAGGAGAGGTATCTGTCAAGTTTTCAGCTTGCCTCAAATACCTACCCTAAAATTCGTGCCAGCTCTCGGACTATAAGCACGCGGTGCAACTATAATTCTCAAACTCAGTTGTATTTTCATTGGTGTAGTTAGGTTTTATTACTTCAAACTTAACTACCCAGTCTGGTTTCTCATAAATCCCCTCAAACATGGTTTTGCTGTTTTCTTCATTATAAACTCTGAATATTTTATCGTCTAAATATATACAAAACCCTGCATCTACCAATTTACGTAAAAATAGCAAGTTCTCTGAAATATCTTTTGCTGCTATAACATTTGTTGATTTAATGTGGGTACAATTTAACTGATCATTTTTAACCCTTTGGTACTCGCGAATTATGTTTTGAGGATTCAAAACGAGATTTTTAAAAAGACAATTTAATTCAAAAATAAACGATACGTTACAAATGGGTTTTATGTCAAGACTAACTCTATACAATACAAATGACCTGTATATATCTATTCGTGTGATGCACCGTAGTCATCTCCTGGAAGTGACGCGTCAGCAGTTCCCATGGGAAGATGCGAAGGTGCAGCGGTAGACAATTCCGGACAGGTGCCGTATTCTCGAGAAGTGATATTCGAAAACGTATACGAACTTCATTGCGCGAGTACCTGTTTTACCTGCAAAAATGCACACCGCGCAATGAAGTTCGTATACGTTTTCAAATATCACTTCTCGAGAATACGGCACCTGAATTGTAACTCGCGCCAAGTTTTCAAACGTAAGTGTTCGCGCGGATCACTTTGTGCATCCAACGTGAAATGTGCTCCAAATACTTTGAAATACAACAAATATGTTTTTTATACTACTGTTCATTGTTTGAAATATGAAAAGAAATATTTGCAATGAAATTATATATTGAAATTGAATCAAAATCAGAAATATAAAGAACTAAAATAAACAAAATCTTCAGAATACTGTAACTAAAATAATAGTTATTTATCATACAAGGGAAAAAAGTATTAGATTTTAGCTCGAGGTTATATTGTTTCCCGACGAGAAGCGGAGGGAGACAAAAAACCGAGAGCTAAAATCTACTATTTTTCCCATGTATAATACACTATTTTTTTCTGTGACAAGAAAAACAACGATTTAATAGTGATTGAAATATAACTTCTCACGAAATTACTTTTTTCCCCGGGAAAAAAGTGAGTACGTTTTTCCCGGCTACATAGAGAATCATTTTTTTGACAGGGAAAAAAGTAATTTCGTAAAAAGTCATATTTTGTGATCTGTCAAGAGATATAAAATGTCACATTTTATTCCCGTCACAGAAAAAAGTACATTTACTATATCGACTCATCAACATTTGAGCAAGCAACGCATTAATTATGAATAGTGACATGTTTTTTACTTGCATAATTTTCACATAAAGAACAAGTAAAGGTTGTGTTATTTCTTTTAGCCTTCACACAATATCTACAGCGACCCCTTGATTTAACTTCATCTGTTGCAGCTTCATGAACATATTTTTCTTCAGAATATTTGGATAATATTGCTTTTATATTGGTTGGTAGCGAAAAAATTTTTGCTCGTTCAACTAAATGAGGTTTCATCAAACTAAAGGATAAGTTCTTCAAAAAAAGTCTTCTTATTTGTGGTGACACCATGTGTGAAGCATTGTAAATTATCTGAGCATTAATTCCCGCTATGTTCAATATTGAGAAAAATATCGCCATAGGATATCTTCTTGTCCGTCTAGATACTGAGTAGGAAATTGATCAACAGTATCAATTCCACCTCTAGTGGAGTTATAATAGTATAGTTCATTTCAAAATGATTGGCATCTCGGGCGGCTGTGGGAAATCGAAAATATGTTGGTATCGGTCCGTTCGGTGAATTTCGGTTTCCCGATTTTAGGTTGGTGTTGAAAATATCACTGACTTTGACTTTTTTCAGTTTGAGTTAACCTATTGAAGATATTTCGAATTTAATTGTTAATATCAGTTTATATTCTTGATTTAATCGACAACTGGATTTAAATATCTCTTAAATCTACTTTGATTTGATTACTGAATTGAAAACGGCCGGAATACAACCAGATTCCTCTCATTTTACTGCAAGGGAACGCCAGGCAGTGTATCGGTGTTACTGCGAGTTCTTAAGGGATTCAGCAGATATTTCTGCTAGTATTAATGGCATTGCGCTCGTTTTTCAGGTAAACGATCATGTACAATGTGTTTTCGGATTAAGTAAGTTTTAAAATTTCAGATTTTTCCTAGAACTGTCCGAATAATTTCGGAGAAAAATGTAGAAGGCAAGTTGCTAGAGCCAGAGTTAGCACTGGGAGGAAACCTATTCCACATGATTATACCTTCAAAGAGACATTAAACGACTTTATTTTTTCTGAAATCAAAAACAATGAGTGTATCAGTTTGGATATCATTTTTGAACTGGCTAAAAAGCACCTGGATTGCGATCATTTCAAGTCAACACATTATAGAATAATCAAAAAAAGTGGTTACAAGTACAAGAACGTTGATCGAAGGAAAATTCTTATTGATAAACATAAAAATATCGTGAATAGAGTATGGTTTTGTGGTGAATATCTTGAATACTTAAGAGAAAATGTAAAATTTGTTTATTTAGATGAAACATGGATATTCGAAAATGGTAGTCAAATTCGCCAGTGGACATTAGAAAGTAATCCTAAAGGTTTGCCAAGAAAATTCATAGGTGAAGGCAGAAGGTACACAATTTGATGGATTTTTACCTGGATGTGATCTAATTCTTGACAGTGGTATCAATGATACGGATTACCATAAAACAATGAATGGGGAACTATTTTATTAATGGATTACTGAACAATTAATACGTTCTCTGCAGTTATTTGATACAAAGTGTGTCATTATCATGGGTAATGCACCATATCATTCAATCAGAGTTGATTAAATACCTACGACTGCTTCTCATAAAAAAGTAATTCGGCAATGGCTACAAGAACATAAGTTTCCTATAATTGATAAACTTAAAAATACTTGAATCATTTGTTGGATTTTATAGAAAGTTGAATTGTTAATACAATTTTGATGTTTACTCTAACAGTTATTTTACATATGTTATGTTCGCTTCAGAGCACTGCATTCAGAAGATAATTCTAATATGTAAATAAATAGTAAAATGTATAAGTCTATGAGTATTAGACTGTACTTTTAATAATTATTTTCAATGAATCTGTGATTGCATATAATATTTCGGTCTCCAATTAACAATAAAATTTTAAATAATGTTCTGAATGAATTTTCTCAATTTTGTACAGAAGCTTATTTTAGTTTTTCACTGTAAATAATTGTCAGTTTTAAGCAATGTTAAGTGTGTTCCTTACCCATACGGTAAGGATTGAAACAAAATTTTAACTTTTGCTTCCTCTGAATTCCAAACACTCAAAGGAACTGAATCAACTTTTATCTAAAATGACACCGACAAGACCTACAAAAGCTAAATTGACAATCGTTTCCAATAAAAGCCAAAATATTCACCATTTCTCTATTCTAGACTTAGGGAAAACTGTGTGTCATCTATTGGGGATCTGAAGAAATAGTACTTAATTAATATAATGGATATGTTAAATCAACAAACAAATACTCAATTATTCATATCAAACGTAACCAAGGCATATGAATGAATGAAATCATTATTTAATCTGTGCAATAGTATATTCTAAAACAAGTATGATTTTCATACAAAAATGATAACATCTTGTGGTCCACATTTTTCACTTTAATTTTAACACCTTTGCCACACACACTTGGTTCATATTTTGGCTATTCAAAGAAATATTCCTCTTACTAAAACGGACAGAATCGATGGTAAGTTTATTAAAGTTATGTAGTACAATTAACGTACATACTGAATAAATTCTTTAATTTGTGTTTTTGTCTTATTATGTATGACAAATTGGTCCACACCTTTCAAAGTATCAACAAGTTCTTTTTGTTTCGTTTCACCAGTTTGGCTATCTCAGTTGAATTTGAATTGAACACACTCATTTTAAGTTATAATTACAAATTAATTTGTCAGTGAAAAAGAAAATATATCTTAATTATCTTCAATAGAGTCTCAATCTTCATCGGTGAATTATATGAATGACATCTCATTAGAGTACTTTGATAGTTTATAGTTTTGTTTATTGAGGCAGCGACATAGTAATAAAACCTGAATCCCATTGATTGAACTGGACTGAAATATAAATGACTGTGTTTATTTTTCATGATATTCACAAGCTTAGGGGCTATACCTATTCTTTCCTCGCTCTTTAGCTGCAAATTATGGTAAATACGAAAATTTGTCAATACAGTGTCAGAAATTATATACTGCTGGTAGGTTTAGAGATTTACACAATTCTAATGTTATTTAAGAATCAGGAACATTCTCAAGCTCAGAAATTTGCTTTGGAAAGTAAAAATATTGTATTAAATATATTTTTAGGTTATGTTTATTTATTTTCCTTCTTCTGACTGATGAACCCACAGAAATTTTTAGTGACTTTTTAGTAACTAGAAATAAAGCCCCGACTGGACTTTCATGGCTTGCTCTGATGACAATCATTTTGAAACGAACTATATATAATTCGATGAGCGGTAATGCAGATCAAAACACACGCAGATGAATTTTGCACCACGAGCCGTCAGGCGTGTAATTCATCAAGTGTGTTTTGAGCATTACCGCGAATTGAATACTATACTTTATCCACGACTTCTTCAGTAAAATTCGAATTAATATGCATTTAAAAAATTTTGAACAGTTGTCAAAAGCTTTGATAACATTTCGTCCAACCGTCAAACCTCTGTACTCTGTGGTCGGGAATCAAATCAGAGTCTATAACTAATTAAATCAAGTACTTTCGCAACTTCAAAAATTTACGTTTTCCAAAAATAAATCTGGAATGAATCGCTAGAACGTTATCTTGATGGCTGAAGTAGATTTCAGGATCGATCCTACTTTTTATTCATTTTTTTTGTAAGCAATTCCATTTTTCCTAGGTATTTTTATAAGCTGGTATTATTATAACACTCGCTTTTCGGTTCATAGACATGTTTACGGTTGTGTTATAGCTACTATTACACATAGAAATTAGTTTAATAATTGACATATTACTCTATAAGAGTGGATAAAATGTAATTATATCTGGTTTGTTCGTTTCGGAATCAACTAAGTGATCATGGTGCATTGTTGAAATCAAAACCAAGATACCATAGTGATATCTATTTGAAATCCAAATATAGAAGTTCCTACTGGTCTCTTTTTATTTGGCAAAAATTCAGGTGGTATCTCTCTTTTGTTTTTTTCTATTGTTCCTACTAACGTTATTTTGTCTTTCAAAAGAGCTTCGGCAAGTGGCAAACTGGTGTACCAGTTATCGCAAGTTAAATTACGATTTTTTCCCTTAAATGGTTCAAGTAACCTGTGTACAATTTCAGATGGAGTGTTAGGTTTTTCGTAGGGGCCTTCTGGCTGTTTGCAGCAATATACTTCCAAATTATTGATGTAAAAAGTTTTCGAATCACAAACCGCGAAAATCTTGATACCTACCATATTTGGCCGGTTTGTTTGGAATATACTATATAAAGCTACAGCGGCCCCTATATGCTTCTAATTTCTCATCAATCGTTACAAACTCTCCAACGGAATAATTTTTTTACCGTTGTCAACAAATTTATTCAAAGTAGAGCGTATCGCAGCCAACTTGTCGATTTTACGTCTTTCGGATCTTATTTCTTTGTCATCAAACCTAATGCTGCCCAGTAGAAAAAGAAATCTCTTGTAACTCATGCACCCTCGAAAAATCTCAATGCCTGTGCCATCATCCGTCCACAGCTCACGAAAATTGGTGTGGTTGGCCCTTTTAACTCCAGCAAGATAAATTAAGCCGAAAAGCGCTAATAACTCTGTTTTTGTGACTTCCTTTGCATCCCTTTCTCTACCATATTTGGGAGCTTGTATATTACGAATGTAGAGATTTGAAAATTTCTGAATATCGTCAACCATTTCAACGTCAATAAAATTTTGAAATGCAGAAGCTTCATCAGGGACGTTTCTTGCAATATTTGTTGGCCCAGGAAGAATTTTAACAATGTTATGAGATTTCTGCTCACTAAATATACTATTCAAGGGTTCCTTATACCATTTAGTTTTTTATCCTTAGCAAGGAAATATCGAGTATCGTGCTCTATATTCTTTGCATCGGGATTATCATCTGATGAATTGTTGCAACTGCTTTCGGAATCACTGTTGTCCTGAATAAATTCTTCTTCTGAATCTTCAGACTCAACGCAATATTTATCGATCCTCCCATTCAACGTCATTCATTTCCAAATATCTCGCTAACTCATCATCGGAAAGTTTCTTAGGGTTTTTTGAAATTCTGAAATAGACAAAAACGACTAACAAAATAAAGTGTACATTGAGCACTTAGTGAAAAGAGAGAAAATTTCAAATCTATTTTTTTCAGAAATGGTGCATCTGGGCGTTATTATACAAGAGCATTTTTTTGGTATAAATTAATCTAGAATGTTTGGACGTACTAATAATTCAATTATTTCGACTCAGAACTCAAAACAAATTTTTTTCATTATTTCAGAGGTCTGAACGAAACATTTGAATGACTGTAGTAACGAAACCGTTCGATATTTTACAATTCTGTTTTCATATTCGTGATTGATAATTCCATAAGTACAATTGTACAAAATTTCATCCATTTCGAGTGAAATTTTTTCATCGCTGTGGACATGAAAAAAAAATGGTGTTCGATTTTTGAAAAAATTTTTTCACAGAAATTCTAAGAAAATTGTGTTCATTCAGAAAATAAAAGTCAATTTGACAACCGCAAAAAAATTGGAACATTGCAGGTCTTTCACCATTTTGTAAATTGTTTATCGGAGTTCGTCAACTTTTCTGAATAGTGGACCCAAAAATACTGAAATTTTACCAAAAACCGTTAGATTAGATTAGATAGTGGTCGATCGGCACGTTGATTACCCTTCTGCACTGCGACCAATAAGGTCTTTTGTGCGTTACCATGCTAAAACTTACGTTTTTCCCAGGAATCTAACCTCCTTAGCAAAGCTGGTTACTTCCTTAGGAGACTTCGCTTTTATGTCGGCTGGCGTTAATAACGCGCCACCTAGTAGAGTAAGTCTGGTTTGCGCCAGCGCAGTGCATTGGCATAGTATGTGTTCGGTGGTTTCAGTGGCCGATTCACATAACCTACAAATGTCGGAGTTTTCTTTACCGATCTTGTGTAGGTGATATCTCACGGGACAGTGCCCTGTGAGGAGGCCGATTAGCAGCCTTAACTCATTTTTTGACAACGATAGAGCTTGTTGAGCCTTCTCTTTGGAAGGTTCGATTAGTCTCTTTGCTTGTCTTTGACCGGATGTGTTTATCCAGTAAGAGTGTTTCTCCCTTTTTTCCCAAACGCCTACCTCTGCCCTAATCAGTGTAGGTGATACCCAACAGGAGGGCACGGGTCCGGTGAAGGGTGTGTTTGCTCCTCTTTTTGCAAGGGCATCAGCTTTTTCATTTCCCTCAATGTTCTGGTGGGCAGGTACCCAAGTTAAAACTAGCTTGTTGTACTTCGCCAGTGTTTTGAGGGACTGTTTGCAGCTCCAAATGGTCCTTGATCTACAATCAACGGCCATAAGCTGCCTCAGTGCCATCTGACTATCAGAGGCAATACAAATTCTGGCTCCCTTGTACTGTCTGGACAGACAGACTTGGGCGCATCTTTCTGTGGCCAGAATTTCAGTTTGAAGCGTTGTTATTGGCTTTCCCAAAGGCTCCGATTCCCTGTATTTGGGACCGTATATGCCTATGCCTGCTCCTCGTTCCCTTAGGGACCCATCTGTGTACCAGATGAGATGATTTTTACGAAGTCGAGACAAACCTTCCACACTTTCTTGGCGATCACCTATGATCACTTCGTAGTCGGCGTCAAGGTCATACTCGATTGGCATGGAATCCCTCGGTAGCAAAGGGAGGTCACCACCGAGTGATCTTAAAATATTTCCGTGTCCCTTGCCAGGCCCTATTTGGTCCATTCTTAGGGCACTCATGAGACCTTCTTTCTTAACATAAATGTGCAGCGGGGTGAGATCCAGTATTACCTCTACTGCAGCTGTAGGAGTTGTATACGCAGCTCCTGTAATGCCTAGACAGGCCAGCCAAAAACCGTTACTTCAAGTGTTATACATAACTGACCACACTCATGAGAATCTTGCTCAAAAATGACGTTTGACACCCTGTATCTCGCTTATGCTTCGAAAACGGGATATATTGTATAAGGCAAAAATAATTCTCCCGATGTTCTCTACACGAAAACATATGTTTGTCCAGTTTATTATTAAACACCCTGTATATCTCTCACTACTAAGGTTTTTAATGCAGACTAGCAAACCAGGCGAACTCCGTTTCGCCACCACATGGCTTCGTTTTATGTGAAATTTCGTTTGGTGATTAAAAGATGAAGAAAAGAATTTTTTTTCCTTTTTGAAAAGGAAAACTTTCATTTCATTCAACAACAGTAATTAATTCATTTCGATTACAAAAACGAAGTGTTATTTAGTTGAACTTCTCTAAGTAAATGAAAGTGAATCCAAAGTAAATACTGAATTGAAGCGTTATACGTGTCCGCAAACTATCGGTTTTTTTGAAGTGCTCTTTGGTAAACCATATTTTGGTTTTTTGGTCTGACGTTAACACAAACAAAGCGGATGGTTTCCCAACTCGTGAACACGCAACGTATAACTGTCCATGTAAAAAACAATGGTTTTCTAGTCAGGCCAGTAGATCTACCTTTTGAGGTAGATTTGTGAAACCGGTAGATTCGAAGTGTCAGTTGCAGGAACGTCCATTAAATTTTAAAGGTCCATTAAACTCTTAATCCTCCATTATTACAAGGAACTAATGGAGGATTAAGGGTTTAATGGACCTTTAAATTTTAATGGACGTTCCTGCAACTGAGCATAAGTAGAATAATTTAACCGGTTGATCCATTGAACCGATAGATCAGATGAACAGTAGGTCATTCGAACCGTTTTGTATACAACGATAGATCATCATTGGTTATATAAAACATGCACATGAAAATTTTGAATTATTTTCATCAGCTTTCTTTGAACCTGGAAACAATTTTCTTATCCAGAATAAACAGAACATGCCACTATGGGGATTCGAACCCGGTATTCTACCGGGTCCACAGTCCACACACCTAGACGTTAGTCGTTACACCACTTGCCTTGTTACACGTGACGACTGTTTATCTCAGACTTCAACGGGTTTTATTAGGAATCAAAAGACATGTAAACATATCAGGAAATCGAAAAGATATATTGAAATATCGATAATTATCATAATACAAACAGTTTAGTATCAATTCCTGGCGTATTTTTTCCTAAAATACGAATCATCCCCGAATTTTGTTCTCATTACGTTATTTGTCAGTGAAAAGGGAAATTCGGTTAAGTAGAAGCCTCAAATATCACTGTGACCTGAAATGATGCTTTTGATTGCTGAAATGTTAGGAATTCGTTGAATGAACGTTGAAGCTGATGATTTCATATGGACTTACCGATTCAAATAATGTTTTCCACTCGAAACGAACAAATGTTTACAAGAGACGTACCTATGTAAAAAATATTTTGTTCTTCCTGGTTATTTCAGAATTTCTGGAACAAATATCTTCATTAATAAACGTTATACAACTACTCAAAAACGATATTCGTACCTTGTTTGATTCGGATCTGTTCGTTTTCCTTCTCAAAATTGCAAATTTCCTAGAGCTTTTTTGACCTCTAAACTGAATTGACAATTTTCACGTACTTCCTTATAATTTCATAGTTTCTGGAACAAATATTTTTAGTAATAATAAACGTTATAAAACGATTAAAAACCCATATTCATACCTTGTTTCATTTGGATCTGGCCTTTTTCCTCTGAAATGAGGAAATTTTTGAAAGCACTTTCCTCTCGTAAGGAGACCTGACAGTTGTCATTGAATTCGATGTCATAAATAATGAAATTTTCAGAAATGTCAGAAATTTACCAATTTCTTACGTTCTTCTCGATATCTTGAAATTTTTCCTGAATTTTCTTTGCTACAAACCTCGCGGAGCCCGAGACCTTTCCAACGAATGCAAAACCGTTGGAATCGGTCCGTGCGTTCTGGAGTTATAGCGTCAGGGAGGAAAACCCGACTTATTTTTATATAGTAGATTATCTCCTCACCTTGTGACTCTGTGAACTCATCTCTGTTCTCTTGACCAATTTGGTCCTCATAATAAGCTTTCCTAGATGTCGGGTTGTGTCTCCCACCTCTTTGGCCTCCTCTTCCTCTAAGGTTACCCCTACTATTACCTCTGTAGCTGAAGGTGCCTCTTGAACGTCCTCGTCGGCCTCCAAATTTTCCGGATCCTCTTTCTCCAGTTTTTTGTTGGCCGTGAGTCGGTTTAAACTTTTTTACTGGAGGTTCATAGTTTTGGTAATTGTTTTTATTAGTGTATGGCCTCTTTAGATTTCTTCCACATTTTTCACTCGTGTGATCTGTGATTTTGTTGCAGGTGAAGCAAGCCCACTGGTTTGTTCCATTTAACGAACATTGGTCTTGCCTTTTATTGCACCTGAAGCATATATCATTGTTAAACTTGCCCTCATAACAAAATGCTCTGGACACAGCAACTTCATTCTCAGTGGAGCTTCCTCCATTTGCGTCATTATCCTGCTCTATGCGATACATGGTTTTTCTCAACTCTTCCATGTTCATTTCTTTGCCAGTTGTCGAGATGAATCGGTTCTTTTCACTTCTGGCATGGCACCTATAATCGCTTGGTAGAATGTTGAGCGCATCTCTTAATCAGTAAGTTTGTGAGGATCGTCACTCATCTTATGCTCTCTTATTATCTGATCAAATCTTTCACAGAACCTATGGACTCTCTCGTCCCTATTCATGCGCAGGTTATACAGCCTTGTTCTAATTGAAGTAGGCGTTGCGCTAACCTCTCCTTTTCTACATTCTTTGAGTTTCTTCAATATCTCTCTAGGCTCAGTTAAACCTAGGATTCTTTTGTGATATCTATATTAATAAAACAGGATCTATGGTTACTGTTAAAAGACCCTATCTATTAAACGACTGCACCAAATTCGACAATTCTTTTTTTGTTGTGTTCATTATTGTTAGGGCAAGGTTTTTTCAACAAAATATTCAAAAAAAAAATTGTTCGGAAAAATAAAAGGCTTTCCTTTTTTCTTCTTCTTTGATGTATTTTGGGTTGCCCAATCTTATCATAGAGTACTTATGTTATACTGATTTTGACATTTGAACAAACTGAAGTTTCATCGAGAAAAACGAAAATTTTAAATTTTAATTAGAAATAACGTATGAACTAGCATATTATACAACAATTTTTACATAAAGGTACCATACGAGGTAGGTTATATATTAGAATTTGTGTACTGTGATAACATGAAATATGTGATATATGTATTATTATATTATTAATTCTACTATTGTTATTCAGGAAGAGGATATTTGCGGTTCAGATATATCAATAGAAAATGACCAATTTGAAGTTACTCCTTCAACCCAAGAAAATTAGTTCAGATGAAGTTCTCAAGGTGAAGCAAGGAACCAACGAAGATAAATACCATTGAACTCCTCGCATAGGAAATAATAAGAGGTAGGTTCAACTTATTCGAGTTTGTGTAATATAATAGGAGGAACATGAAATATCAACACATATTAGTGTATATCAATGCTGCTATTGTTATTCAAGAAGTGGATATTTACATTTCAGATAGATTAATATAAGATGGTGAAAGCAGTGAATCCATCCGGTGAATAGAAGAACACTGTTGAAAAATCGAAACCTTTGGGGACATGTGAGTGTTCAGAATATATAAACGATTAATCTAAGTAACAGTAATTCAGGATGATAATGCTACATTTCATTGAGGTTTTCTCATATCTTTAACTTTAATATCAATGGGTTTTCCCACAATAGTTCCATATATAGCCTATTCGTTTTGAAAAGTTTCGTGTTTCTGAGTAACTCAAAAGCTCGAAATACGGCTTGCCATTTGCTGCGCACAAGCACTGGTACAGCTCAGGAGCTCGAAATTCTTCAAAACGAATACTATAATTGAGTAGACATTGTACACAAGGTTGCTCTAATCAATTCTACCATTCATTTCAACAAGAGAGTGGATGTTTGAAGACTCACCTATTCATTGTTACAATTATTGATATTTTTTGCAGGTCCGAAAAGGTTTATATGAATTGAACAATGAAATTAAATGAATGGATTTGGATTGTTGATAATTTACTGAATGTTTTCAAAATTAAAAAGCTACTTATGAAGAAAAATATATCTGGAATCTAAGGTAAATGATATTATAAACTTTTGTAGCGCACATCTGATTATTTTGTCTGTGCATTATACTCATTCATGGTTTACCGAGAGACTGAGAGATTAAATGGTTTCCTTTAATAGCTACATTGATGTTCATAATTTATTTCATCATATTGGCAAGGGAAATGTTAAAATAATTAACAATTATTATTATGCGAAAAATGTAAAATATTGATTTGAATTTTGCCTGCTTTCATTAAAATGTAATCGATAGAAAACTCTAAAATAAAAATAAGTAATTTTTACTTCTTGATCACTAAATAGTAATTAATATATCTTTTTTTGCAGGTCTTGAAGATTTGATATGGAGTGCTCAATAAACTTTCACTGCTTGGTTAAATAAATGAATTTGGACTGTTGATAATTTACGGAATATTAAAAAATAAAGGAAGCTACTCATGAAGAAATTTAGGTCCACAAAACCAATCCTCTTTACAATATTATTTTGATTTGATTTAACAATTTCATTCATGCTTTGAATTTACCTAAATTTTGAAGGGCAATTATAAGGACTTTTAGGGTCATTCTAATTATATGTCAATTCGACTTTCCCGTTCAAACCATAAACTCAACTTGAAATTTTCGTTTTTTCGAGTTGTTGCCGTCGGAAGTCATTTGGTTTATAGGTGTCCAATAGGCCACTCCTAAACTCGATAACTTCCAAGAGCAACAACTGGAAATATCGAGATTAGCCAAATTCAATTTAAGGTTTTGAACAAGAAAGTGGTATCCTCATGATAATAGAAATCTCAGAATTGTTTTCTACACGACTACTATGAGAAGTAACATCTCGAACTTTTGAAATCTACACAGGCCGGGTTTACTTCTTCAAGAAAAAATACTACAAAAATATATTAAATCGGATGGGCTGCTCTCCTAATATTCTAATTATCCTTTCCAAGCAGCCGTTTTCATAGACCCTTCAGCATTATCATTTTTTTTACGTGTCACATATGAGTTCTGTATTGTTTATGTTTCATTTGATTTGTGAAAGATTTCATATAAATTTTAAATAGAAGCTTTGAATATAAACAGGTTGTTCCTATAAGAATATTCTGAATTTCAGCCTATAGATATAGATAGATATTTTCAGGGTACTTCTAAATCTATCACTCATTTCAGATTTCTACTTACAAGATTAACAAGATTAAATAATTTTTAAACTGGCAAAACTAGGTTTGCCGGGTCAGCTAGTTGTTCATAAAAGTGATTGATTATAATATCTTTAACAGAGTTTTTCCTTAGCTTAATCTCCGACTCTGACACTCCAATTGTGCTTGGTTGACTTGGATCAATCTTCAAGTAACCCCCAACTTATAAGTTCTGTATTTAGGCAGTCAATCCAAACTTCAAAGCTTGTAACCGACTGAATGAATATTAGATTGCAATAATGTGGTGCTGTATGTCTTTCATCGTTGGAAGTGACTCAATTCAAATAGTATGGGCAAACCAAAGTACTTGAATTGATCCTGACACATTAAATAATTCGATGCGAGTACTAAAGGTTTCCAACCATATTGCTTGAATTCCAAAGATAGGAGAGAGACAACTCTACATTATTGGAATCGAATATTTATTCAGTCGGTTTCGCTGTACGTAAATCTCTCAGATGTATAACAGTTCAACTGTACGGAAAAATTATCTGTCTGATGCATTTTATAACGCATGTTATGGTTCTGGGAACATAGAAATTTAATCTTGATATTTTCAGGGTCAGCATCTGAACGATCGAGTTTTCGAAAATGGAGGAGGAGGTGAAACATGAAAACATTGATATTTTTGAACAATTCATAGATGGTTATGGTATTCATGACAGGAAGAAGTTAGAAATTTTAACTGAAATTGGCACAGGTAGCCCATCGCAAGAATTTCATGAATCTGAATACTGCTCTAAGTTCAAAAGTGAAAACCCTTATTCTCAAGATGAAACATGTTTCCGTATATGTGAATCCATTCCGGAACAAGCGAGTGTAACAAATGCAATTCAGGAACATGGTAATTTGAAGCAGAAACCTTCTACTTATGTTGCAAATCAAGGAGCTGACTTAAAACGAAATATTGATGCAACTGTTTCGAAGCAACTTGAATGTGATTATCGTAAATATGTTCCAAAACGACAATGTTTTCCTAAACAACATGTAGATTCAGTTCATTTGAATTTGAAGCAACATAAATGTGAACAGTGCGATTATACTACAAGTCGAAAGAGCCATCTCAAAGCACATATAGATTCAGTTCATTTGAATTTGAAGCAACATAAATGCGAACAGTGTGATTATGCTACAAGTCGAAAAAACCATCTCAAACAACATATGGATTTAGTTCATTTGGATTTGAAACAACATAAATGTGCATTTTGTGATTATACTGCGAGTCAAAAAGGTCGTATTAAAGAACATATGGATTCAGTTCATTTTAATTTGAAGCAACATAAATGTGATCAGTGTGAATATGCTGCAAGTCGAAAAAGGCAACTTAAAGAACATATAGATACGGTTCATTTGGATTTGAGACAACATAAATGTGCATTTTGTGATTATACTGCGAGTAAAAAAGGCCGTATTAAATTACATACGGATTCAGTTCATTTTAATTTGAAGCAACATAAATGTGAACAGTGTGAATATGCTACAAGTCGAAAAAGCCATCTTAAAGTACATATAGATTCGGTTCATTTGGATTTGAGACAACATAAATGTGCATTTTGTGATTATACTGCGTGTCAAAAAAGCCGTATTAAAAGGCATATGGATTCAGTTCATTTTAATTTGAAGCAACACAAATGTGGAACAGTGTGAATATGCTGCAAGTCGAAAAAGCGATCTCAAATTACATATAGATTCAGTTCATTTGGATTTGAAACAACATAAATGTGCATTTTGTGATTATACTGCGAGTAAAAAAGGCCGTATTGAAATACATACGGATTCAGTTCATTTTAATTTGAAGCAACATTAATGTGAACAGTGTGAATATGCTTCAACTCAAATACAGCTTCGCAAGCAACATGGAGATTAGGTTCGATCGAATTCGAAACAACATGTTTCCGTATGTGTGAATCCTTTCCGGAACAAGAGAGCGTAACAAATGCAATTCAGGAACATGGTAATTTGAAGCAGAAACCTCCTACTGATGTTGCAAATCAAGGAGCTGACTTGAAACGAAATATTGATGCAATTGTTTCGGAGCAACTTGAAGGTGATTATTGTAAATATGTTCCGAAACGACAATGTTTCCTCAAACGACATATAGATTCAGCTCATTTGAATTTGAAGCAACATAAATGTGAACTGTGTGAATATGCAGCAAGTCGAAAAAGCGATCTCAACTTGCATATAGATTCCGTTCATTCGAATTCGAAGCAACACAAATGTGAACAGTGTAAATATGCTGCAACTCGAAAAAGCAATCTCAATCGACATATAGGTTCAGTTCATTTGAATTTGAAGCAACATAAATGTGAACTGTGTGAATATGCTGCAAGTGGAAAAAGCGAGCTCAAACGACATATAAATTCAGTTCA
Organism: Propylea japonica; assembly: GCA_013421045.1. Classification (NCBI taxonomy): domain Eukaryota; kingdom Metazoa; phylum Arthropoda; class Insecta; order Coleoptera; family Coccinellidae; genus Propylea; species Propylea japonica. The sequence continues at coordinate 23,697,702 of CM024243.1, read as the reverse complement.
TTTGAAATTGAAACAACATAAATGTGAACAGTGTGAATATGCGGCAAGTCAAAAAAGTATTCTCAAATCACATATAAATTCAGTTCATTCGAATTTGAAGCAACATAAATGTGAACAGTGTAAATATGCTTCAAATCGAAAAGGCGATCTCAATATACATATAGATTCAGTTCATTTGAATTCTAAGCGACATAAATGTGAACAGTGCGATTATACTACAAATCAAAAAAGCAGTCTCAATCGACATATAGATTCAGTTCATTTGGATTTGAAACAACATAAATGCGCATTGTGTGACTATACTGCATCACAAAAATGCCATCTCAAAGTACATATAGAATCGGTCCATTTGAATTTGAAGGAACACAAATGTGAACAGTGTGAATATGCTACAAATCGAAAAAAAGATCTGAAAACACATGTAGATTCAGTTCATTCGAATTTGAAACAACATAAATGCGCATTCTGTGACTATACTGCAACACATAAAGGCAGTCTCAAAGTACATATAGATTCAGTTCATTTGAATTTGAAGCAACATAAATGTGAACAGTGCGATTATGCTACAAATCGAAAAAGTCATCTCAAACGACATATAGATTCAATTCATTCGAATTTGTAGCTACATTAATGTGAACAGTGTGAATATGCTTCAACTCAAATACTGCTTCCCAAGCGACATGGATATTCGCTTCAATCGAATTCAAAGCAACATAAATGTGAACATTGTAATCATTCTTCAACTCAGAAAAACCTCAAGCGACAATTTGACGCATTTATTGATAGATAGATAGATACACTCACGATACACTCACACCGGTATGCCAGATTCGGGGTCTAAACTCGTCATTGAGGAGCAGAGTAGAAACACATTTAAAATCTGACATGTAGTTTGAATATTGCTATAGCATTTGCCGTATATTGGATTGCGCTCATTGTATATGAATACGTAAAATACGAATTATTTGACGAAATAAAAGTGGAGTTATATTATTATTGTTATAATACCGGCAATCATGCCTAATTGCGCAGTTTTTGGCTGAAAGAGTTACAGTAGTTACAAAGGGAACCGAAATAAGGTACTTCTGCTTTCCGAAGCCGGAAGTATCCGTCAGTACTTCATTATCTAAGGAAAAAATATTTTCAAGGTATTAGCAGATAACACGGTTGCAAAACTGAAAAATGATAGTCAGATTCCATTCGATGTTATTCTTTGCTTGAGCAACATCCGTACCAATTTAAGACACAGGGATCTGAATAAGAAGATCAGTTTTCAGAATATGAAGAAAAAAATGGACAATTAACTTTCCAAATTCACAAATTATTAGTGAAATTCATAGAGAGGACCCCGCACATTTCTTATGGGAATTGGGTCCCGGTGGATTTGGCTGAAAATTTGATATGATGTTCTACTAATCCTTTTGATCAAATGTCTCCACAGTTACGAAGCTGAAAAATGCATACTTCTAGGGGTTTTTAGCGATTTTTTGTATCCATTATGGCTTTCTTGAAAAAAATATTTTTCGTTCGATTTATTCATGTTTTCGCGAAAAACCATCAAATGACCGTGTCGAGGCATCTCAATTCAAGGCAATAACAATTATAATGCATACAAGATATGTTTAAAGATTAACAATGACAAGAATGTGTGAACGGTAATACGTAAGCCATAATGGATACAAAAAATCGCTTAAAACTCCTAGAAGTATGCATTTTCCAGCTTCGTGACTGTGGAGACATTTGATCAGAAGGATTAGTAGAACATCATATCAAATTTTCAGCCAAATGCACCGGGAACCAATTCCCATAAGAAATGTGCGGGGTCCTTTCTCTAAACATGATATATGAAAATATTTTCATTTATTCGAAGTTTTTGAATGAAACTTCAATAATTCATTCTGTCTCAACAAATAAACACTAACATCCATATTTATACAGGGTCTTTATAAATTATTGTAACAGCCCAGTTGGCTTTGGATTGCAGAATAGCAATCTCTAACCAATCGGAGCATAGCATGATCACAAAATTCTGTAGTTTGCATAATCCAAAGCCAACTGCGCTGTTACAATCATTTATAGAGACCCTGTACAATTCCATTGATATATTTTAGGATCAACAAACAAAGACATCGATGCGCGTCGGCATACCGGTGTGAGTGTATCGTGGATACACTTTATTGATCCGTTCTTACATACACCAACAAAAGGTGTTGATCGTGTCACAAACAACAGGTACTAAAACTAGCAATAAAATTAGATCAATTCAAAAAAATTTTGCTCTAAAATCCTTCAAAATCTTCTTCAAGAAAGTACTCTCCTACAAATAATAACATTTTTCACATAGAAATTCTTTAATATCTTCTCATACTTATTGTGACCTTTACAATTAATTTTGGACTTGAAACTATTTTGTAATTTATTTCATATTGCAAATATACTATAGGTCCCATTTTTTGTATGCATGTTAAGTTTGTTTTGTCATGAATAAATTTTTTTTTATTTCTTGTTTGATAATTATTCATCACTGGTTTTCGTGTCCTGACTTTTCTAAATATTCAGCTATGTAGTGGCAAAGAGGACAGGGAAAATAAAATCCTTAATGAGATGCCGACGTTTCGACCTTTATTTCTGGTCTTTTTCAAGGCTGGAAACAGAACGACATTGAAAATATGGGGTGTAACATAGTGCCATAACATAAAACAGTGTAGTTTAGTGGGTGTAGAAATAAAATACAATAATACAGCAAAGTAATACAAAAACATATTTAAAAACACATAAGTACCTATTCATATGGATTATCCCTCATACTATTTCGAAGTGGACATAAAACTGTGTCGTCAATTTTTTTAAAAACTCGATACATAGGTACATTTGTCACAAGATCAATTAATTTGTCAACAGATAAAATTATTCACAAACTTTCATTAAAATTTAAGGCATTGATAGGTATTTCTTATAATGTTAAACACAAACAATTGAACCAGTTTCCGTATTATCTGATATTTACGGAGCGTCGAGCGTCATATGGTAATGTCAGAGAAACGGGTATGTTCCTGGAATTCATCAAGAACGAATCATCCGTTTATGTCTCTCTAAAATGTTGTGGTAAATTGTACTTAAATTCTGTACATCAGTCCTCAAATTTACCGTCTCGTTCAAAGAAATATGAACCATCTCACCGACACATCTCCTTCTATAATTTTTTTCCCTCTCTTAAATGGTGACGTTTTCGAAATCGAAATTGTGGTCTTCGTTGAAGTGATGGGTAGCTAGAGCGGTTTTTTCATTTTTATCTTTATTAATGGGTCTACAATCATATCTGTGCTGGTAAACTCTATTTTTAAGATATTGTTTGGTCATACCTATGTAGCATCTGCCGCAGTCTTTACAAGGGATTTTGTATATTAATTCGGACTGCAAACCATCTGGAGTTTTATCTTTGATTTTCGAGAAAAGGGAACTGACGCATTTCAGTGGATAGAAAGCCAATCTTAACATTATAAGAAATACCTATCAATGCCTTAAATTTTAATGAAAGTTTGTGAATAATTTTATCTGTTGACAAATTAATTTATCTTGTGACAAATGTACCTATGTATCGAGTTTTTAAAAAAATTGACGTTTTATGTCCACTTCGAAATAGTATGAGGGATAATCCATATGAATAGGTATGTGTTTTTAAATATGTTTTTGTATTACTTTGCTGTATTTTATTTCTACACCCACCAAACTACACTGTTTTATGTTATGGCACTATGTTACACCCCATATTTTCAATGTCGTTCTGTTTCCAGCCTTGAAGAAGACCAGAAATAAAGGTCGAAACGTCGGCATCTCATTAAGGATTTTATTTTCCCTGTCCTCTTTGCCACTACATAGCTGAATATTTTGATAATTATGTTTCAGCTCATAATGTTCGAAGGGATTGTCCTAGAGGCCAAGTCTCTAGGACATTCAAATTTTGCGTTCCTCAATATCTCGAACAAATCGAAAAAAAATGTTGCGGCCACATGCAAAATTTTGTGGCCATAGTGTACACAGAACCATAGAAAAATCTCTCTTGGGGAGTATGGAAGTAAACGATACTGTGGAGGTTCTCTAAGAGATGCTTGAAAAATTAATCGTAAAATATATACCAAAAACAAAATTGAATAAAAAATTTCCTGAATTTTATACTAAAGAAACTACACGTATCATTCGGAAAAAAACAACGTTCACAAGAAATATAAAATTTATAATGATTCATATTATTATTATAGATTCAAAAAGCTGAGAAAACTTTCCAAACAACTTACAATTTCCAGAGATTTTCACAACTATCTTGACCATATAGAGCAGGAGCAACCTAAAAATTCAAAAAGCTTTTTCAATTACATATATCGTAAAAAAGGTCACAGTAAGTTTCCATCGATTATGACGGATGGTATTGTTGAAGCAGTATCATCTGAGGAAATCTCTGATTGTTTCGCTAACTTTTTTAGTTCAGTTTTCGAACCATCTTGTTAGGTTGATGATTCGCATTTAGTGGAGGGCGTCTACAGCAGTAGTTGCTTGGGTGAGATTTCCCTGTCTGTGGCGGTTGTGGAGGAGGCTTTGAGAACGGTAGATCATAATAAAGGATCTGGTCCTGACGAGATTCCACCAATATTTTTGAAAAACCGCTACAAAGCTTTATCTTTACCTCTCACTATTCTCTTCAACAAATCGCTTCAGGCTGGTGTTTTTCCACGCCGTTAGAGGTTATCTAAGGTTATCCCGGTTCCTAAGGAGGGCCGAAGCGATGTCGTTCAGAACTATAGACCTATTAGTATTCTCTCTGCCATTCCCAAATGAGGGCTACCGCGTATGAATTTTCCGCTAGAGGCGCTAGTGTTGCGTGAGGTCCGCGAGAATTTGAATTGTCAAATATTCAAACGTAATTGTGAATCTGTATTCTGTTTATTTTCAATCTTTACGAGGATGTGAGGAGTTTCACATACATATTCAGATTAATAACAGCAAATATGAATTACGGATCAATGTATATCACTGCTTTGAAAGCAGTATCACAGAAGATAGTTGCCCAATTAAGCGGGCTAAAAGGAGAGCTAATTCAAAGGTGAGTTTGTTCAGAGTTTCAATACGCATTTCTTGCGGAAAGTATGCTTATTTATTGAGTTTAGAGTTATGGTTTTTCTTTTTACAGATCCAAATACTATGATAGGAATGATAATTCCAGTAGAAAAGCATTATCATGATTTGAAATAAGTTCATTACAGAAGTAGATTATCATTTCAAGAGAAATTGCTTTTTATCCTACTTACATGATACCTGTGATAGCTGAAAAGTGTTAAAACTTGGAGTAGAACAATAAAACCTCACACAATCCTTTCATTTATAATTATAAGTGAATATATAGAAAAAACAGTATGTGCGAAAAAGGAAACCTCAGAGATCAATGTATACTAACTAATTACTAATCATTCATTTAAAGTAGGGTAATTTATTTATTTACACAAGTTCTTGATATACAGGGTGGCCATTTGAAAACGAAACAGACGAGATTACAGACGAAATAAATTTTTTCGATAGAAATGCTCGGACAGGTCGATTTCTGTTTCGAGGGGGACAACTTAAGATGTAGGTTACGGACGCATAGCGCTTCAACCCTTGCTACTACAACCCTCACCCCCAATTTTTGAATAGGGAAGATGGGGTGAGTGATACCTCATTTGAAAGGTATTTTTATACTGATTTCAGCACAGTAATTGTTTTTTTCATTTTATGCATTAGTTCTCGAAATATTCATTGAAAATGAAGTGGTGTTTTCATGGCACTTGTAGTGTTTTTTTGTGAAAAATCGACATTTTGAGCTTCAAAACAACCATGACTGTGGCTTTCTTCCTCCAATCCACTGACATAGAAATCTTTAATCAAGATGTCGAACAAAAAAAGCGTATTGCGAAGGAGCTCAATCTTACTGAAACTCAATCTAAATTATCTTCGATATAATTTGCAGTATTTCCAATAACATGCGGTAACACTTGATCGATAGAAATCTCCAAAAAGTCCTAATACGTACATAATCAGATTACCTGGTAAGAAAATCAAATCATTAATGATGCCACAGAAATATTCCAGTCCCAATTCGTGGAACGATTTCCGACTTAATTATGAAGTGTTTTCTCAGTTGGCTTCAATAATGTTTTCATTTTGTTGATTATTGAATTCGTATCTTTTTCAAAAAAATGAGAATCGATAATTTTTTATTTATTACGAACATATCATTAAGTTGGCTTACTGGTTCTTTGACATGTGAATTATTCTTAGTTTTGAATCGAGACTTGTATGTGTTCTAATTCATTGTTCGACATGGTTTTATCAATTACAGAGCGGGCGGAAATAACTTCACTTTGTTTTGCAAACAATCAATGTGCGAATAGAACCGCAGAATTCTTCAATCAACGACATTTAGATAAATATGGTTGTTTTGAAGCTCAAAATGTCGATTTTTCACAAAAAAAACACTACAAGTGTCATGAAAACACCACTTCATTTTCAAATACTTAGTTACGAATATTTCGAGAACTAATGCATAAAATGAAAAAAAAATTACTGGGCTGAAATCAGTATGAAAATACCTTTGAAATGAGGTATCACTCACCCCATCTTCCCTATTCAAAAATTGGGGGTGAGGGTTGTAGTAGCAAGGGTTGAAGCGCTATGCGTCCGTAACCTACATCTTAAGTTGTCCCCCTCGAAACAGAAATCGACCTGTCCGAGCCTTTCCATCGAAAAAATTTATTTCGTCTGTAATCTCGTCTGTTTCGTTTTCAAATGGCCACCCTGTATATTTTTACAGTAAATGTTTTCCTCGAGTAAGTGAGTTTATTGATAACAAACATGAAATGTTTGTAGTTGTAAAATCCAGAGTAAAATTGTACCAATTAAATTTTCAATTTGAAGTAGGTATGTTTCTATTACTCTCAAGTTCCGACAAAAAAGCAGTATCAGTTGAGCTCTCTTGACTACACTGAGAAAAAAGATACAAGTAACTTTTTTTACTTGGCAACTTTCTACTTGAGCTAAATAAATTTTTATATACGATAGATCAACATTCATTGGCTACAGATAGTCATATATCTGCCGTGGACAAAGACGTTCATCTGAGAAATTGTAATTGTTGGAAGTGACTTTTTTACTTAGTTTAACTTAAAAAGTTATTCAATCCAAAAAGCACTGTTATTTAAATTTTGTTTATTAATGATGAATACACAGTATTCAGAAGCCAAGCAACGGTTCATATCATCACAAGCTACTTTTCCACTAACGTATATCTATTAGCTATGAATAACAGAGTTATTAGCTACATTTGAACATTGACTTTGGTTAGATACTCTTGTTATATGTAGTAAGTGTAAAAAATTTACGTTATATAACCGACTTGAGCCGATAGGAACACGATTCAGTTGGTTCTTGAAGATCCACTCAGCTAGTGCTGGTGGTGCATCATTGTTATTCAGGGGTCATAACTGAAAACTTCGAATCTTTTGGGGTTGAGCGAGATCACGAAATAGTGGAATAGTGCTGATTATGCCGGGTCCAGACGGGTAAACGTGTAATGTGATATTACGAGTAATTTAGAGTGCAACGTGTGGACAGCTCACGACTTCACGGCGAATCTTCAATCCGAATACTTGTTCGTCAGATGTTCCAGTCAATTGCTACAAATATGCCGAATGCCTGAACAGGGCCGGACTGGGCAGGCGGGATACCGGGGAATTCCCCGGTGGGCCCCCTTATGTAGTCTGTGGGGGCCCTTGTCATAAACGGTGCTACTTAATAATGAAACATATTATAGATTTATTTCGGTTGATGGCTATACTAAAAAGGTGTTAGTTAAATTTTCATTTTCATAACCACATCTATTGATATGTTTCACCTATTATCTGTAGTTTACACTAAATCTGGAAATCCAAAGATAGTTGGATGTAGTTTTGACGGAGCTGCCAACATGTCTGGTGAGTACGGAGGTTTGAGAGCACTACTAAAATCAGAATCGCCCAATATTATTTATGACTGGTGTTATGCCCACATTTTGAACCTGGTAGTCGCAGATGCTGTTCAGGTAAATTCTGTAATTAAATCCTACTTTGGGACAATGAATCGGGTTAGTGTTTTTGTCAGAATCTTACAAAGAATGGCGGTGTGGGATGAGTATTCTAAAAGTAATAAAAGGTTAACAAAAATATGTGACACTCGATGGTGGAGTAAGGGCCAGGCTGTGCAAAAATTGCTCGGAATTGAACAAGGGGAATGTTATGAGGACGAACTATATTCAACTTTGCTGACTGTTCTGGAAAAAATTAAAACTTCTGGTAAATTTGATTCCAAGACTGTATCAGAAGCTTCAGCTTTTCAGAATTACTTTTGCAAGTATGATGCTGTTCTATTGCTCTTTACAATGAGCCACTGTTTTTCATACCTTACTCCAGCGTCCAATACCTTCAAACCTATGGAATGGATCTAGTTCAATCATACAATATCTTCATGCATGCCAAGAGTGGTATTGAAAATGTTTTTGATAAATTTGAACATATGAAAAGCCAAACAGATAAATTCATTTCTTTTGTTAACAAACAATTGGAAGAAAAAGGACATGACATCAATATTGAAAAAAATTTTAGATCGAAAAGGCAATCACACAAAAATAAAATGTCAGGGGGATTGATGCTGACTTTATTTTTGAAGATGCTTGTAAAAGGTTTGAAGTGGAAAAAAAACTTTCAATTGTTTGACCCAAAACATTTTCCTCGTAAGCAAGAAGATTTGTTAACATTTACGGAGGCTTTCACCACGATTTCTGAATTGTTAAATGTTAACAAACACGACCTGATTTCAGAATTGAGCTCTTTTTCTGCGATATTTTCAGAAATGATAAGAGATTCAAATATAAATTGTCGAATTACGTCTGATTCTTCTCGATGTCTGGGGTGCCTAAGCTGCTGTTATTTAATATTAAAAAAAATGCATGTTGCATTCGTCTGCATATTTAATATATGTGTTGTTTATGAGTTCATGTTAACGTTATCATGTACGCAGGTCAAATGTGAGACGGTTAAAATTAATAAAATCCAGAATTCGTTCCACCGTTGCTCAGGAAACGCTGGGAGCACTAGCATTAATTAATGTGGAAAGTGATATTTCTGATAATATCGACAACGATGCAATAATAAATATTTCAAGCATGAACCATGTTTTTAAAAACATGCTCTAGCAAAAGAATGTTTCCCGACTGATTTTTTGAGTGACTATGTTTTCGTTTTGTTTTATTTAGACTGATAATTTCTGTTTGGTATATTATATTTAATATTGAATTATACAATTCAACTTTGTTATATTTTATGCATGCACCATGTTTTTTAAAAACATGTTCTAGCCAAGAATGTGTCCCGACTGATATTTTGAGAGTGTCTATGTTTTTGTTTTTAGTATTAAAGTATTTTATTCAAACGTATTGTATTTTAGTACTCTTTCCAAAATTTAATGTTGAATTTCGGGTTATAGATTATTCTGAAATTGACGAAACCAATTCCTAGTCTCCAATGTTCGAACTCGACTATGGAACGCACATCTTAGCAAGATTGCTTTTCTACTTCTTTTTTCGGGTTCACCTTAAACTACGTGCCTCTGTCAGAATCCGAACCAGTACTCTGGTTCTGAGCCTCTGGGGCCCCCAACAAAATTTTTCCCGGTGGGCCCTACCATACCAGTCCGGCCCTGTGCCTGAATGGGAGATTGTTGGTCATTCCCCATCTTGATAACCTACTGTGCGAATAGCAGTCCAAACGATAACCACGAGCATCTTTGAGTTCGCCAGAAAGACCGACACCCATATGGATCGGGTCGAACTTTGAGACGAACGTTACGCATATTGTTCGTAGTGCCGTCCCAATCGAAGAATTCTCATTACATTACGCCTTATACATTACACCTGTGTGGACCCGGCATTAGATTCGCGCGCTGGCTGTCGCCACGCGAATAGGTTAGGTTATATCCATAGACTAACTAAACGGAGAATAGATGAGACACTAGTAGAACAAGCTGCAACGACATTTTTTTGTACAACATTATTAATTCGTGAAAAAAGCTCAATTGAAAAAGGAATCTGTATCGTAAAGCTGCCTCAAAAAGAATTCTGTAGTGCACCTTTTGAATAGGTAGGTACACCCATATACAAGGTGCAAAAAGTTTTTTGAAATTCAATTTCCAAAAGAAAATCAGAAATGGATTCGTGCAAGTTATCGATGAGTGAGGAAATTTATTTTCATGAAAATAATACCTGCAACGAACTTTCATCTGATTTTCTTTTGGAATCGAGAAGTGAGGATCAATAATCAAATTCTGGATAGAATAAAAATTTATTAACTGAAATAGATATCACCAATTGAAAATACAGATTCATTTCATAAATATCTAATCAATAAACTAATAATTGCATTGAAAACATTCTCAAAACTAACAATAATGAATTCAATAATACAAAATATGAGTATTCACCTACCAAACTTATTTAATACATGAAAAACTTTTTTGAAAACTATCTTAATTCTTATAGGTAACAGAAATATATAATATATATTTTGAAATTACCTTTTTGCATCTAGATTTTCACATCCAATAACACAACACATCTTCACTCTTGCAGGCATATCGAAATTCATGATATTTCAAAAAGAACGTACGTCAAACCACTCCTTAATTGTGTCAGTTGACAATTCAAAGGTTTTTTGATAATAACGATTTTACATATGGATGCAACGACATCTAACTATCAAATTGAGAATAATTTTTTCGTGTATTAGTATCCTCCTCCGACAGGTGGCGCGACATATACGAGTGGCTCATCTATTATTTAAGTTTGTCTATGGTTATATCATCTCGCGGTACTTTCATGAAAGATTTCGTTATACCTATATATTATATAGCTTTGAATTACTTCTGTTTGGGCATATTTTTTGGCCCTTCTTCAAAATGAATTACAAGGCAATCCTTAAAAAATGGAAATTCGAACAATATTTGGAAAAATGGACTATGAAAAACGATGCTTACCATGAATTGAGTGATAACTTGCGCCGAATAACTTTTTAATTTGCTGCGGTTAACTTTTCTAGTTGCATTTAATACCTGAATATCATATCAAGTAACAAATGCTCATCGGAACAAGTCAGAAAAGTTAGTTATTCTAATTGAAAATAAAAAACGATTAGCCAGTAACTTTGCTTACATGATAAGATACTTTTTGTCACGAAACACCTTCACTTGTCGCAAATGAAAAAAATTCTTTGTGACTATAGCAAGTCGAAATTTCTATTTGGTGTATTCAATTTTTTTTCTCGGTGTACATATTGATTTTCCTCTACAGTTGAAACGATTCTTGCGTTTTCAAATTTCTTTCTGCGTTCAAGAACTCTCTCTACTTGTATTTTATTCATATCTGTCCTCACCTTCCTGGTAGGCCCTTGCTTTCTATATAAAGTTTCGAACGGTATCTTTTCGGTCCCTTCTATTCGGCGGTTATTGTCCTTAAAGCCTCAATTACACTCAGCCCTCCTCACTGCCACTCGCGTTGTCGGCAATAATTACCGAAATACTTCTGCAGCAATATCTAAAGCAGTGAGCATTTACACTCTGCCGCAACATATCCCACTCGACCAAGTGTCGGCAACGGCGAACAAAGAAATTCCACAGCAACATAGTTAATCTTAATCACTTACAGCTATTCACGCTGCTGTTCCTTTGACTTCCGTACGAAAGACCGCCAATTCAGGGAGCGTAGAGCAACACGAGTGGCAATGTGAGGCAGCAGGCAAGTGTAGTATTACATTCAGCCGATGCCCACTTCCCTGCTCCATGCCGTGGAAGTGAGCTGAGTTTAATCGGGGTGTAAGGGTTCCCGAGAGGAGAGTGCGATCGATTGAGACTTTAGCGATTCCTTTCCGTCGTTTAAACCTCACGCAAAACTCCCCAGTTTGTGGAATCATGACGACTTTCAACTCAGAGTTCGCTGACGTTGATCCTTTCAATGCTTCTCTGCCCAACTCAAAAAAAGTTGTCACAGAACGTCCTTCAATGAAATTTCACTTGTTTTTCTGTTTTGTGGTATAAAAAATTTATATTATTACATTAGCACTAGGGTTAAATCATTGTAAAGTAAACTATAGGTAATTGTCAATTGTATGATTTTTTGTTCTAAGTATAATTTGTGAATACTGTTGTATGGGTTGAAAAACCTGTTCGTAGTCCTACCTTCTATAAATAAATAAATTGGAGAAGTGAAAAGAAGAAATTTCATATTTCCATAAACAGATATCCCATTCGGGGGAAATTTATTTTATAATGAAGATTGATATACTGAATGTTCATGCGAAATTTTGTGGCCATAGTGGCATAGTATCAACAGAACTTATAGAAAATTCAATTGCAATATTGGAAAGAAAAATTTTAATATTTCCATAACAGAGTATCGGATTCAAGTGAAATTTTTTTGTGAATGTAAACTGATATACTGAATGTTCATGCAAAATTTCAAGAGGATCGCATTATCAGAAAAATAGAATTCATTTCTTTTCATTCATTCATTCTTAACATATTTCATTTTCAATTTCCGGAATATAATTCCGATTGTGCTGAGATTCTGCATATACAGGGTCTTTATAAATGATTGTAACAGCGCAGTTGGCCTTGGATTGCAGAATACCAATCTCTAACCAATCAGAGCATAGCATGATCCCAGAATTCTGTGGTTTGCATAATCAAAAGCCAACTGCGCTGTAACAATCATTTATAGAGACCCTGTATTTATTAGTTATCAATCGCTGTTCCCATAATAATTTTGATCTAATAGTTTTATTGCTCCCCACCAATGATCGAGCGCTCAAAACCTCCTGCTCAGGGCTTTCTTAAGTTTTTTTATCGCTGTCCACGTTTGAATTATTCGAGCTTTCAACCTACGAAAAGCATCCTTATGAACATTTTTATGCGACCTATTAAGTTGATTGTACTGCTACAAGATTTTATAGTTTTTTTTACGAAGTCTTCATTTTGCAAAATCACTGTCCCCTTCAATGTTATCAAAAATTTTCCATACACAACGTACTCTTCTTGAAAGGTGCAATCTTATTATTGAGTCAATATGCAAATATAAACACCAAAAGTTAAAAAAATTACTTTGACCCTTGTTCACATGAAAATAAGTTAACATTACTTACTCTATATTATAGTTAACTCTCTCTAAGTTCCAACCCTGTCCAATCAAACATGGAACTGAGAATTTACTCTAATGAGTAAGTATTATCTCAATATATACACTCCAAATTTCCGTTCTGTAAGTATAATTGAAAATTTAACGTATTTCGGTTTTGTTTCAAATTAAACATATTAACATAACCTAGCAAGCTCACCCTCACGGAATCACAGAACCTTTGCGATCTCGAGCAATTGGCATATTCCATGACGATATCAGCGCCTAGGTGGCGAGAATCGAAGCTGAGCTAAGATAGTTCTTGTTTTGGACAGATAAGTCATCGGAGTTTCATCGACTTTTTCACGAATATTCAGAAAATTAATATGGAGTTGGAATCTTTGTTGAATTATTTTGTGATTTAATCAATATTTCAATCATTTTATAACCAATATTCGAGTGTTTAATTAATATAAAGGTTACAAGTCACTAAATCCAGTTGTAGATGTTGTCAATCTTAAACTATATTAAAAATTTGAAAAATTTCTTTCAGTTCATTTATATCGTACCTATATTCACGTATATGAAGTGAAGTGCAGCCGTTAGAATTTCTGGAAATTTCGGGAGTTTTAACCTCTAATTCTAGAGCCCCGGTAGAAGAAGTTCTCAATGAATGTTATATTATAATGTGTTGGAAAACAAATTGTGGGTCCAGTTTTATGGACATTTGCTCTTTGTGTTTAAAAAATATTGCCCTTAATACAGAACCACATAAAATTGATGGTTCATCAATTGTGGAGAGTGATAAAGTGAAACAAAACTAAGATGCACGATATGTTCTTGTAAAGGTGGAGTGAGGAGGAAATGTAAACATATCATTACAGTTGTTTTAATAAAATTGATCAGGTGCAACATGTTTTAATCCATCCATCCATCATGTCAAAACTCATGATTTTCTTTCCTTTTCTGCTGTGTGTTTCTTCATCGGGGAAAATCTTTCTCAACTTGAAGAAATATAACAAACAGAATTAACCCATTAGCTGCCATGATTTCGCTCATGAGCACTGTTAGCGACACCGTTTTTATTTTCAGCTGACAATTGGCTTCTGCTGACCAGCGATACGCACTCTAGCGGTTGAAATCGAAATAGAGCTAAGATAGTAGACGTAGTAAACAAAGCGTTGAACGTATTTCAGTGTTATAATTTCATAATTGTTCATAAACTTTTGTTTGGAAGAAATATTCAAGGGAAAATTGAAATTGTTATCCTCTTGAATATGATTTCGATCAGAAATGACTACAGTTGTGTGCCCCGATGAAATTTATGGGCGAAAAAATTGCAAACTTTAGGTTATAGTGATCACTTCTTCCCTCAGGAAAACCAAATGAAAATATATCTTGAAAACGAGTTTGGAAGGAAACTAATAGTAAAAGAAAGGCTTGTATCTTATATACTCCAATAAATATAGGAAAGTAATTCATATTGTCGCTTTAACCTCTTACGTTAGAATTTGTATCGAAGGTTTTGATATTACAGCAGATTACGACAAGCTCTCTCTACTTCTTAGGGTCATTTAAAATTAAGGTACACATATAACAAATTATTTCACAAACCTGTACTTGGCTATTGCAGAATTGGTAAAGAGCTCATAAAATATTTCTACATATTATCTTCTTGATTTATACTATAGGACGATACAGCAAATTTGTTTTTTAAGCAAGGCATATTTTCTATAGACGAACCCTTATTTTCTTACATCAGCCTTCTGCTAATTCCATAAGCACTTTAATTCTCTGTATGTGATATTTCTTCAAGTTTAGATAGTTTTTTCCCGATAAAGAAACACGCAGCAGGAAAGGAGAAAAAACCATGAGTTTTGACATGATTCTGTCATGGATGAATAAAAACATTATGTACCTGATCAATCTAATTAAAACAACTGTAATGATATGTTCACAATGTTCACATTTCCTCCTCACTCCACCTCAACAAGAACATATCTTGCATATTAGTTTTGTTTTATTTTATCACTCTCCACAATCAATTAATCATCAATTTCATGAGGTTCTTTATTGAGGGCTAGAGCAATAGTTTTTAAACACAAAGAGCATATGTCTATAAAACTGGACCCACAATTTGTTTTCCAACACATTATAATATGACATGCATTCAGAACTTCTCCTCGAACTTCTTCTACTAGGGTTCTAGAATTAGAGGTTAAAACTCCTAAAATTTCCAGAAATTTTAACGGCTGCATTTCACTTCATGTACGATATAAATGAACTGAAAGAATTTTTTAATATAGTTTAAGATTGACAACATCTACAACTAGACTTACTGACTTGTAACCTTTATATTGATTAAACACTTGAATATTAGTGGTGAAATTATTGAAATAATGATTGAATCACTAAATAATTCAACAAAGATTCCAACTCCATATTAATTTTCAGATTATTCGTAAAAATTTCGAGGAAACTCCAATGACTTATCTGTCCAAAACAAGACTGTTTACATTTACTGATTTACTACTATCTTAGCTCCGCTTTGATTCTCGCCACCTTGGCGCTGATGTCGTCATGGAATATGCCAATTATCACGTAGATGTTGTTGTGTACACATGTTTCTAGTGAGTTTTGAAGGATTTAGTGCTCTATTGTTTTTTAGGTGAGTATGAGAGCCGTTTCTTACGACCATATCGTCGTTTTTGATGTGATAAAATAATCACAATTCTCAAATAGCTTCATTTTCATTCATAATGCAAAAATTGATTGGGGGTTAGGTTCCATGGGTAGCCATGTGTGTATATTTCGCAATTTTTATGCATTTTCATATTTGTATGTCCTACACTGGTAAAAACGGTACTAGAATGGCTGATCCCTATTCGGGGATCATGGCATGTGTCGAGCATACATTTAGTATGTATTTGTTCGCAGATAAAAATGAGTTGGAGAAAAGCGTTAACTCTCAATGAGATGGAGGAGATTATAAATGATCCCAAATTTCTCGACTTCGATGATATAGACTCCCATGTGGTCGATATTATGGAACTTCCACCGTGTTGTTGTGGTGTCAGATGAGGAGGAAATCGACGAAAATGAACTTGAAGAGTCTTCGACACCTAAAGATGTTCCAGGTTTCGTTGAACTCCATGGTCTAACTAAACGAAGCGGAAGTGGAGTCTTCAGAAGAAAGCGAGTTCTGTGAAACCAAATAAAAAGCCCTACAAAACATATTACCAATTTGCGAAAAGCGAATGCCACAGGTTTCGTTGAACTTCATGGTTCAAACGAAGCTGAAGAATAGTATTCGGAAGAAAGTGAGTTCTCTAAAGAACCCCCAAATAAAAGAAAGAAACATGCAAAACAAGTTTCCGAGTGGCGCAAAATGGATTCTACATACACTTCTAACTTCACCGATGCTGGAAGAATCGAAAAACGAAAAACTGATCTCACTATTGCTCTACAAAACTAGGGCCCAGTTCAGTGTTTGGAAGAACTTTTTGATGAAACAATCATAGAACTAATTGTTACAGAAAGTTTACGTTATGTTTCTCAAAACAATTTTCATAATTTCCAACTGTCGAATAAAAAAATTATCGGGATATTAATTTTCACTGTTCATGTTCCACAGCCCAAGCTTATAGCAGAATACAACAAGGGTATGGGAGGCGTAGACAAACTGGATTGGAATGTTCAAAAGTACAGAATAAAATTAAGAAAAAAAAATGGTATTTTCCTCTCTCACCAATGCTATAGATGTTGCGCTAACCAATGCTCATGCGCTTCACAACATGAGTCATCAACATCATTTATCACTGCTTCAATTCAAGAGGAAAGTACCAGCAGCCAATCTAGCATAGTTACATTGAAATATTTTGATCAAAAGAGAGCAGGACGACCTTCGTTTTCTAAGACATCATCATCTTGAATATTTATTGACGTGAGAACTTCGCCGACTGGTCATTTCATTGAGAGGACAGATGATGGGAAGCAAAGGAAATGCGGTTTGTGCAAGAAAAATGCCAGAAAACAATGCGGAAAATGCAATGTTTGCACAAAAAATAGGTTGAAGCGGCCATGATCCCCAAATGGGGATCAGCCAAAAATTCACCATAACAAAAAATTTAAGAGCATTTTGTCACTGTAGTATTTTTGTAATTGTATTGGGTCCGGAATAAACTAATTACGATGCAGTGTATGTATTTTAGATAATTTATTCAATAAACTATATCCTTTTACAATCTTCGTTGCGTATATGTGTATGTAACAATCAACCATTTTCTATTATCTGTCAATTCTCAATCCTACCAACATAGACATATTAGGCTACACAGTTACCAACCATAATACATATATGTAACACCCCCTTTACTAAAAAAATTTACAAATTTAATTTTTGAACGGTTTTCCTAACCCTAGAAGATTTTCCTAACTTGTGTCTTCGATTGAGGACATTCTTCCACTCTTAAATCTATATTCTGTTCTGGAACCTCAACAGTCTCCTTTTGAATGGTAGGAGGGGGAGGTATGATTTCAGTTACACTCTCCTTACCTACAGCATCACCTATTTTAACAATCTGATCTATATGTATTCTGACAATTCTCTTATCATCCAATTCAATTTGAAAATAATAATAATAATCTTTAATAAAAATCTTTATTCACTAAGTATAAATACTTATGAATAACCTTCCCATCAACATGATTACATGGGTTGTCAGTATTGATTTGTTTGTGTATAAATATAAAAGCAATAAATATATCTCTGCTTACAATTGACAATCTCACATTCACTCAAAAATACAATAAATAAGACATATTTTACACTTGATAAACACTAATATTACTAAGTTAAAAATTCAGACATGAACATATAAATACATAATATACAAAGTCACATTTATAAAACAAAATTACTGGGTTTATCCTGCCAGAAATCCTCCATTGAATAATATGCTTTCATCATTAAAATTTTTACCAATTCTTTTTTCAGCCTTAACTTTGTCATTTTCTTGAAAGTTTCGGGTATTTCGTTATATATTAATATTGCTTCGTGATTAATGCTCATCTGAGTGGCTGATATTCTATGAAATGGAATGACTAATTTTTCTGCATTCCTAGTGGTGTAACTGTGATAATGCTCATTTTTTCTGAAGTTATTTACATTTTCATGGACATACAGGATACAGTTAAGTATATACAGAGAGGTTAATGTGAGAATGTTTTCTTTTTGGAAGTAGTTTTTGCAGCTCTCTGTAAACCTCAAATCACATATTATGCGTAGAGCATTCTTTTGTTTGGTGAATATTCCATAAGCTAATGAGACTATGAAAATATCCATAGTATGCATGCTTGGCTGCTAGCTTACCGGCAAGTTGTTTTGATCTTCTGATTGAATAAGTTGCACTGAACAGTTTCTTTGATATGTTCTCAATGTGTTGTTTAAACTTCATATTTGGTTCCAAATGAATTCCCAGGAATTTTAAACTTGTAACCGCTGTTGGACGGGTTTCAAAAGTCAGGTACTGCGTCTTGTCCTTATTCATCTTCATATTATTTGCTTGGAACCATGCTTCGGCTTGCTCTAGAGTTTTTCTCGTCTTTTCTTCTATTTCTTCTATGTTTTCACCATTGTTGAGGAAGGATGCGTCATCGACATACAGTGAGATGAGGTCTGCCTGTAAATTAGTTGGTAAATCATTGATATATAATAAAAACAGTAGAGGACCCAAAATAGATCCTTGGGGCACTCCAAATTTTGCCTCTTTCTTTTTCGAAGTTTGTCCATTCATATAAACCATCTGCCACCTCGATTTCAAGTAGTTCTTAATTAGTTTTAACTAGTTACCTCTGATTCCATAATATATTAATTTATCGAGAAGAACATCGTGGTTTATGAGTCGAAGGCTTTACTTAGATCACATGTCACAAGTTTACTTGTTTTTTCATTATCGAAGTCCTCTGCTACTTGTAATAGTAATGATGTTATGGCTGAATTGGTAGATTTTTTTTTTGATATCCATGTTGATTTTTGCATATTATATCATGTTTTTGAAGGAAATCAGTCATTCTGTCCTTGATCAGTGTTTCATGCACTTTGGAAAGAGCCGGAAGAATAGTAATGGGCCTATAATTTTCTGGTTGTTCCTTTTTTCCGCCCTTGAAAATAGGCACTACTTTACATAGCTTCAGCTGTTCAGGGAAATGTCCTTCGATGATACATTTTGTAAAGACTTAATGAGTGGTGCAGCAATACTTGTCATGATCTTTTTCAGCAGGTTTGCTGACATACCATATACATCTTTGGAATCCTTAGATTTCATCTTTCTTGTAATTTCCAATATTTCATTATCTGTAACTTCTTCCATGAAAATTGAGCTTTGCATATCCTTCTTCATGTTTTTCTGTAATTTTATTGGAATATCTGCATTTTGTGAGTTACCTCCTGGAGATCCCACCTGAATTAAGTAATTATTCAGTACGTCAGGTTCAATTTCTGATGAACATATTTTCTTTCTTTGATTCGTAGCATTCTTTATTATATCCCATAATGCTTTATTTTTATCACCAGCTTTGTCAATTAGTCTTAGATTTTTCTGTTGTTTAACTTCTGTAATTTTCTCCCTATATAGTTTTTTATAGACATTATAAGCATTTTTACTGTCTGTATCTCTCTTTACTTCTGAGATAATCTTTAAAGCATCCAAGCGGTCTCTCATTTTTTTGATTTCTTTGTTCCATCTCAAATTGAACTTCATAACATTCGTCTTCGGTTTTACTACTTTTTCTGGACAGCTCGTTTCGAAGCAACCCAAGAACTTTGCCCAGAATTTGTTGAAAATATCCTCAATTGGTTCATCTGCATTTATGAAATCCCAAGATTCTCTTTCTAATAATTTAATCAATTGATTGATGTTTTTCAATTTCATATTTCTTACTATTTTTACAGCGTTCTTTTCTGCCTCTATATTACTGGATTCACTCCTTAATATTTGTCCTTTGTGGTCAGATATATGCGGTTCCACAGTATATGCTGAAAGATTCTCTATTCTGTTGGTAAATATATTATCAATTAGAGTAGATGTGTTATTGTTTACCCTAGAAGGTTGATTGAACACTGCACTCAGTCATTAGTTCCTGAAGCCGTCTCTTTCCTTGACATATCCGAAAATCCATTTATCACCGTTATAATTCCTAACTGCTACTCGTGAACCCAACTCAAGGTATCTAGAAGCATTCGCATTTAATTTAATATCCTCATCCTTCGACAATGCATCAGGCATCATTCTGTCTAACCTTGATTTAATCTCACGACCGAATAACATAAAAGCAGGTGATTTTCCCGTGGTTATGTGAGGCATTTTCCTGTACTGTAATAACAGCGTGCTTAGTTTTTCATCCACAGACAGGTTTTGTCCATCGTAAAACATTGCGCGTAGGGAATTCTTCAAAATCTGTACATAACGCTCGGCTTGCCCATTCGACGCTGGGTGGTACGGAGCGGTGAACTTTGGAATAATTCCATTTGATTTCAAAAATTTCTGAAATTCGTCAGACTCGAATTGAGTTCCATTATCGCTAACAAAATAGTCTGGAACTCCAAATCTCGAAAAGATTGACATACAAATTTCAATTGTGGTTTTTGACGTTATGTTTTTTACGGTGAAAATCTCTGGCCATTTTGAATATGAATCCACTAATAAAAAGAAATAGTGTCCCTGAAATGGACCAGCAAAATCGCAATGCACCCTTTGGAGTGGTCTATTAGATGGCATCCAAGGATGATGCACCTTTGGAGGGTTATTTCTCACTTTACAGCAAGAAGAACAATTCACAGCCATGTTAGTTATATCTGAATCTATCTTAGGCCACCAGCAATAACTGCGAGCTGAAGACTTCATTTTTGCAATCCCGAAATGACCTACATGTAATTAATCTAAAATACGTTTCCTAAGACGTTCAGGAATATATATTTTGATACCTCGCATTAAGCAGTCATTCTGTAATGAAAATTCATTTTGGTCAACATTAAAACGAAATTTGGGAAGTACAGTCGTACCAGACTTTAGACCATTTACTAGTTCAAATATCCCTCGGTCTTCTTTTGTATATTTTGATAATTCTGAAACTGTAATTGGCAAGGTATTAATTTGATTTATATTGAAAAACTGCGACTCTTCAACAGTACTCTTATTAGAAACCGATTTGTTTAATAATCTGGACATTAGCGTGATCTGTTGTGTTTTTGTACTTAATTGTGTAATTAAATGCTTGCAAATAAATTGCATAATGTTGCATTCTTGCAGCAGAATATATGGGAAGGTTTTTACCTGGATTAAATATTTGGACTAAAGCGCTACAGTCAGTAATTAAAGTGAACTTGGTGCCATATAAATACTGATAAAAACGTTTAACCCCGAAAATAATTGCATACGCTTCTTTATCTATTTGTGAATATTTCTTTTGGGTATCTGTTAAAGTCTGTGAAACAAATTGAATGGGTTGTTTACTTCCGTCATGCATTATGTGAGATAACACGGCTCCTACACCAAAAGAACTACTATCTGTAGCGAGAACCAAGGGCAATTTCGGGTTGTAATGGGTCAAAACCGTATCTGAATTCATTTCATTTTTAATATGCTTGAAAGAATTTTCGCATTCTTTACTCCACTTCCAAGGTGTTTACTTATGTAATAACTGATTCAATGGAAATGTCACTGAACTCAAATTTTTAAAAAATCGACCATAATAATTCACTAAGCCTAAGAACGAACGTAATTCGTCTTTATTCGTTGGTCTGTTAATGTTCTGTATGGCTTCAACTTTCTTTCTAGACTGTTCTATACCTAATTTAGTTATAGTATAACCGCAATACTCAATCTTGTCAACCATAAAAACGCTTTTATCGAAATTTATGCGTATATGTATTGTACTCATCAAATCTTTTAAATATTTCTTTTAATCTGTCTAAATGTGATTTATCATCTGGGGCATAAACCCTGAAGTCATAAAAAAATATTGCTAGCCCCTCGATGCCTTTCAAAATGGTTTCTATAGTTTTCTGCCAAATGGCAGGTGCTGACGCAACCCCATACATTAAACGAGTAGGCTTTAAAAGGCCTCTTTTTGTATTCAGAGTAAGCAATTCCCTATCATCAGGGTGAATTTCTAAATGTAAGTATGCTTGAGTAATATCAATTTTGGAAAATTTTTCTCCTCCTGCCATATTTGTAAATAATTCGTCTATAGTAGGCAAAGGATAATCTTCAACTACTAAATTTGGGTTGAGGGTAGGTTTGTAATCCCCACAATCTCTCATATTTCCATTGGATTTGACTACAGGTACAATTGCACTTGCCCATTCACTACCCACAGGCTCTAAAATCCCCTGATCAATCAAAGAATCTAATTCCTCATTTACTTTTTCCTGTAAAGAAAAGGGTACCCATCTACTTTTTGCAAATTTTGGGGTAACTCCCTCTTTTAGTCTTAGACGTGCAGTAATATCGGACTATATTCATTTAATAACTTTCCTAAATTGGAATCTGAATTATTGCTATCATTGTAAGTAACAGAATTTATGTTAAAAAAATTCGCAAGATTCAACTCTAATTTCCTAAGCCATTCTCTACCGAATAACGGGTTACTATTTGTCTTTACTATGTATAATTTCAATAAATGTAGTTTGTTTTTATATGTAACCTGAACTTCAATGTAACCTAGCACGATTAAACTACTTCCTCCATAAGTAACTAATGTAATATCACAAGGTTTAAGTGTAAGGTAAGGAAAGTGTACATCGAAATCAACCTTGCTCATTGTAGAAACAGCTGCTCCGCTGTCTAATTCAAATTTAATTCTCCTACCTTCAACTTTTATTGTGCAGTAAAATTTCTTACGTAGGGAAGAACTATCCTTTGTAGCAACCTGATATAATTCACAAATATCCTCTCTCGGATCCTCCGAACCTCCAACATTATCCTGGTTTGAATCTGAAACTTCATTACATTCGTTAGATTTCTTAAATTTGAAACAAACTTTTTGTAAATGTCCTTTGTTTTTACAAAAATGACAGAATGAATTTACGAATTTGCATGTATTTGCCAGATGATCTGTATCCCCACAACGGTAACATCTTCTCCTCCTTGTAGAAGATCCATCAGTTTGTGATTTCTTCTGTATCCCATTTGTCTTGCTTTTGTTCTTTCTAAAGACAACCTTATTGACTTCTGCATTCCCATTCATAGCGTTCATCTGCAGTTCTGTGGCTTCGAATGCCTTGGCAATTTCTCGAACTTCGTCCAACTTGATTTCACCCTTTTCCAGAAATTTCCTTCTCAGTTCGGATGATGAACACTTCTCGATTACCTGGGGCCTATTGCACCAAAATACTTTGCAACTTTTCACTTCGCACTTTGCATTCTGACAAGTTTCATAAGTTAAAGTTAGTTATGTTGCACAACATTTCTCCCAACATTTGATTTCTGCGGAGTACTTTTCTCTCTGTACTTGACTTTTTACATTGTACTTTTCTATTATGAATGCGTTTCGTGCAACTTAATTCATTTGAAAAGTGAAAAGTGCAAGGTGAAAAGTTGCAAACTATTTGGTGCAATAGGCCCCTGGTCTCTAATTTGATCGTCTAAATCGATGTAATTGCAGTTTTTTCCTTGTTCCTTCAATTTTGTGATGAATTGCTCCATGGACTCACCCTGTACTTGTTTAATACTGCGAAATATGTATCTTTCGTAGACTGTATTAGTTTTTGGACTAAAGTAGCTGTCCAGAGCGATCATTGCTACATCGTATTGGTTTTTCGAAGTAGTGTCTTCGGAAGCCGGTAGTGTGAAATATACAGGGTTTTCCTTTTAAGTTGGCCTATTAGACGTTTTAGGAGAACTATTGAATATTTCGTTCTGAAATTTTTGGAGGTGAGGGTGAAGGAACTCTTCGCCTAAAATATTTTCAAGTCGACAGTGTTGCCACGTCTATCTCAAACGCATATCTACTTTCTTATTTCAAATGGAACTACCTATATTTTCATTTATGTGTCGATTCAATACCAAATTCGCAGTATAACCCACTAAAAAAAATTTCTCTGCTATGCACTGTTGCCAAGTTATTCACCAATTCCTGTAAATTTTGGCATTTGCATTGCCAGTTGGGAAATGCAATATCACGATTATTTTTTATGCGAACGGAACCAAACTCCGCAGTCTCATAGTAAAGAGTCCATGCATTCATGTGGTATATTCAGTATTTTGATACATCGTAAGGTTTTTCGAAGATATTGCTCCGAAAATGTGAAACTCAAAATTGAAATATTTCGAGATTTTCAAATGGCAACCCCATATTTATTTTACAGCATTCGATTCGAAATACAAAATGAATGGCAGTCTCCTCTTACACTAACTATTTATTTTGGATAGTTTTCGAATGAGATGAAAAATACTGAAATTTTTCAATATTTATAGTTCATGATCTATGGTTCTGTTTACGATGAAATGGTTTTATGATTATGGCGTGAATTGTTGAAGTAGATTCTATGGTTCAAATCATAAAAAGTATTCGATGATCATGGATGTCATAGAAAAAAGTTTACCCATACTATTCAAACACGATTCGGGTTGTTTCACAATTCAAGGGAAATGCCTTTAAAAATCGTTATGCACATTTAGCAAGAATGACTTGAAAGAAATTCCGAAAATTGTTTAAGCTTTCTGTAATCCTGGCCCTATGTTCACTAATTATTTATTTTTGACAGTTGTTTTCGAATGAGATGAAAAATACTGAAATTTTTCAGTTTTTATAGTCATGTTTAGTTAATTTTTCATCTCATTCGAAAACTATCTTAAATAAATAATTAGTGTAAAATGAGACTGCCATTCATTTTTCATTTCGAATCGAATGCTGTAAAATACATATGGGGTTGCCATTTGAAAATCTCGAAATATTTCAATTTTGAGTTTCACATTTTCGGAGCAATATCTTCGAAAAACCTTACGATGTATCAAAATACTGAATATACCACATGAACGCATGGAGTCTTTACTATGAGACTGCGGAGTTTGGTTCCGTTCACATAAAAAATAATCGAGATATTGCATTTCCAAACTGGCAATGCAAATGCCAAAAGTTTCAGGAATTTGTGAATAACTTGGCAACAGTGCATAGCAGAGAAATTTTTTTTAGTGGGTTATACTGCAAATCTGGTATTGAATCGATACATAAATGAAAATATAGGTAGTTCCATTTGAAATAAGAAAGTAGATATGCGTTTGAGATAGACGTGGCAACACTGTCGACTTGAAAATATTTTAGGCGAAGAGTTCCTTCACCCTCAGGGCTGCACCAAAAATTTCAGAACGAAATATTCACTAGTTCTCCTAAAACGTCTAATAGGCCAACTTAAAAGGAAAACCCTGTATGTCTTGTACTTCTGGCCCAGCACAATGTAAGAGTAGGTTTTTCTTCCTAATATCGTCTGTAATACCTTTTGCACTGATGAATATCTCGAAACTCCTCCACTTTTTCCATTTTACGCCTAACGACGCCATTTCCTCGTTACAGTTGAAGTGAGGTATTTGTAAACCATCCATTTTAGTTTATTTCCTTGATCTCGTCGCCACTGTAGTATTTTTGTAATCATATTGGGTCCGGAATAAACTTATTACGATGCAGTGTATGTATTTTAGATAATTTATTACTAAATCCTTTAACAATCTTCGTGCATGTATACGTGTATGTAACAATCAAATCAACAATTTTCTATTTCTGTCAATTCTCAATCCTACCAACATAGACATATTAGGCTACAAAGTTACCAACCATAATACATATATGTAACAACTCTTGATATTTTCAGGGACAACATCACGACGATCAACAGTCCTTGAAAATGGAGGAAGTGAAACTTGAAAACATCGATATTTTAGAAAAATTCATCGATGAGAATGATATTGGTGACAGAAGGAAGTTAGAAATTTCAACCGAATTTGGCTCAGGTGGCCCATCGAATGAATTTTATGGAGTTGAATACTTCTCTAACTTCAAAAGTGAAAACTCTCATTCTCAAGATGAAAGAAGTTTCCGTATGTGTGAATCCATTCCGGAACAAGCAAGTGCAACAAATGCAATTCAGGAACATGGCGATTTAAAGCAGAAACCTTCTTCTTATGTAGTAAATCGTCCAGCTGACCTCAAACAACACATTGATGCACCTTTGAAGCAACATAAATGTGAATATTGTGATTATAATGCAAGTCGAAAAAGCCACCTCAAATTACATACAGATTCAGTTCATTTGAATTTGAAACATAAATGTGCAATTTGTGATTATACTGCAAGTCAAAAATGCTATCTTAAGGTACATATAGATTCAGTTCATTTGAATTTGAAGCTACATGAATGTAAACAGTGTGACTATTCTGCATGTCGAAAAAGCGATCTCAGATTACATATAGATTCAGTTCATTTGAATTTGAAGCAACATAAATGTGGACAGTGTGAATACGCTGCAAGTCGTAAACACCATCTAAAACGACATATAGATTCAGTTCATTTAAATTTGAGGGAACATAAATGTGAACAGTGTGAATATGCTACAAGTCGAAAAAACCTTCTCACACATCATACAAATTCAGTTCATTCGAAGCAATGACAATCTGAACAGTGTGATTATGCTTTAAATGGAAGAACAGCAACAAATACAGGGTCTCCAGAAATGATTATAACAGCGCAGTTGGCGTTGGACTATTATAAATACACTGATCAACAATTGCTAGGGATCACTTATGAACTTCTCTTCTCTTTTTTCTTCAAGTTATCTCGTGAATATCTGTACATTATATGTTCTCTTGGAAAAAGTAAGATGTTTTGAGTTGATTATATCAAAGTCCTCCTCACTTCATCGGCTCTTATTCACAAAATCAATTATTATCTGTAGGTTGTTACAGGTGGAGTGAAAAGCAATGTGGTATTTGTTATTAAATCTGTTTTTTTCTCTCGTTCAAACACAAGAGGTGACAATAATTGAAGAAATGAGAACAATATCAGCTTATCAGTCATGCCGAGAAGACGTTTGGTTTCTGTGCAACAGGACCAAATCATACGGTGGATACAGGAAGGTTTGTCCCAGCGAGAAGTGTCCCGGCGGTTGAATTTTTCGCAAAGTGTCGTGAGTCGGGCTTGGAATAGGTTCATCCAAAACGACTCAGTAGCTTATGCTCATGGGGGAGGTCGGCAGCGCAGTACAACAGCTGCCCAAGATCGTCTTTTGATTCTCAATGCTAGGAGAAACCCCACTTATCCGGCGTCGCGGCTCAATAGATCACTGAGAGTTGCAACAGGAGTTCTAATTTCCAACCAGACTGTAAGACGACGACTACATGTTCGTGGTTTGAGAGAAAGTAGTAGGGTACAACATCCCCGTTTGAATAGGGAACACCGGGTTCCTCGACGGCAATGGGCTGAGGAGCACCGCAATTGGACACTTGAAGATTGGAACCGATGTTTATTTACGGATGAGTCTAGATTTCGTTTGGTCAACTCCGATGGACGTATTCTTGCTTGGAGGGAAAGAGGTCGAAGGTATGCAGAACAGTTTATGGTACCCACAACAGCTTTTGGCGGAGGTTCTATCGTATATGTGTATGGGGAGGCATTTGTTTGAACCAACGCACAGAGTTTGTTGTTCTGCAGAACACCACCATGACCAGCCAGAGATATCACGATATGATTATTGAACCCATAATTGTTCCGTTTGCGGCTGCCGTGGGCGAGAATTTCATTTTTATTGACGATAATGCCCGTCCACACCGTAGTCGTCTGGTTAATGAAGCGCTAGAAACTCATGCTATTGATAGAATGGACAGTCCAGCTCGCTCTCCAGACATGAATTGCATCGAACATGTCTGGTCTCAGATGTATAGACAATTGTCAAATTTAGAACAACCGATCAATAACCTGGAGGACCTTTCTAACGCTTTACGGGATATTTGGACGAATTTGTCCCAAAATTTTATAAATCGTTTGATCGAAAGTATGCCTCGAAGGGTAGAATGCTTGAGACAAGCACGTTGGGGACCAACTAGGTACTAGCTTAACTGAAACTTCAGCCTTCTTGTGGTTTCATCATAAAATATGTATGTTATTCAAACACAGAATTTTGAGTGTTCCTAATAAAGTCTTTTTTTCTCTCCAACTTTCCATTTTTTCATTCTTTTCTCAAGTGAACCATATTATCAACTGAAAATACTCTGATATCTGACTAAATTTATAATCTTGGAGCGAATATTTCAGAAATAAGTTCTGAACAAGTAAGTGATCCCTATCAATTGTTGAGCAGTGTATTTCTATTCTGACGTGAGCATCAATTTAAACAAATGATACTGTGAGTTTGAGCTGGCAATTCCGAAATAAATTGATAATGTGACTGTTATTTGAATTTGAGGAGAATTTGTAAGAAAAGATGAAATAAAAAATTTCCAAAGCGGCCTAGAATCATTTATAAGGACCCCTTAGATTCGGCTCATTCAAATTTAGAGCAACATAAATGTGAACAGTGTGACTTTGCAACAAGTTCAAAAAGCAGTCTCAAATTACATATTGATTCAGTTCATTTGAGTTTGAAGCAACACGAATGCGAAGTGTGAATTCGCTGCAAATCGCAAAAGCACTTCATAAATATTCAGTTCATTTGAATTTGAGTTAAATAAATGTTAAACGCTCCAAATCGAAAAATCAACCTCGAAGAACATATTTTATTAATGCAGATCATTTAAATTTCAAGCAATATAAATGTGAGAATTGTAATAATAATAATTATTATCTTTGCTTTGAATTGAAATGAATCTACATTTTTTTAATTTCAATGTCATGGTACGTTTTCAACTTTTATACATTTTTGGATTGAATTAAATCAAATTTTAAGATGCAAATGTATTCAGAACAATTCCCAATTTAATTTCATAAAATCCCATTTCGAAGAATTCATATTGAGAGAAAGAAAAGCTTCATTAATCTCCAGATATGTTGAAAGACCTGTTTTTTTCATTTCCTTTATCGTTTTGCATTTACAACAGAGCTCCTCATCCAGGCAAGACGAAGTATCCTAGCTGCTTGATATGATATTAATTGGGGATTCAATCAAAGATGTTACTATTTCTATATCTCATTTAATTCTGACCTATACTAAACTATCTGTACAATAACACATGAAACATCTTTTCTTTCAACAAAATGAACATTTTACAAATAAAATCAATATTGAAATCTTTCTGGTTTTCTTATACTCCTTCCAAATTTTATTACATGGATTTTTCTACGAGTACTTGATACATTTACAAAATTCTGATCATTTAAACCATTTTCTTTCTTTATATCACAATTCTCATTGTTTAATTAACTTTCAATATCAGATCAATACTTATTAGTTATTTATTATACAAGGGAAAAAAGTATTAGATTTTAGCTTTTTGAGCTTATGTTGTCTGCCGACCCGAATCGGAGGAAGACAAAAAACCTCAGACAAAGTCTAAGCAAAAAATCGAGAGCTAAAATCTAATAATTTTCCCGTGTATAATACACTATTTTTATCTGCGACAGAAAAAACGACCATTTAGTTGTGAAAGAAATACAACCTTACACGAAATTAATGTCTTGCCCACGAGAAAAAAGTGAGTACTTTTTTCCTGCATACATAGACACTCACTTTTTTTTTGAAACATAGATAAATTGAAAATAGTAATCATCGAAATGAATACAATCTAGGGATGGTCGAGTATTTACGTAACAGGTATTTGTAACAGGTATCGGTCGTGGAACAGTTGGAACAAGTATGGATTTCAAAAAATACCAGTTCCAAAAGTAACAACTGTACTAGACTACAAGTTACAGTTGTTACGCAGTATCTGTTCCGTAGGAACAAGTACAGGGTCTTTATAAATGATTGTAACAGCGCAGTTGGCTTTGGATTACAGAATACCAATCTCTAACCAATCAGAGCATATCATGATCACAGAATTCTGTGGTTTGCATAATCCAAAGCCAACTGCGCTTTTACAATCATTTATAGAGACCCTGTAGTTCTTTCCCTATGATCTGTTTCACTACTGAATACGAGTATTATTGTACTGGGACGTGTTACGGCGTTACGACCTATAGATGACTCATAGTAAATGGCTCTGTTAACGAAAACGAGTATTTTTCAATTATCCCAAGTTTTTATTTTGAATTTCAGTTATGTTAACTGTGACGAATATGACGATAATGAAAAATCGATTCGTATTTTCGGAGTAATATCAATCTTTTATCAGCTATGTGGTCATTTTCAAAATCATTATTTTTTTAATAAAATAAGCATAGTAAAAGGACGACATTTGCCGGAAAAAGATCTAAAACAACTTGGTTTGGCTCTCGTTGATCAAGAATTCGAAATAAAAAGTATAATTCTTGTAAACACTGAACATAAGACAGAATTTAAGAGCTACCGAATAATCGATTTGAATTTTTCAGGTCTGTGGCATGAATAATCTGAAAAAAAATATTATTTGAGACATTACATTACACAAATCTCACTGTTCAAAAACACAGAAGAAAGATACAAATGTACGACTTTTGGAGTATTTCTAATATTCTCGAGAAATATCGGATCAGTCACAGTAATACTGGCTGTTACTGTAAAACTTAGGCACAATTTTGGGATAACAGTTACTCAGGTACTCGTTAGTACAGTGTCTATATAAATGATTGTAACAGCGTAGTTGGCTTTGGATTACAGAAAACCAATCTCTAACCAATCAGAGCATAGCATGATCACAGAATTCTGTGGTTTCCATAATACAAAGCCAACTACGCTGTTACAATCATTTATATATCATATCATATATAGAGACCTTGTATTTCTAAGGGTACGTGGAACAATGAGATCGAAAGCTGGACCTGTTACCAGGAACAACTAGTATTTTGGAACAGGTATTTGTAACAGGTATGTCTCTGTCACAGTAACAGTACGTAACTGTTACCGATAAAATATGGTATCAGCCATCCCTAATACAATCATCAATTTATAGGCTCACAGAACCTTCTTCAGGCGGACTGAGATGATTATTCATTCAAGATGTTGTCAATGAGGGAAGAGACAGACCGGTTTCGGCCTCATTAGGCCTCGTCAGTGTCCCATATCCCTCAGAGACAACATCCTATTGAAAAACTTCTACATTTACCACTAATTGTAAGAAGCTATCGAGTAGCAACTAACAGATGGTGACATCTAGTAGTGAGTAGTGTCAAATGAGAAGTTCAATCATCATAGATCGCATGCTGAAAGCACTGATTAGTTCCTCTTCACTCTTTGAGATGTTAGCAGTGGCCCTGCATCATGGCCTCAATGCAAGTTTCTCCGAGTGATGGAAACACCCAATATTTTTGGCGACTGTAAAGTCAAGTTATGTTAAGATAAAGAAAAAATGACAAACCAAAAATTATTTGCCTTTCAGGAGGCTAACCTAACAAATTTTTGAAACATAGATAAATTAAAAATAGCAATCATCGAAATGAATACAATCTTCAATATATAAGGCTACGTGCAGTTCTGACAGTTGTCTATGGTCCAGGCGAGATTGGAGGACCAACATTAACCTACAATGAACTGATTATTGCAATCTGAGTGCTATTAATTGAGGAATTTTGTGGTTTTTCGATACTTGGAACTTATTATTCATTAAATTATACTAATAAATATAATTTCACCTTAATTCTCTTAAAAAGCAGATCAAAATATCTGTTAAATATGCAATATTTCTGTGTTATAGTGGGCTGTGACACCGAAGAAGGAACTAAAAACTTTAGTTTCTTCAGGAAAATTAAAATATGGAATTTAAATTACAACAATGAAGAATATCACTGATACGAATTTATGCAGTAGTTTTGGTACTTTCATTTCAGTACTGTATAATTGTTAGATGAACTAGACTTATTCATGTCGAAAGTGAGTAAATAATAGACTGTTATTGGATATGAAAAGAAAATCATCCTTTTTGACCCTCGTTATGAAGACTTTGAGTCCTAAAGTATGAAACATGAAAAATGTAATGAAGAGAAATCAGGAATGAAGACATCGGATAAAGTAAGTACTTGGAATTAGGTACTCGCCTTAGACAAAGGTCTAAGCTACTTACTGTAATGCTGTCAATTTCAGGACTCAAAGCCTTCTTAACGAGACTTGAAAACGGAATATTTCCGAATAGTTGGCGATGTTGTTACAAACTTTACATACATTAAACATTCAACGTTTCAAACCAATAACAATCGTTTTCTCACGTTCAATATGAATAAGTCAAATTCAACTTCACAATTATAAAGTATTGAAATGAAAGTACCAAAACTACTGCATAAATTCGTGTCAGTTATATTCTTCATTGATGTAATCCAATTTATTCAATATAAATCACGAACGTAGGTACCTACTTGCAAGTACTTGCTTCATCCGATGTCTCTTTCCTAATTTCCTTTCATTAAAATTGTCATGTTGTATTTTCCATGGCTCAAAGTCTTCATAAGAAGCCTTAAAGAAATGTTTTCTTGTCAAATCCAATAACAGTCTAATATATTATCACACTTTCAACATGAAATGTCGAGTTCATCTGAACAATTATACAGTATTGAAATGAAAATACACAAACTACTGCATAAAATCGTATCAGTGATATTATTCATTGTTGTAATTTAAATTCCATATTTTAATTCACCTGAAGAAAATAAAATTTGTAGAATATTTAGTTTCTTCCTTACTGTCACAGCCAACTAGAATACAAAAGGATGGCATATTTAACTGATATTTTGAATATTTGATCTGCATTTGGCGAGAATTTAGGTGAAATTATATTCATTAGTCTAATTTAATAATAATAATAATAATATGGTCTTTATTATTGTGTATAAATGTTACACAAAATATCGCTTAAGGCGAAGTTTAATATGAATAAACGTTCAAAGTGCCGAAAAAACACAAAATTTTCTCGATAAATCGCTCTCATATTACAATAATCAGTTCATTTCAGGTTAATGTTGGTCCCCCGGTCACGTCCAGCTGTCAGAACTGCTCGTAACCTAATGCCTATAGGCCGAGGAAGGTTCTGTGAGCCAGCTTTCATACTATAACGTAAGTAGAATTACATAATAATTTAATGAACATCAAGGGTATCTGGCAAGGGGTTGCCACTTTAGTAAGTGTCTAGCAATTAATGACGTGATTTTTAATCATATTCTGAAGGTAATATCAAAAAATCACACTTTATAATTTGACGAATTTGGATCAGTATTTTACACCCCTTTAATACCGTTTACCTGCCAAAGCCAGGGTAACCCAAACTTCATAATGGTCCATCGTTCTTACCTGTGTTGGGAGAATGCGTAGACAAGTTTTTAGCTTTTATAAAATAAGGGGTTCACGGGCTCTTGCTCTAAAAATGTGTTATCTAAAAAGTTGCAATTCAATTATCTATATTTTTTTTCAAGAATATTATTTCAAATGTATCATCCATCTAATTAATATTCAGAAAATTTTGCCACTCAATCAAAATCGAACTGATACGACTTACCACTATTTCTTCAAATAAATACCAGCTGTAAATTAATTCATTCCGAATTTGTTTTATCTCACCGAAATTCTTGTCAGCAATTTCAGCTTTCAGGCTTACCAGAACCAGATCGGCATTTATATAAACAAAGCTTGGCATAATAATAATGCCTGCGTAGCATAATCGTGGCCACCATCAAAGGGCGTTTCCTCCACGACAGAATGCATTACTATACTACCTTTTACAGGCCAGAAAGAACCCCCAATATTCCCAAGGTTCAGGCCTCGATGCAGGAAGTTAAATTCCGTACGAAGAGCATCTGCCGAATCCTGAAACAGCTGAACAGCAGAAAGTCAACAGGACCCGATGGAATACCAGCTATTGTTCTGAAAAAGTGCGCACCCGAGCTCTCACCTCTGTTGTGTCGGCTGTTTAAGCTGGCCTACGAGCAGAAAACTTTCCCAAACATTTGGAAGGTTGCTAGAGTTCAGCCAATACCAAAAAAGGGGAAAAAGTGCATGCCTCGAAATTATCGGCCGATATCTTTACTACCCATTTTGTCCAAAGTAATGGAGACTGCTATTAATTTGCAGATAGTAAAACACCTAGAGGAAAACAATCTCATTAGCGACAATCAATACGGTTTTCGGCGCTGTCGTTCAGCAGGTGACTTGCTCACCTATGTCACTCATCTTTGGACAAACGCTATAGAAAAGCATGGGGAATCAATTGCAGTTGCCCTAGACATATCCAAGGCCTTCGATCGTGTATGGCACAGAGCTTCCATCTTACGGTCTCCCGGAAGGACTTTGCAGCTGGCTCGGAAGTTTCCTCCACGAGAGACAACTTTCTGTTGTGGTCGATGGTGCGGATTCTGCACTTCATTCCGTCAACGCCGGTGTACCTCAGGGCTCAATCTTGTCCCCGACTCTGTTCCTAATGCATATTAATGACCTTTTAAATTCAACCAAGAATCAGATTTTAAGCTTTGCAGATGACAGCACTCTTATAGCGTCCACGACAAACAAGAAGCCTGTATCAGCGTCAACATCCAGTTCCCAAAGAATCGCTCAAGCTGTGACAATCAACAAAGATCTAGAAGTTATTCTACAATGGGGTTCTGACAATCTGGTTGAATTCAATGCCTCTAAGACCCAGGCTACTCTGCTCACAAGAAAAACATCGACAGTTGCACCCCAACTAATAATGGACGATAAAAAAATAAAACCAACCAATGGACTTAAGCTTCTAGGGGCCAATATCAGTCCAAATGCAACCTGGCATGAGCACGTCTGCTCAGTTGCCAAGTCAGCTGCACAGAAGCTTAGCTATCTATTTCGTGCGAGGAAATTGTTCACTCCAAAGCAGCTTTTATTACTTTACAAGGCTCAAGTGCGTCCAGCTATGGAATATTGCTCTCATGCTTGGGGTTCAGCTCCTAAGCACTCGTTACTCCTACTTGATTCCATTCAAAAAAGAGCAGTGCGCCTAATAGACGATCCAACGTTAACTGACAACCTTCATAGTCTCGATCACCGTAGGAAGGTTGGAGACTTATGCCTTTTTTACAGATACTACCACGGAAGGTGTTCTGCTGCCATTGCCTCCATAATTCCACCAGGGGCTCAATTTGATCGACAAACAAGGCTAGCCGATAATAGTCACCAGTTTGCCGTGCATCTCTCTACAGCTAGGACATCGGTGTATCAGAAGGCTTTTCTTTACCGAACTGCAAGGCTATGGAATACCCTACCTCAAGATGTATTCCCCCTTGGTTACAACTTACAGCAGTTTAAGACACGCACAAACCGATATCTTCTAAATTCATCTCGGGGCGCTTGAAAGGGCGTTATAAGCTGAGTCTTTTCCCGAGAGATGCGTATAAAAAAAAAGACCTTCTCGATGATGCAAAAATCAATTCTAGTGCATCAACATTATTGACATCTACTTGTCTTAATCTTGATGCTTAAGGAGTAAATTTGTGTAGAGCCAAATCATGATCACTTGATGTCGAAATCACTTTTCACTGTGCTCAGCAAGTTCTTGAAACTTCCGATATTGCTCACTATTGTTCTTGATATTACGGTGTTTGCGAGTAATATCCCACTTCTGATGTCGAATTGTTCGATTAAACTCATTGAAATTAACTACAAAAGGACTCAAACGAAACTTTTATACTGCGATACGAAATTACTGGCCGACGAGTCCGTAGACCAAGCTCATGTCACCTCTAAAATCAGACTGCCTTCTTTCTTTCTTCTTTTCAACAGCTTCAAACTTTTCGCTTTTATGCATTTCAGCATTAATTTAACTACGCAATACGCATCTACGCATTATGTACGGGGGAATCCCTGATCTTCTTGTTCCCTTAAACTTAACGCCTGGTCTACGGCCACGTCAGGCAACACACAATACGTCGCCTAGCCAACTAATGACCTGGTAAAACTCAAATCTCTGACATATATTTTCATTTTATTAGGGGCGTTCGGCATCGACATCAGACGTGTCGGATCGATCTGAACCGTTCGTTTATTACATCCGGATTGAGGGGCGTAGACATCTGGAGCATTCGTCATAAAAATCTGAGCAATCGGACGTCAATCTTTTCAGTTTTCGCTCGGTCTATTTCGACGGAGCAAAGCGATTTTATCCATAGAGTTTTATGTTTTATATATATTTTTTTCTTTTATGTTGAGTTTCCTGATCTGACAACTGATAGATTGAAAAATTCTTACACTTTTTTTCTTCTGTTTTCATTTATTCATTAAAAACTTAATTATTTCATTAAAATTTTTCGATATAGCTATCGTAGATATGAATGGGCAGGGGGAGATATTGGCTTCTGCTGACCAGCGATACGCACTCTAGCGGTTGAAATCGAAATAGAGCTAAGATAGTAGTAAACAAGGCGTTGAACGTATTTCAGTATAATAATTTCGTAACTGTTCATAAACTTTTGTTTAGAAGAAGTGTTCAAGGGAAAATTGAAATTGTTATTCTCTTGAATATGATTTCGATCAGAAATGACTACTGTTGTGTGCCTCGATGCAATTTATGGGCGAAAAAATTGCAAACTTTTGGATATAGTTATCACTTCCTCCCTCAGGAAAAACAAATGAAAATAAATCTTGAAAACAAGTTTGGAAGGTTACTAATAGTAAAGAAAAGGCTTGTATCTTAGATAGTTCAATAAATATAGGAAAGTATTTCATATTGTCGCTTTAACCTCTTACGTTAGAATTTGTATCCGAGGTTTTGATATTACAGCAGAATACGACAAGCTCTCTCTACTTCTTAGGATCATTTAATATTAAGGTACACATATACCATATTATTTAACAAACCTGTACTTGGCTATTGTAGAATTGGTTAAGAGTTCATAAAACATTTCTACATATCTTCTTGATTTATACAGGACGATACAGCAAATTTGTTTTTTTAAGCAAGGCATATTTTCTATAGACTTATATTAGCCTTCTGCTGATTCCATAAGCACTTTAATTCTGTTTGTGATATATCTTCGAATTTAGAATGTTTTTCCCCGATAAAGAAACACACAGCAGAAAAGGGGAGAAAACCACGAGTTTTGATATGATTTTGCCATGTGTGGATTAGATCATCATGTACCTAATCAATTCAATTAAAACAACTGTAATGATACGTCTACATTTTCTCTTCACTCCACCTTCACAAGAACTTATCGTGCATATTAGTTCTGTTTAACTTTATCACTCTCCACAATCAATGAACCATCAATTTTATAAGGTTCTGTACTAAAGGCTAGGACAATAGTTTTTAAACACAAAGAGCAAATGTCCATAAAACTGGTCCCACAATTTGTTCTCCAAGACATTATAATATGACATGCATTCAGAACATCTTCTCGAACTTCTCCTTCTACTGAGGCTCTAGAATTAGAGGTTAAAACTCCTAAAATTTCCAGAAATTCTAACGGCTGCACTTCACTTCATATACGTGTATATGTACGATATAAATGAACTGAAAGAAATTTTTAATATAGTTTAAGATTGACAACATCTACAACTAGACTTACTGACTTGTAACCTTTTTATTAATTGGATATTAGTGATAAAATGATTGAAATATCGATTAAATCACAAAATAATTCAACAAAAATTCCGGTAAATATTAAGTTACTAGTGACCAGCAGATATCGACCAGATTTTGGTGTCATTGTATTCATTGAGTCTTCCTGAACAACATTAGTGAAACCAACAAGTGGCGGTCTGTCTTAGTTTAGAAGATATGGGCCCCCAAAGTTCCAAAAATGTACCTTTTTCACGTCACTATTTCCATACACACAAAAACACTGCCCCGATTTGGTCTATAAATCACCCTCGAACATTCACATAACGATTCGAATAGTTTCATTTCAGGTAAATTCAATAATTAACGCAAAAACATCGAAATTCTAGACGTACCACGTAACCACACTTTCTACGGAAAGCGCCGTTCGTCACAGTTCTTCAAGGTAAGTTTGGCACCGCCGCATATCAGTTCTTTCGGGAGTGAACAGCTGTTTTAGAATCAGCTGATCGGAAACTGTTTCGGTTTGAATCTAGAATAGGTTCATATAATATAATGTCATATTCTGTGCGTACATTACCATTATTCATAAATTAATATCTGATTGAATTTTATTTCAACTATTATAAGGATATGATATAATATTATAATACCTCAGATCAATAAAATACTATTTTGTTTATCTGAGTATAATATCAATAGCTATTATGTGTCTGACTGCATATTTTTAGGAGTTTCTAATTGTATAGACATATTCGTATAACACCTTTCAAGATTATTTAGGGGTTTTATGAATAATAATTGTAGGCTATGAATTATTTATCGCAGTCTGAATGATTTATGTTGATATTGCAGTTGTCAATCTGTTAAAATGTAAATTTCGATTTTAATCTTAACACACTTAAATATTATATAACTAACTACCTAAATTGAATTTAATACCTATCTCAGAAAACTGGAAGCTTCAGGCAAGTGAAAGTTTTGGGTTGTGTTCTTTCATTTATCACCAAATAGTGAAATGGCAGAAAAATAAAGCAATGAAAGGTATATATAGTAGAGCAATCAATGAAAAACCAAAATTGGGTGTGACCACTTAAACCGCTGACCATCGACTGATTGATAGAATAGAAATAGAAGGTTAGGGGTTGCCGATGGCGCGCTTTTCCAAGAATTATATTAACCTAAATTAAAATTAAAAATCCTTTATAAAGTATGCAGATAGCGACATACCCAGATCGCAATTGCCATGTACGAAATGAAGATCAACCAAATATGTATAAGTAATCATAAAATAAAATATCGATATCCTGGTTTTCAGTTTCCAATCAGCTGTTTCAATTATCGCGCTAAGAAACGTAATTCCCGCCATCATTTTATATGACATTTGGCAAATCGTGCGCACAGATAAACAAACCCCAAGTCTTTGACAATGCGGCGGTGCCAAACTTACCTTGAAGAACGGCGCGCTTTCCGTAGAAAGTGTGGTTATGTGGTACGTCTAGAATTTCGATGTTTTTGCGTTAATTATTGAATTTACCTGAAATGAAACTATTCGAATCGTTATGTGAATGTTCGAGGGTGATTTATAGAACAAATCGAAGTAGTGTTTTTGTGTTTTTATAGTGAAAAAAGTGACGTGAAGATGGAACATTTTTGGAAATTTGGGGGCCCATATCTTCTAAACTAAGACAGACCGCCACCTGTTGGTTTCACTAATGTTGTTCAGGAAGACTCAATGAATACAATGACACCAAAATCTGGTCAATATCTGCTGGTCACTAATAACTTAATATTTACCAAAATTACAACTGCATATTAATTTCCAGATTATTCGTAAAAATTTCGATGAAACTCCAATGACTTATCTGTCCAAAACAAGATTGTTTACATTTACTACTATCTTAGCTCCGCTTCTATTCTCGCCACCTTGGCGCTGACATCGTCATGGAATATGCTTTCTCGTTTCTTTTTCGTGCAATTAAAGTCGAATTTTGGCGAGCTGTGGTTACATGTAACTATCTAACTATCACGTGATCATTTGACAGAAAATACGTGTCAAATGATCACGTGATAGTTAGATAGTTACATGTAACCACAGCTCGCCAAATTCGACTTAATCAATTAATTAGGATCTTTCGGTGGTTGAACCTGTCCGCGTCTATGGTTAACCTCAAAGTTAACCTCTTCGTTGTCTTTTCCTTTTGCCGATTTGTGATTTCTTAAACTGTTTTATGGAAAATGAGTTTTCGATTCAAGTTTAAAACTTTTTCTCGAATTATTCACAGTAAATCTAGTCACTCGGGGTTTATATGAAATTGATTATGTTATTCCTATTTCTGAATATAGAAAAGATCTCAATCAGTATAGTAATGAAGAGCCGTTTTCATTTTTCCGGTGAGACCGACTTGAAATTAGAGAGTTGAAGTGCTGCCAAGGACGTAGACGTAAACGTTACAATTGACATGTGCTCATGCGCACTCGTCAGTTTCTTACGTTCACGCTTGGGCCGGCTTTACGTGCGACGTAAACTAGCGTCCTGTTACGTACGTACATAGTACGTACGTACGTAACCGAAAGTTGAACGAATCCGACCGATGAAGGCGGAATGCGAATTTTGAAATGAATGAATTGCTTCTAACCTTAAAAATTTAAAAATAATCTAGTAGCAGATGTAGCTGAAACTTTGTTTTGAGAACACGATTAATTAACTTTTTACATAATATCTTCCTTATTATTTATAAACTGTGATTTTGCATTTTTCTGAGAAGTGTTGAATATTTTTCAATGCAATACTTCTGTTACGAGATTGCATATAAGTACCAAGAACTAATATATTATTTCGATAAGTTACAAATGTGGAATTTTCCTTTGAAATGAGAGTGATATTTACATACAAGCAACTCATTTGTGATAATTTCCTCTAAAATTCCTGCTTTCGGCAAGAACTCAAGTTATAAAAAAATTATTTTCATTATTATTCATTTTGAAATTCGAATGTAATGAAGGAATCCTACAAATATATGTTCACTTCATCAATTTGTTTATAGGAAACAGACAATCTGAATCGCTAATATCAGAAACTTTCTGTCAGAATACAACAAAAAGAAATAATAGGTTAGTTTTAGTCTCTAATGGTCTGCCGTACGTACGTATGGCAGCACTTCTACTCTATTTTTACTTCAAGACGTGAACGTTATATTTGACTGTTTTTCTCACGTCTACGTCCACGTTCGGGCTTACGTGCTGCGCGCACTTCAACTCTCTATTATCACAGTTAAAATAGTGTAGAAGCGTAGCCGTTTAGAAGTGAATTGTGCGAAAATGGAGATTTAAGATTTATATAATTTTTCATATGCTTAATTCCCGAATAATATTTTCATTTTGCAGTATGAACTTACTTGCAACTTCCACTCTATTTTAAATTGTTTTTCATAATCTTAGAAGGTGTATGTGTATAATTTTCAAAGGTTTAATGAGAATTTATTCACTGAAATTATTTTTTTGTTCGAATCAAAAGCACTTGTGTTCTTATATTTTACTGTTTTTTCAGGGAAATGAACAACATTTTGTACATCAATAATCTAAAAGCGAAAAATGGAAGACTTCATATCTTATGATCATAATAGAACTGATTACTTCTTGGACCAAGTCACTTGGAATCCTAGTAGACGCCTCCTCCCGAATCCAATTCAACTCGAAGATGACCAGATATTTCTATCTTATGGTGAGTAGCATTTTGTCATTCGACCTCATTTTATGTTTGATAATTTGCCAAATGATAGTAGTCATGATTCTATGTTTGATGATGATAAGAACGGACAATTTCACAGCTTGTGAGCCACTGCCCTGTCTTCACTCCATCTTTGGGATTATACTGATTATTCCAAGGCCTCAGCCCCTCAACATCCTAGCAGCAATAGGCTCCTGAGGTCAACTCAACTCATAGATGGACAGATATTTGCTGTGTTATGGAGAGTATCGTCTTCCTTGATAAAAGTTTGAGGAAAGAAGGTACCTGCTTCATTAAGTCTACTTTTAAGTATCAGCTTAATCAGGAAGGAAGGCTATGCAATATGGGTGAGAACGCAGCTTGTGAAGAACATTCCTGTCCTGTTTTCCCTCTTGAAAATTCGAACGAGAAGGTTCCTGTATTATTTGGTCCACCGTTTACCGGGACATGAGGGGCCTACTCGAAAAGGGTAAGTAAATTATTAAATAAAATAAATAAATAAATAACTGTATTTAGGGTAATTGACCTAAGTCCTTCAACCCAATAAGATTTACAATTACCATGTTACAAAAAAAATAATAATAACAATAGTCTGTTTATAGAATTGAATAGTTGCTTGTTAGCTTCTAAGTTTTTCCTGCAGTGTGCATGTAGGAAATTTCCTCTGTGGCTGGTTTATTGGATCGTAATGGAATTGAACAACAACATCTTCTGCTTTCTCCAACCTCTGTTGGAATCTTCTATTTAGTTTTTTGATTTGTTGTCTGATTGGTTCCACTTTTGTCAGATTGTACAGGAGATTATGGATGGATTATGTAGCCGGTTTCTTGGATTTCTTAGTTTTGTGATTGTCCTAAGCGACGAGGTTTCAGCCACATCTATTATCTTCCATATGGATTCTTTGCAGTTTGCATAGAGAGGATGACCATATTCAATTATTGGCCTACATATCGTTTTGTAAATTTTCGTTGCTGTTTTCATGTCAATTCCTTGGTCCCTATATGTTAGACATTTGAAGTGTTTTGCTCTATTGATGGCTTTTTCTTCATGTTGTTGGCATGTAATTTCAGGTTTGCTTTGTTGTCTAAATAGATTCCCAGGTATTTATTGATGGGTTTGGTTTAACTTTTATGTTGTTTATAGCGATAGATGGAGAATTTTCGTTGATGTTATGATTGAATATTATAAGTTTGGATTTATCTGGGTTAACTTTGAGTCTCCATCGAGCCAACCAGTCTGTGATGTCGTTTATTATATAAATCTGTAGTTTTTCCATGCAGCATTTAAGTGTTTTCTCATGTGAAAGTGCCATTGTATCATCTGCATATTGTAGAGTATATTGATTATTTTTTGTTCTTGATCCAATGTCACCGCAATATATGTTAAAGAGGAACGGAGATAACGGTGAACCTTGTGGAGTGCCCTGCATGGGAGTGAAGTAGTCTGAAAAAGCATCATTTATTTTTACTCTCAACTTTCTATTCTCTAAATAAGATCTGACAATATGGACGAGTAAATCAGGAGTGTCTTTCTTGTATAACTTGTAGAGTAAGCCTTTCGTCCATACACTATCGAATGCTTTTCTTATATCTATGCTTACTGCTGTTTTCTTGTTGTTAAATTGAGCATTCTGTAGATTGGAAATCAATATTGTTAGAGGATGTACAGTGGATTTGTTTTTGCGAAAGCCAAATTGATGCTTAGGAATATACTTATCGAGATGTTCTTCAAGTTTTGTCTTAATCATTTTTTCAACTAATTTACCAAGGACTGGTGGTAAAACGGTAAGGGTCTATAGTTTTCTACTTTTGTGTGGTCTCCATTATCTTTTGCTATCAGGATGACTGTTCCTGTTTTCCAACATTGAGGGAATGTACAGTTATTGAAACACCATTCATATAGCATCATTATATGCAAATGAATGTTATGATCCAACTTTTTCACTATATTCCAAGGTATACCATCTGTTTCTGACGAGCTGTTTCTTGAGTTCTGTAGTAGTTCGTAGTATATATACTCGTCTAATTTGAAAGGTGTGTCCTTCTTAACCTTCTTGGAGAAATAGCTTTTGTACCATACTTTTACTTCCTCTTCCTTTTTGTGTGTCGAATTCTATATCTCTATCGTATTGATAAGTTTGATTTGGATGGTGAGCAAAAGCGTTAGTCTTTTCTTCGTCTGTTTCATGTTCTTTGTTATTAACTACGATTGTCGGAATTTTATGAAATTTTTTATATCTGGACAGTTTCTTAATTTGTTGGTAAAATTGTTTTCCCTTTGATTCTTTGATCTGGTAATTATTAAATATTGAATTTGATATTATTGAATAATGGGGAATTTTCTCAGAGAAGATCTCACTTGAGAAAACATAGATTTTTTCTGAAAAGACAGCCAAATATCTGATTTTTGTAGCGAAATATTCTCTAATTAAAAATGTTTCCCAAGCCAGTTTCTTTCGAAGGGAAATCCTTAGATATTGCATCCACTCGTTCACCTTTCATAGTGAAAACGCCATTTTTAATCTCTTATGATATTTCACCGAATTCAGAAAGTTTATATTGATGTGAAATTCTTGTATTTCATTCAGCTACAAATTAATTTTTCTGAAATTTAAGTGATTACAAACTGTTGTAATCTTGTAGAGTTAAAAAAAGTTGATAGAAGAAATTTTCATCTCAATTGTAATTCATTCCCCTATTTAAAAACATTCAATACGTCATTGTTATCAATATAAAAAGTATAATTATAGTTTTGTTTTTTCAGTATCTTGTCCCAAAGGAGCTACGGGTGATAATAGTGGAGACTTCGTGTTGAAGGTCTTGGATCAAGGTCGTCCTCC
The DNA here is from genome assembly GCA_013421045.1 of Propylea japonica. Lineage (NCBI taxonomy): Eukaryota > Metazoa > Arthropoda > Insecta > Coleoptera > Coccinellidae > Propylea > Propylea japonica. The sequence goes on along the minus strand of CM024243.1, from coordinate 23,653,282 downwards.
CCAAGGGCTGGCGGGGCATAATCAAGAAGAAGTCGTCAATGTGAGTCTGTTTTTTTTTGGTGGATTGTCTTATGTTTATTGTATTTTATATCTGGTTACTCGCATTTTTTTGTAGGAAAAGAGTAAATTATGAGGTGAGTATTTTTCATGAGAATTTAACTATTTTTAGAATATTTTCAAGTTTTATTCGAAGAATTATAATAAATCTCTTTATTCCACAATAATTACATAATTATAATGAAATGGCGTCACAAAAAATGATACCTTAACCTAGGGTACCTGCCTGGGAAACAAGAAGTCATCCAGACTATATGGTTCCAAGTGAATTAAATATTCCTTAACTTTCCTCTTAAAACACCCTTCAAATCTAAGTAACTTAAGTTGGTTTGGGAGGCTATTATAGAATTTGATACACCTATGAAAAGTACTCCTTTCGGTTAGCGATAATGAATGAACAGGATAATTAATATTTTTCGTCTTGTGGCATAATTGTGGTTAGTTTGCGTTGGAAACTGTTCATTATATTTCAGAAGAAATAGGAGGCATTTATAGATATATAATGCATAGATAGTAAAATAAAAATCTTATTCTGCCTGAAAACTCCCCTACAACTATCTCTAAATTTCATTTTATTAATACAGCGTATAACTCTTTTTTGTATAATAAAGATTTTTTGAATCATTGAATTATCTCCCAAAATACAATGCCGTATATTATTACATTTCAATACACTTACATTCAATACATTTTCAATATACTTCAATATTAGCTTAGTTCACAATGTCTAACCCATCGAGAACAAAGACTCACGTAGGCAGATTAAGAACATGCATGATAGAAAACAATGGATGACTTAATGTCTACAACTTTTGAAACATTCTTAATAGCAAAAGATGTGGTGCTCAGCTTATGGCAAAGATAGTCAATATGAGTTCCCCAATCAAGGACTTCATCTATGTAAATACCTAAGAATTTATGGTTCTTTTCTAGTGCGATTTTCGTCCCGTCTATAGTTAAATTTTCTGGTAAATCAATTTTTGTCATCTTTGTTCGAAATAAAATAGAGGTTGTTTTTTCCATGTTCAGAAACAACCGGTTATTTAAGAACCATTGTGTCACTGCAATTTGTTGTTCAGATGCAATTCCCTTGATATTTTCAAGACCATTGCTCCATACCAAGATATTTGTGTCATCTACTTCAGTAGCAGGTACAAAAACAGGCTCAGATCGTTTATGTAAATCAAAAAAAGTAAAGGGCCCAGAATACTGCCCCGTGGAACGCCTACCATCAAGTCAACGATCCGGGAATTGAAATTTCTACCTGATTTATTTATTGAAACGTATTGTTTTCTTCCAGTTAAATAGGTACGCAACCAAGAGTATGCTGGGCCCCTCACTCCATATGCATACAATTTCTTTAGAAGTATGTCTATATCAATACAATCAAAAGCCTTTGATAGGTCTAGAAAGATTCCCAGACATATTTCCTTTTTCGAATTGTTCGAAAATTGTTTGGGTAAAATCAAAATAGCTGTAGTTGTAGATTTATTTTTTAGTGACCCATGCTGGTTCGGGTTTATGATGTTGCAACTATTAAAAACTCAAGTAATTTAGAAAGAACAATGATCTCAAATAAGAAAAACTCTGTAGTAAACTTATCGGAGGGTAATTTTCAACTTTACGAGGATCGCCTTTTCTGAAAAGCGGTTTGATCATGGCCAATTTCAGTTGCTCGGGAAAAACACCGTATTTCAACGAGTTATTTATAATGTAACACAAAATATCCTGAACATCCTCTATGCAAGTTTTTATTATAGATGTGGGGATACCGTCTTGCCCACTAATTTTTTTATTCTTAAGTCTCAAACTATAATTTATGAGTTCCTTAGTTGTCAGTGGTTAAAAATATATCGATTGATGGTTTTCATCAAGAGGGCACTGAAATTGCGTGTGTGGAAGTTTTTCGAGTAGTCTAGGAATTGTATACGTTAGATGATCGTTATATGCATCGGCTATCTCAGAATCTGCACCCTCGATTTGACAATCTACATTTTGACTTTTTCTTCCGGCTATTTCGTTACAAATGGACCACAATCATCTGGATTTTTTGTCGCATTTTTCAATACGCTTTGCATAGTACTTTTTCCTATCTAAACTTAAGGATTTATCATACATTGATTTGGTTTGCTTGTACAATGATCTATAATGTTCGTTTGACTATGATAATGATAGCAACGCATCTACTTCCCGTTTCAGACGCAAAGTCTCATCAGAACATGAAATAGTTTTTCTAGGTTTTTTATGAACTCTCTTCAGGGAAAACTTTGATTGAATAATCCAATAAAATCACTAATGACACAATCCCACTGAGAGTTTACATCCCGTAATGGAACTTAAAATATATTCTTCCAATCCTGCTGTTGGAGATTGGACTTAAAATCGATAATACAGTCGACTCTCGAAAATTTGAAACTCAAGGGAACAACGAAAAAGTTCAAATTACCGAGAGTTCAAAATAAAAAGAGTTCAAATAAACAAGAGGGAGTAAGGATGTGTCAATTTTTTTTTCTCTCGTTTTACAGTTGTGTTTGTATATCTTAAGTTAAGAGTTTATAGGTTATGTAACCTCAACTCTGTTATCTAGTGTAATAATAATAATAATAATAATAAATTCAAATAAACAAGAGTTTGATTAAAAGTACATACTATTGATATTGGAGATGTGATTATACAGGGTGGCCATTTGAAAACGAAACAGACGAGATTACAGACGAAATAATTTTTTCGATGGAAAGGCTCGGACAGGTCGATTTCTGTTTCGAGGGGGACAACTTAAGATGTAGATTACGGACGCATAGCGCTTCAACCCTTGCTACTACAAACCTTCACCCCAATTTTTGAATAGGGAAGATGGGGTGAGTGATACTTCATTTCAAAGGTATTTTCATACTGATTTCAGCCCAGTAATTTTTTTTCATTTTATGCATTAGTTCTCGAAATATTCGTAACTAAGTATTTGAAAATGAAGTGGTGTTTTCATGACACTTGTAGTGTTTTTTTTGTGAAAAATCGACATTTTGAGCTTCAAAACAACCATATTTATCTAAATGTCGTTGATTGAAGAATTCTGCGGTTCTATTCGCACATTGATTGTTTGCAAAACAAAGTGAAGTTATTTCCGCCCGCTCTGTAATTGATAAAACCATGTCGAACAATGAATTAGAACACATACAAGTCTCGATTCAAAACTAAGAATAATTCACATGTCAAAGAACCAGTAAGCCAACTTAATGATATGTTCGTAATAAATAAAAAATTATCGATTCTCATTTTTTTGAAAAAGATATGAATTCAATAATCAACAAAATGAAAACATTATTGAAGCCAACTGAGAAAACACTTCATAATTAAGTCGGAAATCGTTCCACGAATTGGGACTGGAATATTTCTGTGGCATCATTAATGATTTGATTTTCTTACCAGGTAATCTGATTATGTACGTATTAGGACTTTTTGGAGATTTCTATCGATCAAGTGTTACCGCATGTTATTGGAAATACTGCAATTATATCGAAGATAATTTAGATTGAGTTTCAGTAAGATTGAGCTCCTTCGCAATACGCTTTTTTTGTTCGACATCTTGATTAAAGATTTCTATGTCAGTGGATTGGAGGAAGAAAGCCACAGTCATGGTTGTTTTGAAGCTCAAAATGTCGATTTTTCACAAAAAAACACTACAAGTGCCATGAAAACACCACTTCATTTTCAATGAATATTTCGAGAACTAATGCATAAAATGAAAAAACAATTACTATGCTGAAATCAGTATAAAAATACCTTTCAAATGAGGTATCACTCACCCCATCTTCCCTATTCAAAAATTGGGGGTGAGGGTTGTAGTAGCAAGGGTTGAAGCGCTATGCGTCCGTAACCTACATCTTAAGTTGTCCCCCTCGAAACAGAAATCGACCTGTCCGAGCATTTCTATCGAAAAAATTTATTTCGTCTGTAATCTCGTCTGTTTCGTTTTCAAATGGCCACCCTGTATATTATATTCTACATACATGATCTGTGTATCTTTATAAGTATTTCATATTGAAAAGTAGTCCGTAATTTTCATTTGAGTTAGTGACCTCCGTCTAACATTGTCCAGGGTGTTTTCTATAATGTTGAGAGCTGAGAAAAATCATCGTTTGTTTCTACGCTGGGGGAATAAACAAACGAGAGCTAGCCCTACCCGCTGAAAATTCTTCAATTCCGAGAGCTTGAACGAAAGACTTGGCGGTTTCATTTTGAAGGAAAAAGCCAAGTCTTTCGCTCAATATGAACCCGCCAATGAGAACATTAGTTCCTTTACACTGCCTAATCCACTGAAGTAAGGACTCCTCTCGGCGAGAAAATTCAGCTTGACGAAGCCTTTTTCTTCCTATACTGGAGACACTTCCTGTGATTCGTTCCTTATTCTTTAAATCATGGACAATGTAGATGGTAAAATATCGAACTGTTTCGCAACATCTTTTTTCAACATTCCATTTTCCACCGCTTCGATAATAGGTCTTTTTCTCATTGATTGAAAGACAAACTTATTCTTTCTTCCACTTTCCACTCATTTTTAATCTGAAAATTCAAAAACCGGTTTTAGTTCAACGCAATTTTAAGGAAGTCTGCGCAAACTCAATTACGACCAGTCGGTGCAGATGATGAAACGGATCACAGAAGGGTGGGGACTTCAAATTATAGAGTGTTTGGGTGATTTGACTTCAAATTAAAGAGTGTTATTGAGCAAGATTCCACAGCTACAACTTCAAATTATCGAGGGGGTCAGAACACGTTCATTTTTTCAAATTATCAAGTGTTATTGAAGGGACCCGGAAAGAACTTCAAATTATCGAGACATTCAATTTATCGAGTGTCAAATTATCGAGAGTCTACTGTATCTTCATTTTTGAAAAAACGCTGATATCTGGTCGGCGATTCCACTCTGTCAATATTAAAAACTAGCTGACCCGGCAAACCTAGTTTTGCCAGTTATTTAATCTTGTTATAAAGTAGAAATCTGAAATGAGTGATAGATTTATAGAAGTACCCTGAAAATATCTATCTATATCTATAGGCTGACATTCAGAATATTCAACATGTATAGGAACAACATGTTTATAGGAACAACCTGTTTATACTCAAAGCGTCTATTGAAAATTTATATGAAATCTTTTACAAATCAAATGACACATCAACAATACAGAACTCATATGTGACACGTTAAAAAAAAATGATAATGCTTAAGGGTCTATGAAAACGGCTGCTTGGAAAGAATAGTTAGAATATTAGGAGAGCAGCCCATCCGATTTAATATATTTTTGTAGTAATTTTTCTTGAAGAAGTAAACCCGGCATGTGTAGGTTTCAAAAGTTGTTACTTCTCATAGTAGTCATGTAGAAAACAATTCTGAGATTTCTATTATCATGAGAATTCCACTTTCTTGTTCAAAACCTTAAATCGAATTTGGCTAATCTCGATATTTCCAGTTGTTGCTCTTGGAAGTTATCGAGTTTAGGAGTGGCCTATTGGACACCTATAAACCAAATGACTTCTGACGGCAACAACTTGAAAAAACGAAAATTTCAAGTTGAGTTTATGGTTTGAACAGGAAAGTCGAATTGACATATAATTAGAATGACCCTAAAAGTCCTTATAATTGCCCTTCAAAATTTAGGTGAATTCAAAGCATGAATGAAATTGTTAAATCAAATCAAAATGATTTTGAAAAGAGGATTGGTTTTGTGGACCTAAATTTCTTCATGAGTAGCTTTCTTTATTTTTTGAATATTCCGTAAATTATCAACATTCCAAATTGATTTATTTAACCAAGCAGTGAAAGTTTATTGAGCACTCCATATCAAATCTTCAGGACCTGCAAAAAAGATATATTAATTACTATTTAGTGATCAAGAAGTAAAAATAACTTATTTTTATTTTCGAGTTTTCTATCGATTACATTTTAATGAAAGCAGGCAGAATTCAAATCATTATTTTACATTTTTCGCATAATAATAATTGTTAATTATTCTAACATTTCCCTTGCCAATATGATGTAATAAATTATGAACATCAATGTAGTTATCTAAGGAAACCATTTCTCAGTCTCTCGGTAAACCATGAATGAGTATAATGCACAGACACAAATAATCAGATGTGTGCTACAATAGTTCATAATATCATTTACCTTAGATTCCCGATATATTTTCTTCATAAGTAGCTTCTTAATTTTGAAAACATTCAGTAAACTATCAACAATCCAAATCCATTCATTGTTCAATTCAAATAAACCTTTTCCGACCTGCAAAAAATATCAATAATTGTAACAATGAATAGGTGAGTCTTCAAACATCCACTCTCTTGTTGAAATGTATGGTAGAATTGATTAGAGCAACCTTGTGTTCAATGTCTACTCTATTATAGTATTTATTTTGAGGAGTTTCGAGCTCCTGAGCTGTACCAGTGCTTGTGCGCAGCAAATGGCAAGCCGTATTTTGAGCTTTTGAGTTACTCAGGAGCACGAAACTTTTCAAAACGAATAGGCTATATATGGAACTATTGTGGGGAAACCCATTGATATTAAAGTTAAAGATATGAGAAAACCTCAATGAAATGTAGCATTATCATCATGAATTACTGTTACTTAGATTAATCGTTTAGATATTCTGAACACTCACATGTCTCCAAAGGTTTCGATTTTTCAACAGTTTCTTCTATATTCCGGATGGATTCACTGCTTTCACCATCTTATATTGATCTATCTGAAATGTAAATATCCACTTCTTGAATAGCAGCATTGATATACACTAATATGTGTTGATATTTCATGTTCCTCCTATTATATTACACAAACTCGAATAAGTTGAACCTACCTCTTATTATTTCCTATGCGAGAAATTCAATGGTATTTATCTTCGTTGGTTCCTTGCTTCACCTTGAGAACTTCATCAGAACCTTGTATTTTGCTTTTCTTGGGTTGAAAATGTAACTTTAAATTGGTCATTTTCTATTGATATATCTGAACCACAAAATCCTCCTCCTGAATAACAATAGTAGAATTAATATACATGTAATAATACATATATCACATATTTCATGTTATCATAGTACACAAATTCTAATATGTACCTACCTTGTATGGTAACTTTAAGTAAAAATTGTTGTATAATATGCTAGTTTATACGTTATTTCTAATTAAAATTTTCGTTTCACCCGATGTAACCTCACTTTTTGTTCAAATGTCAAAAACACTATAAGTACTCTATGATATCCAAATACGTCAAAGAAGAAAGAGAAAAGGAAAGCTTTTTATTTTTTTCCAAACAATTTGTTTTTGAATATTTTGTTGTGAAAAAAAACCTTGCCCTAACAAAAATGAACACAACAAAAAAAGAATTGTCGAATTTGGTGCAGTCGTTCAATAGATCTGGCATTTTAACAGTAACCATAGATCCTGTTTTATTAATATAGATAACTTTTTGACCGGTATGATCGGAGATGCGTTCATCAAAAATTTCGGTTTCTAATATCTCATGACTAGTAAAAATGTTATCAATACAACAGTTTTTTCGTGTACACTCAAAAATATTTCGCTTGAGCCCATAAGTATTCATGAGGACAATTAGATCAACACTCGGGTTATCATTGGAATTTAGATCAATATTGAAATCGCCCGAGATGAATACAGTTACTTCACTGTCAAAAATGATCTCACAAACTCTCTCTAACCTCTCAAAGAACACATCCAAAGGTTTACCTGATGGTCTGTATATTAAACAGATAACAAAATTTTGTTCCCTTTTTGCAGCGCACTCAAAAACACCTTTAACTGAAAGATTGTTCAACCTATGATGTACGCTGAAATGAATGTCATGTCTCACATATATAGCGGCGAATCCGTGCTCTTTTCGTTCCTACAAAAACTAGATGCCAGTTTGAAATTTGGAACCACCATTACTTCCAACTGTAGGTCACTTAACCAGTGTTCAGTTACGCACAGGAACATGCACTCCGGACTTCTGCACAATAGGTTATCAATCTTCTCAATGGAATTTCCAAAGGATTGAAGGTTTTGGTGAATTAGACTACCCAGGTAGCCACTTTTGGTATTGTCTATGTTTCTGTTTGAGCTCTCTTGTTGTCTAAAAAATGTTGCCCCCTTCTGAAGTCGAATCTTGAAAACCGTATGCCAGCAGGCCAAAACTCGGTTCCATATACACACTCTTTAGAATTTAGGGGTACTCCAATTAGAAAACTTTTGTAACTAGAAGGAGCAGATTTAGTGACCAGTTCTCTAACATGTACATCTTCCTGCTTAACGCTGCCCCAATCTGAGATATATTCAGTAACGTCTTTATCCATTACCGAATTTCTGACTCTGGAAATGAACAGCCACAGCTTCTTTTCACTTGCTAGTTTACTTGGCTGAAATTATCATTATTTATATTTCCAGTACCAAGATTCACGCTCTTGCGACTTCTTTTTAGTTTGGGATTTTCGTTTCTTTTTCTTTGGGGGACTACTTTCCACTCTGATTCAGATTGAGTGTTTTGCAACAGCTCCCGACCATTAGGATCGTTTATTTCAGAGAAAGTTTCCGATTTCGACGCCTTTGAGTTTTCTTTTTGGTTTTGGGACATTTGACGTTTGACATCCTTGGCATGCGTCTTGTGTTCGGTATTGTTACCAACCAGAGAAGTACCGCCACGAATTTGATTCGAGTTCGCCCCGATGGATTGATTTTCTGGCGAAGCTGCTGAATCAGATACTTCGGCGGCAATAATTGGTACCAGTGATGGCGCTTGGCCTTGGATATTCCGTTTGTTCACCTTTGAAATCGTAGTTTTGTTCCATTTTCCAGATGCACAATTTTTTCTCTAAGTAATGCATTATTTCAAGCAGGATTCTGTTGTTTTCCATTAATACCTTATTACTTGATTTTATTTCTTTGATGAAATCTTGGCACATATCAAACTGAATTTCAGCATCTTAAATTCATCGTCAATAGATTTCACTTCCATTTTCAACTTGTTTATCTCTTCATTTTGATTTTTTGGATTGGGTTCACTTTCGGAGTTCATCACCGATGTACAGCACTCGACGATCATTTCACCGGCACTTTTGATGTTTTTATTACGTTTCACGCAACTATCGTGGAAAATAGATAGGCAGTTTTTACAAACGCACGTTTGGTTGGCTTTGAGCAACATTTGAATATTTTTGCACTGTTATTTTCGCCTTTATACGCGGAATCTTCATTATCACGGTCTGACGTCCGTATCAGTCGCCGCCATATTTGTAATGTCGGGTTTTTTTTATGTTTTTTTTTATTTTTTATTTCTTCAGATTTTTATTTACAACTTATAAACTAATTGCAAGGTGATAGTCAAATACAAGAATATTAAAAACTAGAATATTTTACAAAGTTAAATATACAAACAAAGCACAAAGCCAAAGAGGGGCTGGTTGCACTTAAGAGGGGAGGAGCAATACAGGATTTCGAGTCCGTGACAATGTAACACTTTCTCCGTAAAACTGGCGCATTGTGTAGTACAAATGCACTCGGCGGCGGCGGGTTGCGGCTCTTTCAACATATCGGTATGAAGACCAAAGGTAAGTTGAATTTGACGGAAGGGTGTGGTGCTGGCTGGATTGCTAGGCTGCGTACGTGAAGTCGGTTTCGTTATCGTTGCAGTTTGGGCGGATAGTTACTCCAAACAGGCGGTTCATGTTGGCACGAACGCGTTCTGCTGCGAATCGAGGAAAGAGTTAAAGATGGGATGATCTTCATCATATGGATCCTTTCCTACGAGGTAGAAAATTGCGTCGATGTTATCTGGAGGCGGAGTTAAGCTTGATTTAAAGGAGGGACCGGAAACGAGAAACTTGACATGACTTTGAGGTTTGTATCGTGTTGACTTTCAACAGTGGTAGGAGGGAACAGATGAGCGGTGGGGAGGCTGGTACTCCAAATCGAGTGGTATAGGATAGTTATACCCGTTGAATTGTCTAGGGCTTGTCCTAGCTTCTTAGCACTGGGGTTCTCTTCTAGGACGAAACTGGATACGTCACTAAGTATATCAGTGAGTAGTTCAATGTTATCGTCGCTGAAACAAAGAAGGAAATCGTATGGATTTATACGATCGTCATGCACAGGAACAGTTAGGCGGGTCTTAGCAAGAGTTGGGCGTTGGATGAGAGCGAGACCAATTACAGGATTGAAGACCTTTTCAAATCTGAGAGTTAAGCCAGTTTGAATGAGCTGTTGGCCGTTGGTTGATATCAAAGTATCCACCAAGGAAAGTTGCTAGCGGTGTAAATCTGTCCATTGAATTGAGCGATAGGTGTGGCGTAGAATCGGCGGGAGTATCGTTTCAGGATCAGCATTCGAGCGGACGCTTGCGAGAAGGTTGTGGCATGTAATCATAAGCTGTGGTGGTACTATTCTGCCAAAGTCCAATTGGAAATCGAAGCCTGCAAGAGTTGGAACATATAACTGTAACTTTCTCTGTGGATCGTAAGTTGGAGCAAGGGAGCTGAGGAGCGGCTCAAGGTGTGGGGGACATAGCATTCCATCAATTTGGTGGGGTAGTCGGAGCGTATGGTTTCGCTTTTATACGGGAATGTACAATATGAAGGAATTTCTCTAGAGTAGAGATCCCATATTAGTAAGTAAGCATTAAGCAGGAGCAGGGGCCTATTGCACCAAAATACTTTGCAACTTTTCACTTTGTACTTTGCATTCTGACAAATTTCAAAAATATTGTCAATATATAATTGACGTAGAGCTTTATTTTGTTTGAGCTTATTTACACTCATGTAAATTATATTATCAAAAACGCTCTGCAAAGACCGTAATGAGAAAATTATTGAATACAAAATTCACTCTGTATTGTATAGAAATTTCTTGACTTATAAGACTTTTTGTAACACAGGTTTATTTACACAAACGTAAAACAATTATACAGATTTTAACTTTAAGTAGTGTAGATGCGTATCTTTGGAATGTTTGGAATCGTACTGCCTCTCCCAGTGAAAACATCGACGAAGTACCCATAACTTGATGCTAGGGCGCGATAGAAGGGCTCGTTCCTTCAGATCTATTTTTAGACCGGGCTATTTTTAGATCGTCGTCTTGATTCTTGAACATGGCCCCGGCCTTGAAGGGTTTGCTTTCAATGATCTTCAGTAGATTCAATGGGTAATGGACATATCCTTGAAAACGATCTCTGGACCACGCCACCCTGTGTTCTGATCGTCGCAATCCTTCCAACTCCGTCGCTTCCAAAGTGGATGGTTTCAATTCTTCCCAGCTTCCAATGCATTAAAGGGGCATTGTCTTCCTTCAATAAAACCAGTGAGTTGATTTTGAGGGAGCCATGGCTCGACCTCCACTTCGTACGTTGTTGAAGCTCACTAATATACTCCTTGGACCATCTCTTCCAAATGTGTTGCTTCACTTGTGTAAGATGTTGATACAGTGACAGCTGTTCACTGCTACATGGGTCACGTCTGGTTCGTGGAAATATGAAGATGATGATCTTCCTATCAGAAAGTGTGCAGGTGTTAAAGGGAGTAGGTCGTGGGGTGAGTCGGAAAGTGGGAATAAAGGTCTGGAATTAAGAATGGCCTCTATTTCTAAGTAAGGTGTTTAAATGCTCAAACGTCAATACCAAATCTTTGGTTACCCGCGTAAGTGGTATTTCATTCGCTTGACTCCTGCCTCCCACAGTCCGCCAAATGAGGGGAGTAAGGGGGAATGAATTCCAATTTAATTTAAATCGTTTTGACCGAAAGATTCTTCTAATTCTTCTTTATTATTCGAAATAAACTTCCTCAATTCGATGAGTTCGCGGCTTGCCGCCTTGAAATTGATACCATTATCACTATATATTATAGATGGTCTCCCCTCCGTGACACAAATCGCTTGAGCGCTAATAAGAACATATTTTTGGAAATCCGTTACTAGTTCGATGTGGATTGCTTTGGTCACGGTACATATGAATAGACAAACGTAAGCCTTGCTTATCTTAAATCCGCGACCGGCTCTGCTATTAACGTTCATAGGCCCTGCGTAATCAACACCAGTCACCTGAAAGGGTGGTCTAGGTTCTACACGTATCCCGGGTAGGGGGGCCATTATTGGACTTATTGGCTTTGGGTTGTACCGAAAACAGGGAATACACTGGTGGACGGCACGTTTAATCAAAATACGACCGCCCACGATCCAAAAATTCTCTCGCACGACCGCTAAAGTATGTTGGGGGCCAGCATGCATAAGTCGAAGGTGTGTCTCTTCTGCAATTAACCTTGCCAGATGACTCCGAGGGCTTAAAATGTAGAGTTTTGCAGCTTTTTAGGAATAATATTAGAAATGAAAAGAGGATGATTTAGATATTTCTGGTTTTATATTTCTCAAACTTGTCGACTTCCTTCTGCACATGACACACGACACAAGACTATTCAACTACTTAGGTTAGAATCACAGAGTTCTTATGTCAATGGTCACAGAATAACAAAAACATAGAACTTAATCTAGATTCACATATATTGCTATATCAACACACCCCTTCAATTTTGAGAATCTAAGAATTATACATTAGAAAAAACTTTACAGTTCTTTGACATTTAACAATTTCTGAAATGCTGAAATTTTGACTTAGGCAATGATTTTGTTAAAATATCTGCCTGTTGATTCTCTGTAGAGATGTATTCCAACTTAACTTTATTTTCTGCAATACAATCTCTTATAAAAAAATATTTTATATCAATATGTTTACTCCTTTTCATTTCAAGAGTTGATGCAACCCTAATACAAGATTGATTATCTTCGTGAACAATAATTGGAGCACATTTCAAAAAATTTCTAACAAAATCTGTTGAATGAATAAACTTTCAGTAACAGATGAACACAAGCAACATACTCTGATTCAGTACTTGACAAGGTAACTAAATTTTGTTTTTTTACTTTTCCATAGAATAGCATTTTGATTCATTTTGATCACAAACCCAGAAACACTTTTTCTATCATTTGGGTTATTTGCATAGTCTGAGTCTACAAATGTATGAACTTGAATATCTGATTTGTCATGTTTCACAAATTTTAATCCAAAATTTCTAGTTTTATTTAAGTATCTGAGAGTATTCTTCAAGTAATTCCAATGTTCAATTCCATAGGAATTTTGAAACTGGCTAAAATAAGAGATACAATAACATATATCTGGTCTTGATCCCAGCATAATGTACATTAAGCATCCAATCAACTCACGATATGGTACATTTTCTGAACTCTGATCATTCAATGGTAAATACAGTTTTGGTTGCATAGGAATTTCACTCCCTCTGCAATTATTCATATTGAACTTATTTAAAACTTTATCAATCAGCTTAGTTGTGAAATAAACAACTCATTTTCAATTTTTGAATTTCTAAGCCTAAAAAAGTTAATGATTCATTTTTTATTTCAGTCATTTTAAATATTTCTGACAGTTGTTTTTTATAGAGTTCATATCAATTTCATTCTTTGCAAAAATGATCAGGTCATCTACATATAACAACAAATATGTATCCTGAGATTTAAAATACAACAGGGATCTTTCTTTGATCTCTGAAAACCTAAGTTACAATTGTACTGTTAATTTGTCATTCCAGCACTTGGGGGCTTCTTTTGGCCATAAAGTGCCTTTTTTAGTTTACAAAACAAAATTTTATTATTGCTATTTCTAATACCTGGTGGTTGATACATGTAAACAGGTGATTTTAAGGTTCCATACAGGAAGGCTGATTTCACATCCATTTGGACAGTATGTAAGCCTCGTTCAAGATACAGTGAAAGAAGCATTCTTATGGTTACCATCCGGGCTACCGGCGAATAGACCTCTTCATTCTTGAAACACTGTAAAAAAACTCGTGCCACTAACCGAGCCTTTTTCACCACTTTTCCGTCTATTTCTTTTTCGCGAAACACCACTTGGAGTCTATCACTTTCACATCACTTGGTGGTTCCACTAGTTCCCATGTCTGTTGTTCTTCAATAGTATTCAACTCTTCTTGAATAGCTTCCTTCCACCCTTCCATTGAAATTGCCTCCTCATAAGAATTAGGTACCTCACCTGGTAGGCAACCAACTGATAAAGCCCATTAGCTCTGTTTCATTCAGATCATAGTCGAGTAATCGAGCTGGTAATTTTTTATTTCTTGTGCTTCTACGAGTGTTAGGTTCTCTGTATCAACTTCTGAGTCTGGTGTATCATTATCAATTTCATCTTTAATCTCTTCTTTGTCATCATCCTCCTCTGCAACTCTTACAATTTCATTTCTTGACATACATTCAGTTTCCTCTTTTTCATCAAAAAATAACTGATCTTGCTACAATAACTGAATTTGTCTCCAAATCATATAATTTAACATTATTACAATATCAAATAAAAATTGTCTTCTTAGAATGTGAGTCTAATTTCCTGCACGATTTTCCTTTGGTATGTGACTATATGCTGCACAACCAAACACTTAATTTTTTTCAGGTCTGGATGAATCCATACCACAAACTTGCAGGTGTAGTATGCTTGGGTACAGTTGACAATTGTAATCTATTTTGCAAATATACCGAGGCTAGTAAAGCATCTCCCCAGAATGTTTTATGAAGGTTTGAATCAAATATTAAGCATCGTGACATTTCCAATATAGAACGATTAAATCGCTCAGCTACCCCATTTGCTCGGGATTCCTGGGACAGTGTATTCAATTTGAATTCCCTTACCTTGCCAAATAATCGAAATTCCTTTGAACTATATTCTCAACCGTTGTCACATCGGATTCTAGATATTTTTACATTAAATTTGGCAGTAGTAGTAGCTTGGGCTTCATATTCTTTGAATTATCAAGAACTTCATTTTTATTTTCAATCAAATAGACATGAGCAAAGTGGGTAAAATGGTCAATAAAACTTACGTA
>CM024243.1:23558054-23638194 GCA_013421045.1 Propylea japonica | reverse complement strand
GGGTAAATAATCTCAACAGATGTCACAATAAATATTTCCACCATATAACGTCGTAATCAGGTATATTATAACAAAAATACATTTCAAACGCTTGTTGAAAACTGAAGGAAGTTACTTGAATCAGTTAAAGTTCAAATTCGTAGTACTTACTTTCAAACAGTATTGATTTTGTCCTCGAATCATCAGCCAAAATGAACTTTTCTCTGTATCCTAAAAATTTCTAGCATTTTCATTTATTCAGCTCAATCAACTTCACACTTCTGATTCATCATCACAAAGGCACATACAAGAAACAGAGATAGATAAGAAGGTGAACCCATTCGCAAGTCCTGTTTTGACTATGCTGAGGACTCTTTGTAGAGCCGCCAAGAATTGGAAATATTGCTACAAACATTGTTGCCAAAGTTATTCGATTGGAATAATCAGTTCATCAGCACCATGGTTCTAACTGTGTGACCGCTCATAATTGGCAATACCTGGCAACCATGGATAAATACTGACGACAAACTAAAGTAAACGTATGGATTTTCATATTTTTGGTGCGTATTTTGATTTAGTTGGTGTAAATTCTGAAACATGATTTGGCCGAAAAACACTTCCAGGTGCTTTTTTTGTTTCTACAAGCTTCAGAAGTAACACCTGATCATTTCTGTGAAATTATTATTTGAAACTTCAAACATGCAGTGTATATTTTCACCCAAGAGATGATTTTCTGATTTATGGAGCAGGTTGTTTGTTAGATTGGTGTCAGAGCTTGATAAACACGGTGTGTTTTCAAATATTTTTCTATTCATTCTTGATTTTGTTTCTATTTGTGATAATGTGTTTCATGAATCACACCACTTAACACTATATTCTCATAATTCGATAAAAATGATAAAATTGTGACATAAAAAGGGAAAATATGCTTGATAGTTTAGTATTAGCATTTACACCGGGATTTTTTTCAGAGTGTATTATGTTCCTTATAATTCAAAAACTAAAACTGGACCAAGGGTAAACTTTATTTAAAATATATCAACACAAAGGCAGCACTGCGATTAGCTAACACATCCTTAGATCCTTACTCTCCAGTCACTGAAGATTCATCAGATAACACAATTTCCGAAGAAGATTCGGATGTTTCTTAAAAACGGCTTTGGAGCCGAGAGACAAAATTTTCGAGGTATGGAAACAAACAACAATTGTTTAGAATTACTTTTTAAATTATTTCATGCGCTGGATATCGAATATCCACCTGAAAGTGAACATATATGGCTTTTTATCGAATCTATTTTATTTCAAATGAAACCAAAGAAAATTATCCCTATGGTGTCCACATTAATAGGAGACATAATGGGACACATGTAAAAAACTGTGAGTCATTCTGATATGTTATTTCTTTTGAACTGATGATCTATTTTCCATAATGCCTCAGTGTAGCTCATGTGATTATAGGTTTTTTAAAGTGAATGCTTTAATTACACATCTGAAGATTATACATCAAATTCATGAAAATAGTACTCTGCATCGTGGTGAACAAAATTGTCGAAGAAAGAATTTTCCCTGTATAAAATCGTTCAGGAAGGATTTATGCTCCCATGATTACCATACTTCAACTGTTAATACAGTGTCTCCCAATAAGCTTGATAGAACTTTGAAATTGAATAAAACAACAACAAATTAACCGATTTTGGTTCTCAAACATTTATTCGAAAGATATGGTGTATAAGTTTATGATTTAAACAAGATATCGTTCAAATGGCCTCCACGAGCTCGTTTGCAGACCTTAATTCGTTTGACCCAATTTTCCATGACTCGGCCTAGCATTTCCTGTGGTATGGCCTCGATACACCTCGTAATGTTCTCCTCAAGGTCTTGAATTGTCGCTGGAGAGTTGCTGTACACTTGTGATTTCACATATCCCCATAAAAAAAAGTCCAAGGCGTTAAATCACACGATCTTGGCGGCCAGGCGATGGGGCCGTTTCTCGAAATTAATGAGTCGCCGAACTTATCGCGCAATAAAGTCATGTTGTCGTTCGAAATGTGTGGGGGGCGCCGTCCTGTTGGAAATAAAGATCGTCGTCACCAATTTCATCAAATTTCGGGAAAGAAGAAATTCACGCAGCAAGTCGCTATAGCGCTGGCCGTTCACAGTAACGGCTTGTCCGGCGTAATTTCGGAAAAAATACGGCCCGATGATGATGCCACCACTCCACAATCCACACCAAACTGTGATCTTTTGTGGATGCAAAGGTCTTTCTTGCACCACTTGTGGATTAGAATCGCTCCAATATCGGCAATTCTGCTTGTTAACGAAGCCGTTCAGCCAGAAATGAGCCTCTCTTCGCGTGGCCACCGGCGAACGCGAATTTGCGTAATAAATTTGGACGATTTCCAAACGTTGTGTGAGCGTAAAACTTTTCATGGTAAAACTTTGAACCTTTCTGAATAAAATGACACTTCGAACGTCAAAATTGATAAACAAATATGGCCGCCAAAACCTACAAAGTTCTACAACCTTATTGGGAAACACTATATATCAAGTTCATGTGAAGTATCATTAGTTAAAAGTCAAGAAGTTCCAGAAGTTGAAGAAAAAAATTGATACCTTCAGAGCAATGTGATATTACTAGTTCTGAATTTTCGCATAATAATCTCCTCTCTCCAGATAAAAATATATTTAGAGATACTATTTCTCAAGCCAGTATTCAATTCATTAGTAAAATGTATTCGGAAACATTATAATAATTTTGATGAAGACATAGTTACTTCAAATAGAATCAGTATTAACAAAAAAATCTACAAAATTAATGATTTCATTTGTATTAGATAGAATTTCAAATATAATTATCGAAAAAAGAACGAAGTATTATTTATTTATAATGATACAAAAACTAACGGCTTTGATGAACATTACTATTTCATTTATCTTAGAAATTTCGGATAATTCAAAATGCATTTTATTCAATCACCTACAAATCTTCACTACTTTTACAAAACAATCTACAAAATTAATGATTTTATTTGTATTAGATAGAATTTCAAATATAATTATCGAAAAAATGAACGAAGTATTATTTATTTATAATGATACACAAAACTAACGGTTTTGATGAACATATACTATTTCATTTATCTTAGAAATTTCGGATAATTCAAAATGCATTTTATTCAATCACCTACAAATCTTCACTACTTTTAAAAAACAATCTACAAAATTAATGATTTTATTTGTATTAGATAGAATTTCAAATATAATTATCGAAAAAAGAACGAAGTATTATTTATTTATAATGATACAAAAACTAACGGTTTTGATGAACATATACTATTTCATTTATCTTAGAAATTTCGGATAATTCAAATGCATTTTATTCATTCACCTACAAATCTTCACTACTTTTACAGCTACTAAAAGAAATGATATAAATCTTTTATCAGTTTAACTAAGCATTTCATTATTATTTCATTAATCTTCGCTGTTTATACTTAAGAATTATTAGAATTTATGTTTGCATAATTCCAAAAATGTTAAAGGACAGTTTTTCAAATCACTAATGATTATATTTTTCATTCTGGTTCTCTGTATTAATAATTAAGATGAGAAATAACATATCAGCTTGATAAATGTACCTTATATTATTTGAAATTTCATATTTTTTTTGAAGATTTATATTCAACTTGTTTGGTTTATTATAATGTTATAGTATTATAGAAGAATTTTATTACTATTGTTGAGAATAGTTTTCATTTTCATAACATTAAATTTTGTTTTCAATACTAAGTTATATTATCCTCTCAAATGGACATACATGTGCAAGTGATGAAGTATTTTGTAGGGACTATTTCCTTCTTGAGATCTGAAAAAATTTTGTTGATACTACAATGAGAATATTCGTTTCATTTCAGGATATTTGATTGAAATGAACTTGAAGAAATATAATGTGTACCTAATTTAGTATTCCACATATCAATGCAATTTTTTTATTTTTGAAGTTCATTTGAATTGAAAACAAAATGGAGCTATTCTCATTAGAGCATTATCAAAATCTTTGAGATCCTTTTTAGGAGTGAATCAGCTATTGTTGTAACACAAAACTGCTATAATAGTAGAATTTTTTCCCAGCATCAAAAAAGTATTTTTTTCATATTCGTATGGAACATTACTGCAAATGTTAGAATATTTGCAGTAGCAGGCAATTGATTTAACTGGCATAGGAGTGGTGTATTGTACTGATATAGTAGGCATTTTCTAGTTTTACATAATTTCTTGTTGAGACAGTAAAAGGCACTATGCTATAGCAGTAGATATTTCACAGCAATTGTAGATCAGTATATGTGAGGCAGCATAAATCAATGCTACTGTCGCAAAAATATTTGTAAATGCAGGCGATTAATCTATCTGGCTTACCAGTGATAATCATAATGATATTTTTATGCTCTAATATGAAGGTTCACTATGTTGTAACAAGAAATACTTAACAGTCATCATAGATCACTGTAGTTGGACAAAAAGTAAATTTAGCTGGGGTGGTAAAACATGCGAGGCTACGATAACATAGTTTTTTTTGTGTGAAATTCAGTTAAGAGACATAACTGGGATGATAAGGTGAATAATTGTAAAATGGGTTATGCCACCATACCAAAGTTCTTTCCTGGCGCCTATTTAAATAGAGTTTTCTGCTGAGGTGGTTTGATTTTCTGTTGTAGAAGTGGAAAAATTCTCTCAGTGTACAAATATTACCTTTCTTCATGTTGACTTTTTATTTTTATGTAATGGTTTCGATCGATTTTTATTGATATCATACTTAATAATAATAATGTAAGCCTTTCAATATACAGGTTTGTAAATTCACATCGGAAGCATAGGAAATTCAATGTTAATCAAATGGCGAATAGAAAAAGTCAACATAAAAATATTGTTCTTCGTGATCATAAAGGTGAAACTGTTGATGACCCTGCAGGAGTTGCTGGCACTTTCAATGGTTTTTTCAGGAATGCGCCAAATGAGATACTTCAAAAAATAAATAATTCCAATAGCATACCTGATTTTGACACTAATATAGAGCATAAACTTAAACTTTGCCCATATACTGAACAAGAATTGCGAGATTTGCTTTTGAAGAAGCTGAAAAATTCTAACTCTAGTGGTTTTGATGAGTTACCGAATTTCTTAATAAAGAGAGTTTTACCAAGTATTATTAAAACCACTAACCCATCTTGTCAATCTGTCATTCTGTTGCGGCGAGTTCCCCAGCAAACTAAAAGTAGGGAAAATCCATTTTAAAAAGGATAATGAGAATATGGTTGAAAACTATAGACCGATAACGGTGCCATCGGTGTTATCTAAGATATTTGAGTATGCGTTCTTGGATAGGCTACTTGTCCATGGAACAACAGAAGATCTTCTCGGAGAACCAATTGGTTTTCGCAAAGGAAAAAATACTATGTCAGCGATGCATTTCTTTTATGAGAACCTGATTAATTTTATAGATGCTGGGGAGTGCCCTGTTGGGATCTTTTGTGATCTTAGCAGGGCGTTTGACTGTGTTGATCATGCAAAGTTTTTGAAGCTGATTGAGAAGTGGATTTGATGACAAATGTTTAAAGTGGATAGAGTCATATTTGAGTGGGAGACAACAGTATGTTTCCATAAGCAGTATCGATTCAGATAATAATGTAAGAAGTGTCAATTCGAATTTGTTGGATACCAGACTGGAGTGCCACAGGGTTCAATCCTTGGTCCGATATTTTCATTTTATTTATCAATCGATTTAATGATATTGATCTTGAGGCTTTATTTGCAGCTTTTGCAGATGACATCTCATCCCTGATATCTGGTGGTTCTGATATAACTCTCGAACGAAAATGTAATAAACTAATTGAGGAAATTAACAGTTGGTTCTCTGACTACGCACTTTACTTGAACCCTAATAAGACGACAATTATGCGATTTCACCATCCTCAGAAGAGTAAATGAGCTGGATATCAGACTATGTGACCAGTCATTATCTTTTAGTGACAGCACGAAGTTTCTAGGCTTATATGTTGATGCTAACCTTAACTGGAAGTCACACTGTGAATATTGGTGCCAAAGATTAACTCTCAAAGCTATGTTCTGAGACAGCTGAGAACTGTTCTAACAGAGAAACAACTGATTCAGGTATATCATGCTAGTGTTGGTGCAAGACTGAGATATGGGATCTGCTTCTGGGGTTGGTCGGCACTCTGTGGGGACGTACTTGTGGCACAGAAGAGGTGCATACGTTCTATTGCAGGTACACCGAAAACTACAAGTTGCAAAGACTATTTCAGGAAGTTCAATATTTAACTGTTCCGTCGTTGTTTTTGTATGAAATGTGTTTGTATGTTTTTACAAATCCCGATAAATTCAGGAGGAATTGTGATGTTCACAATTTCAATACTAGATATAACTCGAATTTGAGAACAAATGTTTGTATGTCTAAAGTTGCATTTCGATCTCCCCAAAATTTAGGCCCTCTAATATTTAATAATTGCCAAATAATATTAAAACTTGTCAATCAATAAATGAGTTCAAGAGCAAGTTGAAATCTTTTTTCATAGAGAATTGTTTTTATCGTGTGGAAGAATATTTAAAAATTTTAATATGACATATTATCTTGTTTTGTATTTTGTCCATAGTTTAGTATAAGTACTGTATGTTTGTTTGAATTTGACTGTTCCTATACAATTGTAGAATTGTCTCTGGAAATAAAATGAATTGAATTGAATTGAATGCATCAGAGAGAGAATTTTGGCGTGCAGTTGACCAGCGCTATAATGGAAAGTTTTACGTTATTCGAAACTCTCCAAATGAACGAACGACTGAAATATTGTAGTTTGGTCGAGTAGCTAAAAATTTAGTTAGTAAACGTGTGTGAACACGAAGTCTTTTCGATCCCCACATTCGAAACAAAAGTGTGAAGCGATTTTCGTAATGAAAATTCTTCGCATTTCAGATTACATATATGAATGAATATATGAATGATATGACCTCGTGGAGATTTACGGAACTGGAAAATCTGGACGCAGATCGTCTATACGAGCTTGTAGAAGAAATACCTAGCAACGATGAATCGATTAAATGCGATTTAGTAGAGGTTTTGAATGATGAATTGCTACTTCTTGATGATGATGATGATGAAATGAAGGATATGAATATCGTTATTCATAATATCGAAATAACGTCAAATAACGACTCATAATGGAAAAGCGATGATGACAGTCCAGTATTACCTGATTTTATTGAAACACCGACATACATATTCATGCATTTAATTACCGAATGGTGGGATCGCATTTTTTTCGTTGGTGCAGCTTTAATCAATGCTTTCATTCTCTTCCAACAAAGATGTAAATGCGAGAGTATCACAAAAAAATAATTTCGAATGTCCGTGACTCGAGGACTTATTGGTAAGATTGAAACTACCAAACGAGAAAGACCTTCTTCAGATCTACCTCCGAGTAGATACAAATAGGTTGTACCATATGAAGCGCCTTAAAGATCTATTTCACTCCGTTGCGTTAAGTGTAGTACTACCAACGATGTACACAGAAAAATTGGAAATGTTCAGCTTGCCATGTTGGATTATGCCTAAACAAGGAAAGAAACTGTTTTGCGTCGTACCACTCGAAATAAAACAATTGTTTTAGTTTTTTGTTCAGCGTAGGTATATTAATTTTTTCTTGATTTTTTTTTAAGTTTCTAGCAGTTAGCATTGGTAACCACATCCTGCAGGATCAGCCTGTAGATTTTTTTGTTTTATAAAGTCTATATTCCGAATGATTCAATAAATACGTTTCTATAAAAAAATCGTATTTTTATCCATATTCGATTTTTTTGAAATAAATTCGGCCTCAAAGGGTTAATTGAGGAGTGGGGTAGGGAACCTGCAGAACTCGCATTGAGTATTAACCTTGTTCGCACTACGCTAGTAGTTTAGTCGAATAGCTAAAAATTTAGTTACTAAACTTACTAAACGAGTGTGAACACCAAGAATTTAGTCGAGTAGATTAGTTTGTAGTTTGGTCGAGTCGATCCATTTGGTTCTATTTTATCGGGCCAGTAAAGTACCCCACCGCGCGATACTCGTCACTCGCTGACGGACTAACAGTTCCAAACTGATCAGTTTAGTCGAGTGCATTAGTATTATTATTTGCAGGCAACATGTCCCATAGATAACCTAAAAGCATAGATAAAATACTTGTTCTATGCCGAAAATGTCTTTCCGTTGGAGAGAAGAAATCACCCTTAAATCCGTAACAAAATACCACGAACATGAATGTTTGTGGAATATTAAATCTCAATCATACAAAAATAAGCAAATGAAGCAATCCGCATACCAGGATACAAATGTCATCATTCACCTCTTCTAAAATAGCCATCACGATTATATTCACAAGTTTACTTACTTTATTACGTTGCAATTGCCCATCTTACGAATGGTTTCGTTCTGCTTCGAAGATATCACGTAAAATGTGTGCGTTGCCAGTTGTTCATTTGACAAAGCGCTTCTCACTTGTGAACTCTACTAGACCGAAGTGCGAACGATTGAATGGATAGTAGCTACTAAATTTCTCACTACTCGACTAAGTTACTAGCTTAGTGCGAACAAGACTTTACGCGCAGCCTGACGCATTTACTGAATGCGTCGGACTGCCCATGTTAGTCAATTTGAGAGAGATAAGCATATTATTTGTTCGTTGGACCATCCAACGCGTCAAACGAAAGCGAAACATAGCGTGTAAATATGTCCAGTGTAACACTGTTCAACTGCACGGCAAAATTATCTCTCTAATGCATTGAATATCGTGTTTCCAATGTGAATTTCCGAACCTGTATAGTGAGCCTTAGAATAGGTGAAACCACAAACGAAACACCAGATTTATTTTTGTCATTTGTCATCATTCAAACACTTTTTGTCAGAGTGAAAGTCAAATCTATTTATAAATTCATTTGTTCTGAGTGTCTAAAGCGAACCATCTCAGTGATTTTTGAAAAATGAAAAAAGTTGAACACTGGGCAGTGATTAAGTTCCTTCATTCGAAAGGAAAAACGAATGATGAAATCAAATCTGAACTGGCCCTGTATTCTCTCGACAAGTGATCTTTCAATGCGTATACGTACTTCATTGCGCGGTGAGCATTTTTGCAGGTAAAAGAAGGACTCGCGCAATGAAGTTCCTATACGCATTGAAAGATCACTTGTCCAGAATATGGGGCCTGGATTCTGCTTATGGTAACCGTTCTTCTTCGATTACAAAAGTTGAATGGTGGGCAGCTGAATTTAGACGTGACCATAGGAGCATTTCTTATGAAGACCGACCAGGTCGTTCAACACAGGTGTCTACTGAGGAAATTCTGGAAAAAATACACGATATTGTATTGGACGATCCGAAATTAAAGGTGCGTAAGATAGCTGAGAAGATGCCAATACACTTGCCAAAGAGGGCGCACAAATGTCACTCTTTGGCCCAGAACCCTTCTGTGGTATATCTAAATGTACCTATAAGAAGGAGTTTCTGGAGAAGGAGAAAGCCGAGAGGGAAAAGCTCTGGCGGAATCTAACAGGGATGGATCATTCCACTGAGTTCCTTCGGAACTTCGAGACAGCGGGATCCAAAAGATATCTGGATCTTGGTAAGAAGCAATTGCACCTCCTCACTGGCTTTCTCACAGGACATTGTCGCCTCAGGAAGCACCTGTTGAGGATGGGATTGTCGGACACTGACGAGTGTAGGTTTTGTGGGGGGGAGGAAGAAACCCCCATTCACCAGTCACGGAATGCCTTGGCATTACGAGCCTGAGGAGGAAATGCCTTGGACAAGAAACTTGCAAGAGTGAGGAACTAGCCTCGTTGAAGCCTTCACAGTTACTAGATTTCATTAGATCTCTGGAACTGGAAGGCGAGCTGTGAAGGTTTTTGGCCAGAACAGCTCTGTAAGGGGGCATAATAGACCTTAAGGTCGCAGTGAGCTGTAACCCCTCTGTAAACTATCAACTATCAAGATAGCTGAGACCGTAGGCATATGAACAAAGTCTCGGTGGTTTTAATTTTGCATTTTGCTTTGGGCATGAGAATGCTAACCGCAAGATTGGTGGCGCGTAGAAGTGATTATGCACATTTTCGATGGAGTTTATCCCTTTACTGCACAACGTAGCATATATGCTACGCTAGCTTTCATATCAGTTATTTCCGCCAGTTATTCAAATTTAAGAAGTCTATGAAGATTACTTTACTCGCAAACTGATTTGCATTTTGTGCAAAAAAATTATAGTGAACTTGAATATGGTGAGTAGTATTATAAATTATATTTTCGATAATGTGAATGCCGAATGAAAGTTTTCATTGCTATCTGAATGAGCGTTGCATTTATGCTACAATGCCCCGTTGAGCATGAAGTATTTTCATTTGAATGTTGCATATCTGCAACTGTGCCCATTGTAGTTCCGTTAAAAAGATTTTGCAATAAATTCTATTTTTTCAGGAAAACGGAACGAAAAACAAAATTTTGACGCAGGCAGAGCTTGAATACTTCGCTGATCATTTATCGGCAATTAGTGAAGACGGACAAGAATTTTCAGAAAATGAAGAAGATGACGTTCTTCTCGAAGATCCAGAAAACTTTCTGCCCTGTGACATCGATATAGACAAAATGCCTATGTTTTTGCTGGAAAATTTACCAACAGAGCTAGCCAAATAATCGGATTTTTCATCATCACATGCAAATCCATCACCATCATCAGATAAAAATAATAAACTCGATTGGGTCACTCAATCCAATCGAAAACGCAAGAACGTCGAAGAGAACAGTGATGATGGTGAAACTCAAAAAAAAATCTATCGAGGACCAGAAAAAAAAGAGAACTCACACTGGTCTGTTTGGAGGGAAAAACGTCTCCGATATAAACTCCCAAAATGTGAAGGTTTTACTTTCGTTTCATGTGAAAAATGCCAGACTGCATATGTTTTAATAAAAACAAAAATTGTTTTGTAGAGTTTCACAAACCTTAGACATCAATGTTTAATTTCATTTTACTTTATTTTTGTGAGTTCGCTATTTTTTTATCTAAATATAAAACGTTCATTCACGGCGTATTTATTTTCTCACCACCATAAACACCCAAAAACTTGTATAGAACACACTACGTTATTCACGACAACGGCTAAAGATTATGTCACTCAAAGTGCATCGTAGCATATATGCAACACAAAAAAAAATCACGAGAATAAGAACTTTTTTTACATCTCATTTTTTCCTGAAATCTCAACGAATTTCTTGATCTAACTCAATTTTTTCAGGAAAAAATAAAAAGTTGACTACTTAATTTAAAGATGTTGAGGCTGAATAGAGAAAAATGGATTTGAAGCGAGGACTATAATAATGAGTACAATCTTTGATCAACAATTTGAATATATTGCTGAATTTAAAACAGCATATCAAATTATTCAAGCTTCCCAATATTGTAAATGGTGAAATATTTTTGAATTTTTTAAATGAGAACCGCCCACATTTGTTGAAAATCAGCCACTTAATATTAGAGATGATATTTTTTTCCAGTTGGATGGGTCTCCAGTCCATTATCCTCGACCAGTCAGAAATTGGCTATATGCATCTTATGAAAACAGATGGATTAGGAGAGGTGGCCCTGTAGAATGGCCACCGCGCTCCCCTGATTTAAATCCTGTTGATTTTTTGTTTGGAGGACAATAAAAAATCAAGTGTATGCTACCCCAGTTAACACCCGGGAAGAATTACTCTTAAGAATTCGAAATGCAGCAAATGTGATTACGCTGCAACAATTGTTGAATGTAAAACAATCAATCATTCGAAGATGTCATTTGTGCGTTCAACAGAACGGTGGACATTTAGAACACCTTCTTAAAAATTATTATGTTATTTTGTTTTGTTCTAAATTGTTACTTCTAAAAATATTTAATTTGAAATTATTACAAATTTGTTTCTACATGTTTAAGAGATTACAATAATATGGATTTGGCTTTAAAACGTTTTTTTCTGAAACGGTTGCTCCTAGCAACTCAAATGAGGGATACCTTTTTTAACTAGAAAAGTCAGGGAAAACGATTTTTCTAGTCCAAAATGACGTACAGGGTAGCACAAAAAAGTTGCAACGGTTTAAAGGGGACGAAATTTCTCACCTCAAAAACCCTACGCACCAATTTTATCAGTTATTTGGAATCAGTCTAAAGATATTAAAGAAAACGCGAATTATTTTTTCAACTTTAACACCATGTATTTCGGAAACGAAGCATTTCCGGACCCATCTTCATGAGAACTTTTTTGCTTAAAATGATGTGATCTATCACCCATTTCAGTTTGTCCCATTTGGTTTTAGAAGTCCACAGTTTGGACGCATCTAAGTATTTCCGATATGAACGATAACATACAAAATGAAAATCCCAACCTACCAAAGGGTAAGGGAAAGAATTTTTGGAAGCCAAGACCTAAACAACTACGCAACGCAGAACCAGTAGACGCTTAAGCCTTAAAGGATCCAGCACCCAAACAACGTGTACAACCTAAGGCTGGACTGGCAAAAACTGCAGGACAAAATGGCCAAGGAAACTTCGCCCCTCGCAGCCTCGCCACAGAGACTACACACCTAAAGAATGATCCTCTAGTGACACAAGCAACATTACTGGATGGTTACACATCGATCACTCCCGGAGCGGGATTTGATTACTCGATCGATACATCTCAGTTGACAACGATAGCTCGTGATTTATATTTACACCTTTCAAGAGATAAACAATTCAAGAGTTCAATCACGTTGTCCATGTTTGAATACTATGTCACAGTTCTCTTGTGGCGTCGCGTCCTTTACGTGTTGAGCGAACGTCTGAGAAGCCGCTCAGCCGCGGATGACTTCGCTGGAGCATTGCCACAGATGGCAGTCCCTGAAGAGGTCGGCAGATACTTAGATGGCATAGGCAACATTTTAGATACTTCAGTAAGAACCGCTTATCTCACCTTGCACACTCCATTATCTCAAGTATCAATCGATGGAATCCGAGGATCGTATGATAGAGTCGACGCCGAGACTCATATCGCATACGAAACCATGCCCTCGCCGTACGTAATTTCATATCGCATGTGTTACGAGTATGCGAGATACGTCTCCATGCAAGGAGGATTTCAAGCACGGCAATAGGCCCTGAAGAAAATGACGAGGAGATAGACCCCGCTGAACCGTGGAATGAAGAATGGGATTTACCCGAGCAGCTTCGCCCCAATGGAAACTTCGTACCTAACCGCAACTTACTAGGTTGGTATCCAGTTCAGCGCATCACATTAGAGACCGCCGCTATCATCGGTCGGTATGTCACAGTCGATCTTTCAGCGCATACCTTTGAAGTACTTGGAATACGATCACCATCCGGAATAGCCGTATTTTACGAGCTAATAAGTGTTCTACTCTCTACCTCGAAGTTCAACCAAGCACTTAACACTTATAAGAGTGAACAAGTCTTTTCAGGTAGCGTGGCATAGAAAACAACACATCAGGGATGAACATGACGCCTCTTCCAGAGCGTCTTTTACTTTACCTGTAAGTAGGTTTCTGATTCGAATCACCATGTTCCTGAATTGCATTTGTTACACTCCCTTGTTCCGGAATGGATTCACACATACTGAAACGTATGTCATCTTCATGATGAGGCTTTTCACTTTTGTATTCAGCTTCATACATTTTTTCGATGGACCACCTGCGCCAATTTCATTTGAAATTTCAAACTCCTTTCTGCTAATGAATACCATTCTCATCGATATTTTTAACAATTCATCGATGAGAATGGTATTCATGAGAGAAAAAAACCTTCACCACCTCCATTTCCGAAGAAACTCTATCGTCTAGATGCTGACTCTGAAAATATCAAGATTGAATTTTTATGTTCCCAATTGGGAACATAAATATAACATCTGAAAAGTAAGACGCAATGTCAAGGCATTTCAAACAGCAATTGTCAAATGAAAATTCCATAATTTAATTTCAACAACGGATGTATGAGCAGAAAGCATGCAATGCGGAAAGTATCATATCAACATTGATCATGCTGTAAAACTTGTAATTCATGCACCTAGTAAAATTCCAATCTTATTGAACGATAAGCTTAAATCCCATCTCGGTAATCTCGAAAAATAGTTATTTATTATACAAGGGAAAAAAGTAATAGATTTTAGCTCGAGGTTATATTGTTTCCCGACGCGAAGCGGAGGGAGACAAAAAGCCGAGATCTAAAATCTAATATTTTTCCCGTGTATAATACACTATTTTTTTCTGTGACAGAAAAACGACCATTTAATAGTGAAAGAAATATAACTCTTCACAAAATTACTTTTTCCCTGGGAAAAAAGTGAGTACTTTTTTCCCGGATACATAGAGAATCATTTTTATGACAGGGAAAAAACTAATTTCGTAAAAAGTCATATTTTGTGACCTGTCAATGGATATAAAATGTCACATTTTTTCCCGTCACAGAAAAAAATAAGATTGTTGTCAAAGTGTATGAACCAACTGAAGGGGTAAATAGTTTAGTTCTTGTTCATAAACCAAATGAAGAATTGAGGATCTGCATTGACCCAAAACAATTAAACGATGCTATCATTGAAGAGCATTTTCCTCTTCCAACAATTGATGAAATTTTATCCAGTGTAGCAAATGTAAATTTTTTTCGAAACTTGATGCAGGCCATGCTTTTTAGAAATTCGCCTTGATACAGAAAGCTCACATAAAAGCACATTCAATGCCCTATTTGGTAGATATCGTTTTTTATTCAATTTTTTTTATTTTATCACACGACCTTGTGAATTTGTTCTTCAATGAAGTTTAATACATTTATGAACTTGCGGCAAAATTGATAGAAAGAAATGGCGCCAAAAATCTCAACCATAGACAGCCAACTCAAACATAAACAAATAACCCTTGTCATTCAAGGGATAACAATAATAAGATAAAAAAGTTTCGAAAATTCTATCGAACGAACGGCGTTTCTAACACCAGAAGGCCATTATGAGTGAAAGCAGACTTAAAAATGAAATGAAAATGAATAAAAATCTTGCATTCATATAATTTACTATCAATTCCAAGTCCTAAACAAATTTATGAGGTAATAGCCACATTGTTCACCATTGAACGAGCGCTCGAAAGCACCTGCTCAGGGCTTTCTCAAATTTTTCATTTTAAGCACGAATAGGACAGTTTTAGATAAGTGTTCCTTATACGGAAGGTGAGTTTATTTGGGTTAAGCTGAACAAGTATGACCTTTCCTTTGTGACGCCTTGTATATAAACGTTCAACAGATTTTATGGAACACATATGAAAACAGAAATATTCCATCCTAGTACCATGCTTCATCTAAAAATATTCTGTCGTTTGAAATACTTCATTTCCAGTTCAGTGTTTATTTTCTTGTATTTGTTCTAGCTGACGCAGGCAGTCAATATCCATTGCATGGTGCTGGGTCTTGTACACCTCTAGACAGCATGACGCCAATGCAGGACGGGTCTAGGACTCCACGAACGAGAACAAATGAGAACAACTACAGTCCAGGCTATCAGAGTGAGTATCTTTTCAAAATTAGGATTTATAACGTGATCATTGAAATATTTTAATCTAGTTTAATGAGAGATAACAGCTGAAAAGTTTAACTTCTAGTGAAGAAAACACATTTTGTTCGATCCAAATATTTTATTCATCAATATAGGGTTCTTCTAATCTAGAGTCATACAATCAATCGAGTCACCCCATTTTGATATTTCCTTTGTAGAACAATTTATTTGTTGCCTCGAAATAGGCTTCATTATCGAGTATGGCTTTTTGATTCAAAACAAACCTTCTTGCGGAAGCCTTCATTCACGTCTATAAAAAATTAGTAACCGCTGAGGTCTGAACCTAGGTAATAGGAAGTAATTTTCTTTCGATTTTGCCATGATACCTTAACGCACTGTGACACGCGTTACATTGTCTGGAGCTGTAAATTGTGAACAAATGATTGACACGACTTGACATTTTGACTGGTATCGGTTGAAGGTTGGTAGGTACTCTATAAAAATCGTAAGAACTTTGTATCTGTAGTGCCACCTGTGGGCCATACCGGGAACTTTTAAATCCCAGGTTACCAGGTAGCCAGACAGGATAACGGCACTGATTATGGGGGAGTTGCTATCATAACAAAAAACTCCATCAAATACACCCAAATCCAAAAACCAACTGCACAGTAGAGAACGTAGGAATTAAACTAGCTAACGGAATCCACATAATAGGCGCCTATAATGGTCCATCTAATAAAATGACCCTCAACTGCTTGAAACACCTCACTAAACAGAAGAAAACGTTAATGATTGGAGACTTTGATAGCCGCCATGAGAACTGAAACTGCCCTTCTAGAAACACAAATGGCCTGATACTCAATAACTTACTCCAGAACGATTGCTTTATACAATTTGAGTATATCCACGCATTTATTGGGTGTAGAGGTTTTTCAAAATTTAGAATAGGTGACGTTTATTTTTATCTGGGAATGAATGAGGGAGTTTCAGTTGTGGGACATATAAATTTAGAAAATCGTGAAGAATTCGACATTTCGCTAGCCGAAGGATTACCACAGGTTTTTCAAAATAACAATTCGGCTGTGTTTACGTCTGGGGATTTATCTACCTGCATAGGCAAAGCAGCCAACTCTTATTTTCTTTTTGATTCTCACAGTCGCGGGGTGATTAGTGAATATACAGAAGAGGAAGGTACAGCTTGCTTGCTCACTTTTAGTGATATTCAGGATCTATTAGATTATTTATTGCAAAATTATTCCCCTGCTCTACTCTATAATTTAACACCGATAAAGGTGCGGATGGCTTCTGTTGATAATTTGCCAGATGCAGACCAGTACTGTTTACTGGAGGTCTACGACTCCAGCACATTTGGAGTCGTTCCATCTGAAGGAATATCAACAGAAGCCATTCTGCCACCGAGGATATCGGAAATTCGCGAAGATGGGTAGGAGAATAATTTCGAAACGAAAACCTCAGACACACAACAGACGTACTGTTGTGTGTGATGCCGCTGAACATCAGGAGGTCATACCTTCTCATTATCTGGAGGCACTTAGGTGTGAGTGCTCTTTCTGTGGAGCTCTATTTTTTCGCGCCGAAAATGATCTGCTGTAAAAGAGGCGCAGTGAGTCTTCCAGTAAGTTCCGCGTATCCGGACCTGCTGAAGGCTCTGATCACTAACAACCACCCCGAATCGAAGAACATCAAACATATAAGAATTTACAACACGCTCCTCGCCCTCGGCTCCACGAAAATCGTCCAAAGAGACGGTTTGGCGAGAGGAGCTCCAGTAGTTGTGGTCTCAGGGCAAATATACCACCGAGTAGGCGATGTTTGTCCATCCAATCCAGCATTTGGATCGAGAAGCCACGAGGAATAGGGTATCTACAAAAGGAGTTGGAGACGGCTGCGACCAACGTTCGTTGAGGCAAATAGATGCTCTGCTGAGGAAAACTCACCCATACGCCCAGATGTACTGCACCCTAGGCCAAGTGGTTCGTGACACACAACGAACCAGTGGTAACGATTCCGCTCCGCAGCTTAGCCTATATTTCCACCAACAACCCGCAACCAACAGGAAACTCTACGCGGCACCTTCCACTTCCACCGAAATCGGCGCTTTTTTTCGTACAGTCGACGGGGATATTCCTCCACCAGGCAGAGTTCGTGTAAATTTAATGAATAATAACTCTTCCAAAATCAGGGATATCCCAAAGGGCTGCCGAAAACGATTGGAAATAAGCGGATTTCAAAATTAGAATTCGAGCGCTATCGTCTGATGGTTCGTGCAAATCAGTTTTACCCGATCCTTCTTTCTGGACGCTTGGCTCAACAGTTCATCGTTGACAAGTTCGTCGAGCTAGAAGGTGATCGCTTAAATTATTTGCGAACACATCAGAAGGAATTGCGTGTCGAAAGTTATGTCGTGCTCCAAGACTATATTGCGCGAAAAACAGCAGTGAGACCAGACGGTGGTGAGCGAATAGGTCGAGTTACTATACTCCCGAGTTCGTTCACCGGAGGCGCACGTTTCATGCAACAAAATTACCAAGATGCAATGGCCATTGTTTCGAAATATGGCGGACCCTAGGGATGCAAGCAAAGTATCGATACTTTACCACAAAACGAGAAGAAACTCAATGTCGTTGGATGTGAAGGAATTATGTGACCGCCCTAATGCGGCGTACATATCAGAACAAATAAAAATCATTTAGAATAGTTGGGACATCAATGAAAAAAAGGTTGTTGCTATCGTAACAGATTATGCTAATATGGTTGCTGCAGTAAGGTTGATGGAGGGAAATCAGCAAATACCCTGTATTGCTCATATTATCAACCTGATAGCAGATACACCCTTAGCCAACCCACAAATATCCACTTTGATAGATAAGGTGAGAAATATTGTCAAGTGGATAAAGAATTCTGTGATTTTATGTGACGATCTCAGAAATAGACAGAGGCAAAATAATGTTAAGGCGGGATTGTTGAAAAAGTTATTCTTGATGTAAAAACAAGACGGAATAGCACCTTCTATATACTGGAAAGCTTCAAAGAACTATCCTCGCTTATAAGCGAAATTCACTTTGGCAAACGTAATGCCCCTCCAATGGTAGTTGCTGGGGAATAGGAAGCAATTGCAGAAATCATGAAAGTTCTGAAGCGTCTGGAATATAAGTCCAAGGAACTATCAGGGGAGGATTACATAACAGCCTCTAGAGTAATTCCCATTATGAATTGTGCAATGCATACCTATGAAAATAATATATTCGAAATGGAAGAGTCCCAGCTACTCAACAATCTCATATTGACTGAAATGAGAAAAAGACTGTTTTCGCTGTTTCTACAATTTTGGATCCTAGATTCAAAAATTATACATTTTTAAGATTCGCAAGCAGCTTCAAATGCAATTTCCTCCGTTTGATTCCAGAGAGGATCCAGTAAAATATTGGGAGGATACTAAAAATGTATTTCCTAAGCTGTATAAGGTTGGAACCAAATACATGTCTTTGGTGGAAACGTCGGTTCCATCTGAAAGGCTTTTTTCAAAAGCTGGTGCCACTTTAGTTCAAAATAGAAACAGGCTTCTTGGAAAACGATTAGGAAAACTGTTGTTTCTTAATTCTATTGCTGAAAGTGTATGGTTTTGAGTTCTACACTGAAAAAAGTTTTGTACGTTATATCAATAAATGGCAATAATTGACTTCAATTTCGTTGGACAAACGAAAAATTTCGTTGTCTCAATTACTGATACTTAAAAATAATTCATTGAACTACGGTGGCATGCGTTGTCCTAATGAAAACAGGAATTTCGGACAATTATTCAGGTTTATTGTAAGAATGGTGAAAATAATTGGAATAACGGAGAAATCTCGTTGTCCCAATGAATTTTTCATCCTCACAATTAAAGTGTACGCTGAATCAACGAAAACTATTATTTTTTTCGATGTCGTACACTCAAAATTCCGTTCGTTGTCCTAACGTTTAAAATTGTGAGAGTAAGACATTGAATATTGTTCGAAAATATTTTTTCGTTGGGTGGACTTATACCAAATGATGAACCAAGGGCAGTTTTCGTTGATATAACGAACTTGTAAATGTACTATTAAAGGAATTCGTTGCCCCTATGTTTAGGTATCTTGAATCGAACACTGTATTTTCACTCAATATCTTGTACGTCAAGTAATGTTCTAGTACGTTAACTCAACGAACTCTGTCATTTACTCAATGAAAGTTGGTGTTAGCCAAACGTATAAGATAATTGACTGTAAACTGTGTAAATGTACCAGCCCCTCTCTTATTGGGTAAAAAACTCGACAAGACGCCAGTCGCCAACGGCCAACTTCATTTTCCACCACATTCGTCAGAAGTAGATCATTTGTTATACTCTTTCGATCTGGAGGTTATGTAATCAATCTCATTCCTCACGTGAAATTAGTGGAAAAAGTGATTTGTGCTCCAATTGCCAATCAACCAACTACTCAGATATTCTTAGACTAGCTAGGGGTAAGTAGGCTTCAATCGATTCATTATAGATAAATGTTTCTACAGTTAAAATTTCAAGGTACCTCAATTTTAATTACCAAACACGTCTATAGACTGATCGACTAAATAGATTATTGATTTATACTAGTACTAAATAATCGGTTTTGAAATGAAAAAACCTAGTTTCCAACATAAATAAAATTAATGAATTCAACAGAATAATTATTGTAAATCTCTTGGTTTTTTAAGAGACGTTGCCATAATATATCTTTTTTAATTTCACCATTCGTATAACGCTTTTTTGCACGAAGCATGTTTCATCTAAAATGTGTATCTTTTTTATATTTTACAGGTTACGGCTATTTCCTCATAAGGTGAAAAGGCTGACCGTGATATCGATATCATTTGAGATTTTCGGAATGTATTGTTTTATTTGCAAAAAACATTTCATTCATCTTAAACTTCTTGTATTCCATTTCAAACGAAATCATGATCTCAAACCGAATTCTTTATACAGATGTTGTAATAAAGAATGCCCGCAAAGTTTTCAACATTTCAACAGAACACATTCAGTTACTTCAACCAATATCATTTTGCCGTTGGAAAGTAGAGCTCAATCTAGCTCTATTTCTAATAAAATTACGAAGAAGAAATCAACATTGAAAATTCGGAAGAAATGTCCAATTTTATTGAACAACAAGAAAATATTGGGGATCAGCTTCGCCAAGATTTTGAAAAAGAATATGAGAATCGAAAGAAAATTTTAGAAAAGAACATTTTGCATTTTATCCTTCTTCTGCACAATAACAATAATTTCAGCCGAAAAGACGTGTTCAATATCCAAGATAACATAAATAAGTTTTTACTTGAGCCTTTACTCGATTTATTCAATGCTTTTGCGAAATATCAGTTTGATAGCAAATCAACTCTTTTTGATACATTTTTGAATCTAGTACTGAGTTGTAGAGAGCCATTCAAAAAAGTCAACTCTGACTATTTATTATTTAACTATTTGAGAAGCCAAGGTTATACAGATCACGTTAAAGAGGTGTCTATTGATAATGTTGTACAACCACTGTATAGATCTGGACAATTGGTCACAGACGAGAAGAGTATAAAAGGGTTTGTACTACCTATAAAATTTCAGTTCAAACAATTTTTTGAATCTCAAAAATTATTAGAGCCCACTTTAACATTTATGACATCCTTACAAAATGAAAAAGTTCTATCGAATTTCATTCAAGGACAGTTATGGATTGAAAAATCGAATCAATATCCGGGTGATATTTTAATACCATATTTATTATATATAGATGATTTTGAGATCAATAATCCCTTAGGATCGAATGCTTTAAAGCATTCTGTTTGCAATGTCTATTATTCCTTTCCATGTTTACCGTCACAAGATTCGAAATTGGAGAACATTTTTTTAGCTGCCGTTGTGAAATCTTCTGATCTTAAATCCTTTGGCAATAAAAAATGTTTTGAATCACTTATTCAAGATTTGAAAGAATTAGAAATTGATGGTGTAGATATCTCAGTAGAAAATGGCTTTGTTAAACATGTACGGTTCGTATTGGGGTTAGTAGTCGGTGACAATTTAGGGTTAAATTCGTTTTTGGGGTTCAGTAGATCTTTCTCAAGCAATTTTTTTTGCCGACTTTGCAGAATTTCTAAAGAAGAATCTCAGAGAGCTCATAGCGAAAAACCTTAATTGAATAGAACCCTTGTTAATTATGAAAGTGATCTGTCGAATCCAATGCAAACAACAGGATGAGTAGGCCTCCTCTTAATAGCATACCGTCTTTTCACGTTGTACAGAACTATTATGTTGACATTATGCATGATATTTTTGAAGGAATTTGCCACTACAGCGTATGCCACGCAATAAATTATTGCTTCAGGCCCAATTGAAGTGCATCATTTGACTAAAAAAAAACTTAAAATGTCAGCTCGTGAAATGATGACATTTATACAGTTCTTTCCTCTTATGATAGGAGATCTCGTTCCTTCGGATGATCTTGTGTGGCTTTTTTTATAAATTTTATAGAAATTATAGACTTACTCTTGTGCTTCGAAATTGTTGAGAGTTCCATAAAACTCTTAGAATATAAGATCCAAAATTTCAATGCTGATTATATTCTGCTCTTCAATGATACTCTGAAACCAAAATTTCACAATCTTACGCATTATCCCAGAATTATTCGTTGGTACTCTCAGAAAACTATGGTGTTTTAAGTTCGAGTCGAAGCATAAACAGTTCAATGTATATGCACACTGCGTAACCTCAAGAAAGAACATTTGTTTAACTTTAGGTAAAAAATACATGTTGAAATTTGCATTTAAGTTGATATCTAACAGAAGTGAAATGAAGAAATTTCCGTTGAAAAGCAAATATAAATCTGAAAGCTATAAAAATATTATAATAGAAAAACTGAAAATTCAAGATATGTCAATTTTGGAGCTCTATACTAAAATAACTTATAGTATAAGATCCCGATATAAAACGACCTTCACCGAGATGCTTATTTAATGAAACGTATTTTATATTTAATTTAATATGTCAATAAATATTATCCATATGGGTTGCCTAGCAAATTTCAGTCCAGAGTATGTTTAATTAATAATTAAAAAAATAATTTTTTTAAACATTTCACGGGTATGATTATTAGATAAATTCTATAACAATCGAAAGTATGAAGCCCATAGAATGTGCAAACGTTAGGTTGCCGGTTCTTTTCCAGTCACAACTGTCGGGTTGCCAGGTATAAACGGGTAAATCTGTACGAGCATTTTGCAACGGTGTGTTTATTGAATGAAATTTAAATGAAATTAAATATTATTTTATTCTGAACACGGTGGTATAGGGTTGCCTGCGAAAAATCAGTCCAGAATTGCGGTTGTCGAATTTTAAAAAATAAAATATTGCTACGAGTGAATGTGTGCGCACCGGTATGTTTAGTGCAGACGATCAGAGAATCGGGCTGCGCGGTGATGCTGTGCGAGATAGGGTTATGCGGTTCGCACGAAGCACGATGCACTGCGCGACGACTTAACTGTAAGGAAAAAACGATCGAACAACAAAGTAATTTTTTTTACACTCGTCTGAAATAATCGACATTATAATATGCAACGTTTGTTATTTCGTCCGAGGGCAAGAAGTTCGAAAAAAAATTGAATTCGATCGATTCGAAGATATTTAACCGATCGCTCGAACGTAAAAAATCAAACTGGCATATAAATAACGATCAAAAGACGTAATCATTTACACTCGTTCGAAAAATACGGTTTTTTCACGCGAAATTTTTTTTCTTCTTCTTCTTGAGAAGGCGTATCGCCTGTTTTCTCCGGTCTATGTTTCCTGTGATGTAGATTGCCAGCTGTCCGAATAAATTCTAAAAAAAAGAAAAAAAAAAGTTCCATCAGTTCGACGATCTTTAATCGATCACCGAAACGCCTCTATAATTTTCTAAAATCATCCGTCATCCGTAGGAAAAAAACGGTGATTTTCGAAACGGTCCAAGTCGAGCTCACGTTCGCGCACTCTCTTTCTTTAAATGGACGGACTTTAAACAGCTGCTATGCTGTGTCCTCTTGTATCGCATGGGAATGGTCGGTTGGGACCTCTCCGTCGCACACATTCACTCGGAGCAATATTTTACTTTTTAAAATTCGACAACCGCAATTCTGGACTGATTTTTCGCAGGCAACTCTATACCACCGTGTTCAGAATAAAATAATCTTTAATTTCATTAAAATTTCATTCAATAAACAGACCGTTGCAAAATGCTCGTACAGATTTACCTGTTTATACCTGGCAACCCGATAGTTGTAACCGGAAAAAAACCGGCAACCTAACGTTTGCACATTCTATGGGCTTCATACTTTCGATTGGTATAGAATTTATCTAATAATCATACCAGTGAAATGTTTAAAAAAATAATTTTTTTTTAATTATTAATTAAACATAGTCTGGACTGAAAGTTGCTAGGCAACCCATATGGATTTTATTTATTGACGTATTAAATTAAATATAAAATACGTTTCATTAAATAAGCATCTCGGTGAAGGTCGTTTTATATCGGGATCTTAGACTATTATAAAGAAATTTATTATTCCGTTGGAAATTATATTTCATCATATCAAAACGATATCCTTATTTTTATCATACAGAGTATCGTTATATTGAATAACACATATATTTTATTTTTCGTTCAAAAAATTACCTCTGTTAGATATCTTCCACATTTTCTTGCATATGAAATTGAACCTACCGACTTTGGACCGTTTTCATTTATATCACCGGAAGATATTGCAGGTCCTGCTCTGACACTAATAAAAACAGCAAGAGGCAAAATGATGCTCCGCATAAAGGAATATTATAAGACTTTCAATATACTTTTTAGTTCTCACTATAATCTTCCTATTGTTCGATACAGTTCATAAAATTAAAATGTTTCTTCTGAAATATGTTTTTGTTTGTCGGCTTTTCTTTTTGATTTTCAGACAATTTGAATTTAATCAATATTTAGATGTACCTAGTGTAGTTCGCATTCGCTAAAAATATATTCATATTTGATTTATTGAATGTTTCTTTCGAAAATTTACTATTAACGAACATTTCGAGATTGTGATAGTTTGCAATTGGGCTACTTAGGCGCTGATAGTTTTCGTAGAATGTCCTTATAATGAAAAAATTCCTTATATAATTTTTCAACAAAATTCCGTTCAGATTCAATAATGAATGATGAAGACCCAATGATGTCATATCCATATTTGTAAATGACAACAATATGGAGCGCCCCGAAAATGTCTACATTATTCAAGATATCTCCTCATCAGTACCTGGAAAATCACAATTGGCATTACATGATGATGGACTGGTAAAGGACTTTAACAGTATAGAGATGGAAGAATTGCTGAAAAGCTGGAAACAAGAGCATCTATCTGAGCATTTCAAAGGTACTCAATTCTTATAAAAATCTCAAACCTAATAGAACATAATAGGTAATCAAAACTTGCAATTAATCATCAAAGTGCACTTATTTCTTCTGACAATATAATCTATTTCAGAATTATGATTATACATAGTTGTTGTATTTTGATATCCATATGAAATTCAACAATCATTTTTCAGCTGAAAAAATAACTATCGAAGTTTTGAGGGTAATAAAGCCACATCATTTAGAAAAACTACTGAAGAATTTCGACATGGGGACTCAAATACTCTTTGAATCAAACCTCGAGAACTGGCGGGAATCCATTGGTCAACCGTTGATGTATTCAAACGCTATGCTACCACAAATTCCTAGCCAACTATCAATCGATTCTTCTCCAACAAATTCAAGGGCATCAACTCCAAATAAATCTTATAGATTCACTCCTTATTCCTCACACGAGAATGAATTGAATGAGTGAGAAAGGACTGCAGAAACTATATCTCTTGGAGATATTTTAGACAACACTCCTAAAGGACAGATGTTAGTCAATTTCTACAAAATACATTCAAAGTTCGTAGAAGATCAGCGAACTTCATTGATTAATCTAATCGCCCAATATTTCGATGAAAAAGGTCTTACAATTAATTTGAAGAAGAGCTATAAATTAGAAGAGGAAATTCTCAAGCGTTTTCCTACAGAAAAATTGGTAAGTGATCCTTGAATCTTATCTACATTTGACTGCTTCAATAAGATTTCTGATATTCAAGAAGTAATAAACTCTCATTTACAGGAATACTATCGAGCCACTAAGAGGGGCAGAATTTATAACAAATCAGCCAATATGAAGGTTAGCTTAAAACAAGCCTTGAAGATGAAATTTCCTAAAGCTGATGCACAAAATCCGAAGCCTGAGTTTTATAGACC
This sequence comes from Propylea japonica, assembly GCA_013421045.1. Classification (NCBI taxonomy): domain Eukaryota; kingdom Metazoa; phylum Arthropoda; class Insecta; order Coleoptera; family Coccinellidae; genus Propylea; species Propylea japonica. The sequence goes on along the minus strand of CM024243.1, from coordinate 23,612,274 downwards.
TGAACTCATATTTGGTAGGTACCACAGAGTTTAAATACTTATGCTTCTTAATTATTCTCGGAACGAATTTTAGAGCCAGAACTGGATGCTTGTTATCGTTCATTAAAATTAGACAACTTATCTGCGGAAGAGTTTGATAATGTTTGGAAGGCATGTACCCAGTATAGATTAAAAGATTTGAAGGAATTGCCAAATACAGACGAAATTTTTTTTGAAAAATGGTTTTTTTACAAGAAACCTACAGGATTTAGACTGGTATACACATTCTAATGAAACATTTAACTTCCATCGATTTCAATTATAAAATATTTTCAGATCGATATGGACTTCACGAGTCGCCTTCCAAAACCATGACAATCTGTTGATAAAGTGGCCTACATACTCGGAGAAACTTCTAATGTTTTTGAAGGAAAATGTTAAAGAGAAGAATGTAAAATCAGTCCTCAATTGTGCAAACATCAATGAAATAAGTGAAAGTAAGAATTGTTAAAGAATAGTAAGAGTAAACTCATCATAAAATGCACGAATACTCAAGTCGGTACTCACCAACAAGAAACTATTCTCGATTTTGAGAAGAGTCAATTTTTTCTTAATCAAAATTTTTCACTCGTACACAATTTTTATGTGTTCGTTCATCTCTGTATTCCGGGTGGTTGGTAATGAATCCCTTTGGGTTGGCCAAACGGGTTCAGAGCAGAGTCGGGGCGAAAGCCCAATATAATAATCTATATTAATAAAACAGGATCTATGGTTACTGTTAAAAGAGAATATCTATTAAACGACTGCACCAAATTCGACAATTCTTTTTTTGTTGTGTTCATTATTGTTAGGGCAAGGTTTTTTTTTACAACAAAATATTCAAAAATAAATTGTTCGGAAAAATATAAAAGGCTTTCCTTTTCTTTTTCTTCTTTGACGTATTTGGATATCATAGAGTGTTTTTGACATTTGAACAAAAAGTGAAGTTACATCGGGTGAAAGGTGAAACGAAAATCTTAATTAGAAATAACGTATAAACTAGCATATTATACAACAATTTTTACTTAAAGGTACCATACAAGGTAGGTTATATATTAGAATTTGTGTACTATGATAACATGAAATATGTGATATATGTATTATTATATTAATTCTACTATTCTTATTCAGGAAGAGGATATTTGTGGTTCAGATATATCAATAGAAAATGACCAATTTAAAGTTACATTTTCAACCCAAGAAAAAGAAATACAAGGTTCTGATGAAGTTCTCAAGGTGAAGCAAGGAACCAACAAAGATAAATACCATTGCACTCCTCGCATAGAAAATAATAAGAGGTAGGTTCAACTTATTCGAGTTTGTGTAATATAATAGGAGGAACATGAAATATCAACACATATTAGTGTATATCAATGCTGCTATACAAGAAGTGGATATTTACATTTCAGATGGATTAATATAAGATGGTGAAAGCAGTGAATCCATCCGGTGAATAGAAGAACACTGTTGAAAAATCGAAACCTTTGGAGAAATGTGAGTGTTCAGAATATCTAAACGATTAATCTAAGTAACAGTAATTCATGAGGTTTTCTCATATCTTTAACTTTAATATCAATGGGTTTCCCCACAATAGTTCCATATATAGCCTATTCGTTTTGAAAAGTTTCGTGCTCCTGAGTAACTCAAAAGCTCGAAATATGGCTTGCCATTTGCTGCGCACAAGCACTGGTACAGCTCAGGAGCTCGAAACTCTTCAAAATGAATACTATAATAGAGTAGACATTGTACACCAGGTTGCTCTAATCAATTCTACCATACATTTCAACAAGAGAGTGGATGTTTGAAGACTCACCTATTCATTGTTACAATTATTGATATTTTTGCAGGTCCGAAAAGGTTTATTTGAATTGAACAATGAAATGAAATGAATGGATTTGGATTGTTGATAATTTACTGAATGTTTTCAAAATTAAGAAGCTACTTATGAAGAAAAATATATCTGGAATCTAAGGTAAATGATATTATGAACTATTGTACCACACATCTGATTATTTTGTCTGTGCATTATGCTCATTCATGGTTTACCGAGAGACTGAGAGATTAAATGGTTTCCTTAGATAACTACATTGATGTTCATAATTTATTTCATCATATTGGCAAGGAAAATGTTAGAATAATTAACAATTATTATTATGCGAAAAATGTAAAATAATGATTTGAATTTTGTCTGCTTTCATTAAAATGTAATCAATAGAAAACTTGAAAATAAAAATAAGTAATTTTTACTTCTTGATCACTAAATAGTAATTAATATATCTTTTTTGCAGGTCCTGAAGATTTGATATGGAGTGCTCAATAAACTTTCACTGCTTGGTTGAATAAATGAATTTGGACTGTTGATAATTTACGGAATATTCAAAAAATAAAGAAAGCTACTCATGAAGAAATTTAGGTCCACAAAACCAATCCTCTTTACAAAATTATTTTGATTTGATTTAACAATTTCATTCATGCTTTGAATTTACCTAAATTTTGAAGGGCAATTATAAGGACTTTTAGGGTCATTCTAATTATATGTCAATTCGACTTTCCCGTTCAAACCATGAACTCAACTTGAAATTTTCGTTTTTTCGAGTTGTTGCCGTCAGAAGTAATTTGGTTTATAGGTGTCCAATAGGCCACTCCTAAACTCGATAACTTCCAAGAGCAACAACTGGAAATATCGAGATTAGCCAAATTCGATTTAAGGTTTTGAACAAGAAAGTGGAATTCTCATGATAATAGAAATCTCAGAATTGTTTTCTACATGACTACTATGAGAAGTAACATCTCGAACTTTTGAAATCTACACAGGCCCGATTTACTTCTTCAAGAAAAATTACTACAAAAATATATTAAATCGGATGGGCTGCTCTCCTAATATTCTAACTATCCTTTCCAAGCAGCCGTTTTCATAGACCCTTCAGCATTATCATTTTTTTTAACGTGTCACATATGAGTTCTGTATTGTTGATGTGTCATTTGATTTGTGAAAGATTTCATATAAATTTTCAATAGACGCTTTGAGTATAAACAGGTTGTTCCTATAAACATGTTGAATATTCTGAATTTCAGCCTATAGATATAGATAGATATTTTCAGGGTACTTCTATAAATCTATCACTCATTTCAGATTTCTACTTTATAACAAGATTAAATAATTTTTAAACTGGCAAAACTAGGTTTGCCGGGTCAGCTAGTAAAAAATAAAATAAAACCTAGGTTTGAGGTTCAGCCTACCTAGTGTTGCTGCAAACCATTTTCAGTGTGAATAATCAATTCTCTGAAGGAATTGGTCGTTATTTTGTGCTTGAGAAATATTCATATATTTTTTTTTTGAATTCTGAATATACGTTATTATTATTATTATTTCATTCAAACAATTTTTTGATGAAAAACTGTAATTTTTTCAGGTTCCAAAGATGCAATCATTCTTTGGGGACTGCATGGATATTTAATACCCCTAAACAATACTTCGTCTATCAGAGGAGAACCAAAAGGAAAAGTTATAAAATATACAATCCGAGACTCCCAAGAAGCATTTTTCTTCTTAGGAAAAAGTCTACAGGAAGTCGAGGAACATATAAGAAACCTTCAAGAGAAAAAAATACATATCCAACCATTTATATATGGCTGTGGAGCTGATATCTTTTACATTGAAGAGATATTCATTTATTTTGATAATGTCAGGTACAAATTTTTTAATTTTATAAGGTGTGTGGATATTTGTTTTAAAATTCATTATTTACCTATTCAATTTGTCGTTTCCTATTCAATGTCAAAAAGTTTACAGTTTTATAGAGCATTTTTTTTATGATTTCGAGACACAAAAGAAATGTATAAAAACTTCGTTGTTGAAAGATTATCTCCTAAGTGATTAGAGGTTCATTGTTAGTTTTGTTTAGTTTGTTAGTTTTTATCCATTATGAGACTAAATATGAAATTTATTTCTGATTATGAGACTAAATATGAAATTTATTTCTGATTATAATATACGAGTATTATTTCAATATTCTGAGAGCATCAAAGGAAAATAATGAGCATCAATGAGATCAAACCATTTGAGTGAATTCGGAAATATCACATCAAAGAATTCAAGTTATCAAGTCACAAATCTGAATTCAATCTCCAATTTTCTACACTCATTACTGTCGCAAGTAATTGAAGATATCTTAGAAGTGCCAGATTTTAGCGGATGCACTGACTAAACGTCTATCTAGAACTAGATGATGATTGTAACTCACGTTCGCGCCAAAAAGTGTACATTAGGTACCTATTAATATGTGTCAATTTGTCAAAAAGTATTATGTTTTATTGTGTTCTCTGAAACTAGCGATCTTTATGGAAAATTAACTTGTTTTATGACATGCTCCATAGCCTCTTGACGATGCGCAATAATGTCCGTGATGAGCATACGAAACGTTCTGGCATCTACCACTTTTTTTGTTTACTTGCACCATGGAGAAGGAAGATTCAATTTTCTGTAACAAGGGGAATAAAGTATATGATAATTATTAATTACCATATCAAAATTCCCATACGAGAACCGAAATTTTAATCAATGCAAATGAACATTGAGCAATAATTACAAGTATTGGATGAAAATTTCATACGTCCAGTGAAAGCTTCCGGTTATTATTCAAAAAATTACGTTGTTGAATATAGACGCTTATGTCAGAAAACATTAGTCAATTATTTGTTCATTGTCCAAAGACTACTAACATTGCACCAACTACGAAGATATTCAACTCGAAATGAAATAGTTATTCAATATTCCACTACGTTGTACCAACATCTGCCTTTCAGGTTTAATGTATCGAAATATCGATCGATGTATTCCATTTCATTGAGATAATGAAACTGAGCTTTGGACCTATTTTAACGAACAAATTCGTTCAAGTAATGACCATTTTAATTGTATTTACACCACTTTTTCGTTCAGTGTACCGAGGCAGACGGACGTGGATGAAGCATTATTAAAGGCATTAAATGAGCCTAATACTGATGAAGATGTGAACTTTGCTTTGTCACTGGTCCCTTCACTCCGAAATTTTACCGCAGAAGAAAAACTTGACGCTAAAATAAGTATTCTTAACGTTTTCAAACAAATAAGATTAGCTAGGTGCGTGTCTACTTCTAAGCCAACATGTACGTACAACAGAGTACAGCAACCCTTGTACTCTTTTCCAATTTCGCAACCGACAACCATTCAAAACATTTCATCACCACCTGGCAACTCCAACGATACAACCCAGTCTTATTTTTCAAATTTTTCAGATGAATCGCAAATATATGACTTGTGAATAAGTTAATTTCTCAAAACACCGAATTTTGTTATATTTATTCTAATAAAAATAGTTTAAAAGTATTTGTGGTTTATCTTACCTTATCGAAACGCTCAATCTCTCCTCCACAGGTATATAAAAACTTAAATTTGAATCCTCCTTCGCAATTGCTGGTCCAATTAGCTTGATAAGTTCATTGAAGCTGGTAATGCTCATTCGATAATAGGCGAAAAATTTTTTCGGGTATTCTAGTAATTTGGAATGCAAAGTGTAAAATTTTCCACTAACTAATCTATCACTGAGAATTGGATGCACCCAATACTCTCGGAATCTCTTCTTAATTTTCCTCCTTCGGAGTATGATGAGAGCAATAGCTTTTCTGGACAATATTTTCATTGTGCGACCGCTTCAACAGTCAGTTACAAACTAGTTCGCGATTAGTCGGCCGGCTGTCGGATAGTCTGCGCCCTGTTCACCAACCCGACTGTTTAGTTGGCTCGGTGTGCGCACTTTGAGCCCAACCCGACTAAACTATCGGCCGATAAAAAGTCTGCAGTCTGCGGGGGCCCTTAAGCGTAGAGCAAATCTCTTTGGGTAAAAATCGCCCAATCTTGCAGAAAACGAAATTGGGTTGGATCGTTTCGGGTCCGATCAGTTCGGGAGTTGTTTCAACAAGTTGCCATCTTGCTCAGTTCAACACATCAAATCCGGATCCTCAGTTTTCATTGGCAAAATTCTGGGAGGTTGAAAATCTAGGTTCAGAGCCAGTCCGTTCTCGGGACGAACAGATCTGCGAAGATCATTTCGTAAAATACACCACTCGTAACGAAGACGGTCGGTTCATAGTATACTTACCCCTTAAGGAACCCGTTACAAAACTTGGAGAATCTTTTGAAATAGCAAAAAAACGGTTTTACTCCTTAGAACGGAAATTACAGAACAAACCGGAGTTCAAAAAATTGTACTGCGATTTCATGGAGGAATACGAAAGTTTAGGCCATATGAAGCGAGTAAATTCATCAAACGCGAACGAAATATTTTACTATATGCCGCACCATGGTGTGTTGAAACAGGATAGTATAACTACAAAACTTCGAGTCGTATTTGACGCATCGGCACCGACGAGTTCGGGTATTTCCTTAAATAACATTCAATACGTCGGACCGCAGTTACAGGATAGTCTTTTTTCGATATTGCTAAGGTTTAGGACTCACAAATTTGTCATTTGCGCGGACATAGCAAAGATGTATCGTCAAATCTTATTAGCGCCACAGCAACACAAGTTGCAAAGAATTCTGTGGAGAAAAAACGGATGATCCATTAGGGGTTTATGAGATGCAAACGGTTACATAAGGGACGACCGCAGCTTCTTATTTGGCAATTCGCTGTCTTTTCGCGATAGCAAATGACAACGCTTCGAAATTTCCGAAAATTGCTCATATTATCAAGACCGATTTTTACGTAGACGACTTATTGACTGGGTCTGATGATTTGGAAGAAGCCGCTAACATATGTAGAGACATTAGGAATGTACTCAAACAGGGCGGATTCGAACTTCGTAAATTCTATTCGAACGATGGATCAGTTTTGCGGCATATCGACAATAAGGAATCAGACCTAGATACCATAAACTTCAGCGAGCACGAAAATACTAAAACCTTAGGTATATCATGGAGACCGAAACCATATCAGATCAACCATAGATCTATGATCACAAAAATATCTATTTTATCAAGTATTGCCCAAATTTTCGACTCCCTTGGTTTACTCGCTCCGTGTGTCATTACCGCAAAGATAATGCTGCAAAAGATATGGCTCGAGAAACTTTCATGGGATGAGAGTGCTCCCATTCCGTTGTTTACCTCATAGCGCGAGTTTCGAGATCAACTGCCCATGCTCAATAGAGTTCTCATAAACAGAAGGGTAATTTGCGATAATCCCGTGCGTATCGAATTACACGGCTTCTCCGACGCATCGGAAGAAGCTTATGGCGGCTGCCTGTACATCAAATCCATTGATGAGAAAGGCTCGGTACACACGGAATTACTGTGCGCTAAGTCAAAGGTCGCCCCTCTGAAGACCATCACACTTCCCCGATTGGAATTGATGGCAGCTTGGGTTCTTGCCAAATTATCAAGTGTCACGAGAAAGTCACTCCATAATGTCAAATTCGATGCGTGCTATCTCTGGTCTGATTCCACTATAGTGTTAGGTTGGATAAAGCAGCCACCGAACAAACTAAAAACCTTCGTTAGCAATCGTGTAGCCGAAATACAAGAACTAACTTCAACTGATACTTGGAATCACGTACCTACGAAAGAAAATCCTGCTGATTTATTGTCGCGAGGAGTAAAGCCGAAGTCACTCGTAGATAACGATCTGTGGTGGAAAGGTCCTTCATTGTTGAAACAAACTTACAGTTTGCACCTTACCAATCACCTTCCAGTTGAAAACCTGCCTGAGATGCGAGTTCCGCGTATACAAGCCTTTTTATTCGAAATGTCCGAAGAAAATTTGTTGAAAAGATATTCAAAATTATCCAAACTGAAAAGGGTCGTAGCATACATCATGATTCATGCGAATTGTAGAGCTAAACGGAACAATACAGAACCACTCACAGGAAATCTTACGGCTGAAGAAATAGACTTTGCATTACTGAAATTGTTAAAAATATCACAGGCTCAATGGTTCAAAATTGAAATTTCTAAAATCGAAGCGCAACGGCCAGTGACGAATAGCAAACTCTGTAATTTGAACCCTTTTTTGGATGACCGCGGTATCCTAAGGGTTGGGGGTCGTTTAAATAATTCCAAGTTCAGATTTGAAAAGAAACACCCGGCTATTTTATGTTGATATAGCAATATATGTGAATCTAGATTAAGTTCTATGTTTTTGTTATTCTGTGACCATTGACATAAGAACTCTGTGATTCTAACCTAAGTAGTTGAATAGTCTTGTGTCGTGTGTCATGTGCAGAAGGAAGTCGACAAGTTTGAGAAATATAAAACCAGAAATATCTAAATCATCCTCTTTTCATTTCTAATATTATTCCCAAAAAGCTGCAAAACTCTACAGGTTATGCGCCCAGTCTGAATATTGATTGGAAAGTTGAGGTGTTTGAAATATTTCACGAAGCTAGGTTGGAAACGTTCTGGAAGTCGGAATCATATGGCGATGTTGAACTCACAACTGGCGAATCTCAAACCTTTTGACGGTAAAAACTTTTCAAGTTGGGAATTTCGTTTAAAAATATTCCTGGAACAAGGTGGTGCTTTGGAAGTACTGGGACAAGATCCTCCAACGGAAGCTACTGCACTTGTACAATTTAAAAAGATTGATTCTAAAGCAAGGAACATTATAGTTCAGTGGTTAGCGGACGATGTGCTGGAATTGGTAAAAGACAAAACTACAGCCAAGGAAATGTTTGAAACCCTGAAGAACACTTACACTCGGAGAGGTCTCTCAATACAGGTTGATTTGCAGAGAAAACTAAGAAATATGAAATTCAAGGAAGGTAAATTATCAGATTTCTTGATGGAATTCGACAAGGTGGTTGGTGATTTGAAGGCGAGTGGAGGAAACTTGGAAGAACCTGAAGTAATATGCCAACTTCTGGCAGCCATGCCTGAAAGTTATCAAGCCCTCACTATCTCCATTGATTTAATGTTTAGTTCTAGTCCAAAAGATGTGACTGTACAGTTTGTCAAGAACAAGCTGTTACAGGAAGAACTTAGACAAGGAAAGGATGGTAATAGTCATGGAGAATCAGTTGCTTTTACAAGTAAAAACAGGGGAAATTACCAAAAACAAGGTAGGAGACAAGATAAAGAAAAAGTAAAATTTAGTTTCAGATGCTACAAGTGTGGGAAACAAGGTCACAAAAGAAGTGAGTGCAGGAGCAATGCAAATGTAGCTAACTGTGGAAATCCCATAAATGAGGAAATATCATTTGTTGCAAGTGCATCTCTCAAAGGTAAAAATGGAATGTCAGGTGAGACTTTAATGTTCATAATTGACTCTGGAGCAACAAATCATCTGGTAAACAAGCAAGTTAAATCCTACTTGTCCAATGTAAAATCTGTAAACTGCCACATAACAGTTGCAAAGAGGGGATCAGCAATAGATGTTACAAGAAGTGGAAATTTACATGTAACTGATAAAAATGGAAGAAACTTTCAATTGAAAGATGTACTTCAAAGTGATGACTTGGAATACAATTTATTATCAGTAAAAAGAATAGAAAAAGAAGGATACAAGGTAATATTCGAAAATGGTAAGGTTAAGATATGCAGGAGCAAAGACGGGTAAATGTTAAGGAAATGGAGCGCACATATAGCGCGTATTTTTCTCAGGAAACAAATATGTTACTCACTTATTATTGGTCCTGAATCACGAATCCTTTATAAAAAAGTGATTTTTCCTTCTAGTTTTTTCAGAAAAAATTCCCAAAGTTTGATCACTTAACCTCACTAACTTCGTTTCTTCACTTATTTCGCACTGTTCTGTTCCAATATATTGATGCTAAAACAAATTTTTATGATAAACAATGCCATTTCACAACTAAAAACTCCACGAATTGACCATAATATACGAATATCCTGCTTCTTTATTTCTTGCGTTCGAAAATGGTGGGAGCACCATTTTGCGAAGTCTGGCTGTTTTTTGCAGTGTTGCCGGTTCGTAAAATTTATTGTATATTTCTGGAATAATAAGATCGTGATTACATACTCACATATAATCGTGATGAGACGTGCTACGACGTAGTCCGATGTCTAGTTTCCATTGTTTGCGATCTTCCCATTGTCCTTCTCGTAAATATGTCTCGCTCATTGCTTTTCGTACTTCCTCCATACAGTTCTATCTCTTCGTCGTTTCATATTTGGTATAAACTCCATCGTTTGTTTCGGCAGTTGTGTTTTTCCTATTTGTTGACGATAAGTAAAAATTCACTGAGAAGTTTATGAACACAATACATCCACAGGCTCGAATTAAACGAATATCTAATTATAAATTATAGAACGACCGGCAGACTAGCGTCACTTTTAAGCATTAATAATTATTTGCCTAGCAACTTCCTTTTCATACAGTTCTTGATTTGACTATTGTAATCACATAATTCTATATTTATAATAATTCTATGATTGTAGTTCGTGTCTAACAACAGAACACAGGTATTCTGTGGTCTTACATTGAAACGAAGTGACTTGATTAATCAACATATTTGAAAGTGAAGAAAGGCGGCAAATTTAACTCGCCTGAGTCTCTATTTCACAGTATTATCTAGCTTATTGGTACGTCTCTGATCGAACTCTTCATTAAAAAATGGTTTATGCAGGTTGTGTGTCGATACTAAAACAATTTTTTGCGTTTCGAATGAAGATAGGTTGAATGAGTTTCTGAATGAGCATGGATTGTTTGGTTTTTCTAGGGAATTGGTTTGCCCAAAATGCAACAACCGGTGCATATTTAATGACAATTGACTTGGATTAATGTGTTATAGGTCCGCGTGTTTACCTGAAAAGGTGGAAACATGAGATTTCGTTGCCGTTTTCTTCATTGCTCAAAAAATTATTTTTTTGGAGAAGAAAAATATGTATTGAGGAAATATGCCAGTTTGATGCATTTGGTTGATCGACTTAAAACAGAAGCCACTAAGACGTGAAATGGAATGATCCAGGCCGATTGTAGTCGAGTGACAAGTTTCTGTGAGGAAGTTTGCTTCAGGGATTCATGACAATTCGAGACCACTAAGTGGAGTTTAAAACATTGTCGAAATTGACGAAGTTTGGCAAGAGAAAATACAATAGGGGCAGAATTATTGAGTATTAATGGATTTTTGGTGTTATTGAATCAGAGTCCAAGGAAATATTCATGGTCCCGGCTGCTGATCGAAGCCAGAATACTTTATTTGATCTCGTTAGGCATTGGATCCTTCCAGGTACTACTATGATGTCTGATTATTGTGAAGTCTTTAATTGTTGAGACAATAAGGGTTTCCAACATCTCACTGTCAATCACAGCGTGAATTTCGTTGACCCTGACAGTGGGACTCACACACAAAATGTGGAGCGATTGTGGAGGGATAAAAGAAATGATATTCCCAGACAAGGGGGTAAATTTTTATTTTACCGCCAAGTTATCGATTTTCAAAATATTTGACATATCGTTATGATGTTGTGTTACCACAGTTTCAATTGGAGCAACGGCAAATCAAGATTTCTCGAGAAAATCGAATAGAAAATTCAATAAATTGTTCATAATTCAGGTGCCATTTGTCTTAATACGAGCCAGACCTTTGTTTTTTTCAGTGAAAAATAAGTGTTTTTGGGTGATTCCCACTCTTATAAAGATCTGGCACTGTTCCTATCTTAGCTAACCTAACCTAACCTAATAGGTTATTTGGCTATCAGAAGGGCGTCGCATAAAATATTGTTCGAGGCACTGTTCATCATGTAAACCGGCCTGTATCCAAGTCACCCAAGATACCCTGTCCACGCCAAAGAGGCCCAAGCCCCGGGGTTCCTTCGCAGCACCTTAAACAGTCCATAGCACGGATGTTGTAGGTTTTCACGCCCTAATCCTTTAATTCATGGACTAGTCCACTGCACGAACGAGGTCGGGATGCTAACTCCGCCTGTTCTTTGATTCATGGACCGTGCTGCACGAGATACAGACCCAGAGTTAACTGGGTCAGCTCATTAGTTCGCGGTTTAAAATGAGCGAGTTATGCCCCCGAGGCAAGAACGACAATGACGCGACCAGGCCACCGAGGGTGGCTCAGCAACGCGCATTATGTGGCGATATTCCCACAGTCCGAACACTGGCTCTAGCGAACCAGCGAGGGCTACGCAAACCGGTCCTCTTCTTTTCAGTAGTGCCTTTGGAAAACGCTCCATCACGGAGCGCCGCCCTCCAAACGCGGCCTGAAACAGAAAAAAGACATAAAAAATGCTCAACAGGGTTAGGTACGATTAGTGTATATATAAAATTGTAAAGATAAAATGTTATTAAGAGTTATTAAAATATTGTAAATTTGACAAGCACAGACACATTAAAAAGACAGCAGACCATTGCTGGCCTGTTCGTCGGTAAAGGACGTGTATACCGAGTGTCTGGCCCGTTTCCATCTTTCGCACCGACCTGTGAGGTGCCTTGGATGTTATGAGGCACCCCCATCAAGAGGCCCTCATGAAGTGACTCCAGACCATTATGCTGCCCTTAATGGTCCCCGTCACCATAGATCGTATCACCTGGTTTGTGAATCCAACGATGCTCGAAAGCAACGAGTTATCAGCGCACCAGGTGCCCCTAGCACCTACTACCAGGGGAGCGCACGTTACGATCTTACCCGGATGTCGGACGGTCATGGCATGTATGAACCTTGGCTCGCTATAAAGGGCAACTTTATTTTGAGCAGCCACCGACAGGGAGTTAGGTCCCTCCCAGGAAACAGTCGCATCAACCACGACTACTCTAGAGCCCTGATGCAGAATGAGGTCAGGGATCTTGAGGGCGCCGTCGGAACAGCGGATCCTCGGTTCCACCTCCACAATCCACCCCTTTCCTTCGGCGAACTTCCGGACAGTGTCGACAAGATGGTCGTGTCGACGGATCCTTTTCCAGTGCGCAGCGGGACACTTCTGCAGCACATGGCATAAGGACTCTGTCCTGTTGCAACCCATCCTGCACACTCGGTCCTGTACAGGATTTGAGGGGATCCCTCTGGTTGGCAACAAGTTGCCGCGGAGCTGGACGGCCCTGACAAAGTCTTGACCGGTCCAGAAGGGTGGCGGGTTAGGAATCCAGTCGCTTGCTGGGCGACAATCCCTGCCCTGCCACAAGCCATTGCCCGAATAGCTGTTCTCGAGCCTCTCACTCATCTTCCTGGCCAGCTCTCCCATGCTCCCGCTCTCCCTGGTCCATCCGCAAAGCTTGGTATAAAGCTTTCTGCAGAATTCCAGGTCGAGCGTCGCTGACGATGTTGTGTCAGCCGCGAGAATCAGCGAACTGATTCTACTCCGGAGGACTATGGGCACAAACTCTGCGAAGCAGGTAACTCCCAATCCGCCCTCCCGTACCGGAGCGTGTATGAAGGCTTCTGCGCAGGTTCTATTGAGGTGAAGATAGCCACGTACTGCTATCCTCACGACCCTATCTACATGCCTAAGGGTCTTGAGAGTAATGACAGGTGTCTGCAAGTAGTAACCAAACTTGGGCAAGAGATATACCTTTAGGATCTCCAATTTCTGCTGCGGTTTCAGCGGCGCAGCACCGATCCTTCCAAGCTGAGTCTTGAGATCCTGCAAAACTGGGCCCACCTGACCCATCACCCCAAAGTTTTCTCCAAGGTACCGGAAAGCTTCCGATGGCTTGAGCTGTCTGATGGACTGACCACCTACCGAGAAAATCGGTGAGGTGACGGCGTAGGAGTGCTTGTTGCCACGGTTAACCCGGACAGTTACCGCAACGCACTTGGAGGGATTAAGCGCCATCCCTCTACGCTCGAAAAACTCAATGACCATCTTCAGCTGCTCCTGAGCATCCCTGGAGCTTTGGGCCAAAAGCAGCAGGTCATCGGCGTAGCCTAAGACCGCTATCTTCTGGAGCGCACCGACGGGCAGACCAAGACCAGCCCGTTCAAGATCACAGATCAGCTCGTCCAGAACGAGATTGAACAAGACGGGGGAAAGCGGGTCACCCTGCTTAACACCCCGTCTGATAGGTATATCAGATGTTCTCTTACCCCCTACCTCGACCACGGTAGTCGAATCCTCGAAAGAGTCTTCGACGTACCTTCTAGTCACCTCATCTATCCCGAACCGCTTCATAGCTCGTGCGATGGATCGTTGAGAGATGGTGTCGAATGCTTGACGCACATCGACACTCAAGATGTTATAAGGCTTCACGCCTCGACGCCGTTCCTTAATTAGAGCCTGGAGAGTAAGGTTGTTCAGAAGGACTCCGTCAATCGGCCGAAACCCCCTCTGGTGTCCGTGCAACGGTACAGAGCCAAAACGCTTTCCGACGATCCTATTGAGCACCCTGATCACTATAGACGCAATAGTGATAGGCCGCCAATTGTTAATATCCTTTAGGTCACCCCCCTTTGGTATCAGAATCGTTCTGTTCCTCTTCGACGTCGACGGCGTCACGCCGAAGAGAAACATGATGTTAAAAACCAGCACGAGTCGCTTGATCGGCACCCTCCTGAGATCTTTGATCGAAAGACCATCGACCCCAGTTGAGGGTGACTTCGACACTCGGAGAGCATCCACAATCTCCTGCTCGGAGATGGGAGTCCCGAGGTCCATAGGCGCTCGTGCGTCCTTGACGTTATCCCTATCATCATTGGATGGGTGACCAAACAGAGCGGAGAATTTTTGCTCCGCGGATCTTATGTCAGGAAAGGTATGACCCCCCACAGGTTCGTTCTTAAGTACGCTGCGGGCCAGGGCGGCGCGGTCCTTCCTATACAGACGCTGGTACGTCCTGTACAGTTCGGCTCGTTGACGTTGCCGATTGAGGACCCGCCTCGACTGACTTTGTCCGGCTCTGATGTTCGAGCGGTTTCCGCCACCTCTGACGCCCGTCTGCGGAAGCAGATGGCGCAGATAGGCTTCCACCTCAGACCTTACTCGCTCTCGCCGATCACTGACACTTGAGTCTTGACTTAGCTCATAAAGAGATCGGTCGTTCTCTGACCATCCATCATGGCCATGCCAGTAATCTTCCAGGAACTGGGATATAACATGCCTGCTCAACGGCACGAACTCAGCTGCGTTCGGGTTCATAGGCCCACTAGTGGAAGAAGTTGGGCTGGTTACTCTCTCCTCCAAAAGAGCTTCAGCAGCCACCGAGGTCCAACCTCCGGAGTTGGGGAGCGCAGTGACCTCCTCGCTCGGCCCCTGGATTGCTCCAGAGGTGTCATCACGAGAAGGTCCCGCCAGACCCTCGCCCCGCAGTCGCTCAAGAGTCTCCCTGTACCTGGGATTTCTCCTGCGGTTCTTAATGAAATCCAGATTCCTGTCAGGATAGAAGGGCAGGAGATACTGGTTCACGAACCGCACGGTACAGGACAGTTCCCGTCGAGCAAGCTCGACATCGTCCCTATGACTCCAGGCTTCCGCCCTCCGGGGGTTCGCCTCATACCGGGCCTCCAGCTCACTATTGTAGGAGTCAGGGTGCGCCCTCCTCTTGTGCTGCTGTAGCCCAGCAAATGTGCTGAAACGTGCATCACAGATAGGGCAGCTCCCTTCGTCGTCCGTAGGAGGTCCGCGTCCGAAGAGAAGGACTTTCCACATTGTGGACACAGAACCATCTCCTCGGTGCTCTCTCGCCGGTTCGAATCGTACCAAGGTGGTGTGGGACAACAGGCGGTATTTAACTAACTCGCCTGCTTGCAAGAAAAGAAACGAAGCCCACACCAGATATACGCCGTCTAATAGCCGACGAAGCACGGTACCTTCTATTCCCAGGCGTGAAGGTAGGCTCACCGATCCGTTCCGAACTAAGTTGGATCGCCGTGATGAGAGCCGCTTAATGCCTGACCTGGGATCGCGTCTGTCAATTGGCCGGTCCAGGACCGTTACCAGGGGACACCACGTGGAGGTTTGACAGACACTTGCCGATAGACTCTTTGGAAACACCCAAGAGCCAAACACCGTACAAAGAGCCTAGAATGCACACTCAATAGCACAGTAATAAAAGCTCCGGATGCACCTTGGAATTTCTCGACCAGTTAGGATAGGTTAGCTAAGCTAGAAACAGCAACAACTCTTATAAATATTTGGCACTGTCCCTATCTCAGTTAACCTAACATAACCTTACCTAACTCAAGCTAACCTATTAGGTTGGGTTAGGTTATGTTAGCTAATGTAGGACCAGTGCCAAGTATTTTCAAGAGTTGTTGCTGTTCCTATACCTAACCCAAATATTTATGAGAGTTGTTGCTGTTTCTATCTTAGCTAACCTTAACTAACTCAAGCTAACGTATTAGGCTAGGTTAGCTAAAATAGGAATAGTGTCAGGTTTTTCTGAAAGTGGGAATCACCCAATTTCTCAATAAAAAAACCAAGGTCTGGTTGAATTATGAACGATTTATTGAATTTCTCATTCGATTTTCTCTGGAAATATTGATGTGCCGATGCTCAAATTGAAACTATGGCATCACAATATCATAACGATATGCCAAATATTTTGAAAATCGGTAACTGGGCGGTAAAATAGATATTTACCCTCTCGTCTGGGAATATCATTTCTTTTATCCCACTGCCAGGAAAACGACATTGACGCTGTGATTGGCAGTGAGATGTTGGAAACCCTCATTTATAGTATTCGTTTTGAAGAGTTAGGAGCTCCTGAGCTGTACCAGTGCTTGTGCGCAGCTAATGGCAAGCCGTATTTCGAGCTTTTGAGTTACTCAGGAGCACGAAATATCTCAAAACGATTAGGCTAATAGTCTCAACAATTATAGACTTTCCAATAATCAGACATCATAGTGGTTCCTGGAAGGATTCAATGCCTTACGGGATCGAATAAAGTATTCTGGCTTCGATCAACAGCCGGAACCATGAATATTTCCTTGAATTCCGAATCAATCCCACTAAAAATCCATTAATACTCAATAATTCTGCCCGCATTGTACTTTCTCTTGCAAAACTTTGTCAATTTCGACAATGTCTCAAATTCCACTTAGTGGTCTCGAATTATCATGAATCCTTGAAGCAAACTTCCTCACATAAACTTGTTAGTCGACTACAATCGGCGTAGATCATTCATTTCACGTTTTTGTGGCTTCTGTTTTATGTCGATCAACCAGAAGGCATCAAACTGTCATATTTCCTCAATAGATATTTTCTTTTCCAAAAAAATATTTCTTCAAGCAATGAAAAAAACGGCAACGAAATCTCATGTTTTTACCATTTCAGGTAAACACGCAGACCTATTATTACACATTAATCCAAGTCAATTTTCATAAAATATGCACGGGTTGTTTTATTTTGGGCAAACCAATTCCCTAGAAAAACCAAACACTCCATGCTCATTCAACCTATCTTCATTCGTACGCAAAAATTGTTTTAGTATCAGCTCACAACCTGCATAAACCATTTTTTAATGAAGAGTTACATCAGAGACGTACCAATAAGCTAGATAACACTGTGAAATAGAGACTTAGGTAAGTTTTAAATTTGCCGCCTTCCTTCACTATCAAATATGTTGATTAATCAAGTCACTTCGTTTCAATGTAAGACCACAGAATACCTGTGTTCTGTGGTAAGACACAAACTACAATCATAGAATTATTATAAATATAGAATTAATGTGATTACAATAGTCAAATCAAGAACTGTATGAAAAGGAAGTTGCTAGGCAAATAATTATTAATGCTTAAAAGTGACGCTAGTCTGCCGGTCGTTCTATAATTTATAATTAGATATTCGTTTAATTCGAGCCTGTGGATGTATTGTGTTCATAAACTTCTCAGTGAATTTTTACTTATCGTCAACAAATGGGAAAAACACAACTGCCGAAACAAACGATGGAGTTTATACCAAATATGAAACGACGAAGAGATAGAACTGTATGGAGGAAGTACGAAAAGCAATGAGCGAGACATATTTACGAGAAGGACAATGGGAAGATCGCAAACAATGGAAACTAGACATCGGACAACGTCGTCGCACGTTTCATCACGATTATATGTGAGTATGTAATCACGATCTTATTATTCCAGAAATATACAATAAATTTTACGAACCGGCAACACTGCAAAAAACAGCCAGACTTCGCAAAATGGTGCTTCCACCATTTTCGATCGCAAAAAATAAAGAAGCAGGATATTCGTATATTGTAGTCAATTCGTGGAGTTTTCAGTTGTGAAATGGTAATATTAGTTCGAAACATTGGATTTAGCATCAATATATAGTAACATAACTGTGCGAAATAAGTGAATAAACGAAGTTAGTGAGGTTAAGTGGTCAAACTTACGGCTGAAGAAATAGACTTTGCATTACTGAAATTGTTAAAAATATCACAGGC
Organism: Propylea japonica; assembly: GCA_013421045.1. Taxonomy (NCBI): domain Eukaryota; kingdom Metazoa; phylum Arthropoda; class Insecta; order Coleoptera; family Coccinellidae; genus Propylea; species Propylea japonica. Next base: position 23,593,933 of record CM024243.1, on the reverse strand, counting down.
TCAATGGTTCAAAATTGAAATTTCTAAAATCGAAGCGCAACGGCCAGTGACGAATAGCAAACTCTGTAATTTGAACCCTTTTTTGGATGACCGCGGTATCCTAAGGGTTGGGGGTCGTTTAAATAATTCCAAATTCAGATTTGAAAAGAAACACCCGGCTATTTTATGTTGATATAGCAATATATGTGAATCTAGATTAAGTTCTATGTTTTTGTTATTCTGTGACCATTGACATAAGAACTCTGTGATTCTAACCTAAGTAGTTGAATAGTCTTGTGTCGTGTGTCATGTGCAGAAGGAAGTCGACAAGTTTGAGAAATATAAAACCAGAAATATCTAAATCATCCTCTTTTCATTTCTAATATTATTCCCAAAAAGCTGCAAAACTCTACAGGTTATGCGCCCAGTCTGAATATTGATTGGAAAGTTGAGGTGTTTGAAATATTTCACGAAGCTAGGTTGGAAACGTTCTGGAAGTCGGAATCATATGGCGATGTTGAACTCACAACTGGCGAATCTCAAACCTTTTGACGGTAAAAACTTTTCAAGTTGGGAATTTCGTTTAAAAATATTCCTGGAACAAGGTGGTGCTTTGGAAGTACTGGGACAAGATCCTCCAACGGAAGCTACTGCACTTGTACAATTTAAAAAGATTGATTCTAAAGCAAGGAACATTATAGTTCAGTGGTTAGCGGACGATGTGCTGGAATTGGTAAAAGACAAAACTACAGCCAAGGAAATGTTTGAAACCCTGAAGAACACTTACACTCGGAGAGGTCTCTCAATACAGGTTGATTTGCAGAGAAAACTAAGAAATATGAAATTCAAGGAAGGTAAATTATCAGATTTCTTGATGGAATTCGACAAGGTGGTTGGTGATTTGAAGGCGAGTGGAGGAAACTTGGAAGAACCTGAAGTAATATGCCAACTTCTGGCAGCCATGCCTGAAAGTTATCAAGCCCTCACTATCTCCATTGATTTAATGTTTAGTTCTAGTCCAAAAGATGTGACTGTACAGTTTGTCAAGAACAAGCTGTTACAGGAAGAACTTAGACAAGGAAAGGATGGTAATAGTCATGGAGAATCAGTTGCTTTTACAAGTAAAAACAGGGGAAATTACCAAAAACAAGGTAGGAGACAAGATAAAGAAAAAGTAAAATTTAGTTTCAGATGCTACAAGTGTGGGAAACAAGGTCACAAAAGAAGTGAGTGCAGGAGCAATGCAAATGTAGCTAACTGTGGAAATCCCATAAATGAGGAAATATCATTTGTTGCAAGTGCATCTCTCAAAGGTAAAAATGGAATGTCAGGTGAGACTTTAATGTTCATAATTGACTCTGGAGCAACAAATCATCTGGTAAACAAGCAAGTTAAATCCTACTTGTCCAATGTAAAATCTGTAAACTGCCACATAACAGTTGCAAAGAGGGGATCAGCAATAGATGTTACAAGAAGTGGAAATTTACATGTAACTGATAAAAATGGAAGAAACTTTCAATTGAAAGATGTACTTCAAAGTGATGACTTGGAATACAATTTATTATCAGTAAAAAGAATAGAAAAAGAAGGATACAAGGTAATATTCGAAAATGGTAAGGTTAAGATATGCAGGAGCAAAGACGGGTAAATGTTAAGGAAATGGAGCGCACATATAGCGCGTATTTTTCTCAGGAAACAAATATGTTACTCACTTATTATTGGTCCTGAATCACGAATCCTTTATAAAAAAGTGATTTTTCCTTCTAGTTTTTTCAGAAAAAATTCCCAAAGTTTGATCACTTAACCTCACTAACTTCGTTTCTTCACTTATTTCGCACTGTTCTGTTCCAATATATTGATGCTAAAACAAATTTTTATGATAAACAATGCCATTTCACAACTAAAAACTCCACGAATTGACCATAATATACGAATATCCTGCTTCTTTATTTCTTGCGTTCGAAAATGGTGGGAGCACCATTTTGCGAAGTCTGGCTGTTTTTTGCAGTGTTGCCGGTTCGTAAAATTTATTGTATATTTCTGGAATAATAAGATCGTGATTACATACTCACATATAATCGTGATGAGACGTGCTACGACGTAGTCCGATGTCTAGTTTCCATTGTTTGCGATCTTCCCATTGTCCTTCTCGTAAATATGTCTCGCTCATTGCTTTTCGTACTTCCTCCATACAGTTCTATCTCTTCGTCGTTTCATATTTGGTATAAACTCCATCGTTTGTTTCGGCAGTTGTGTTTTTCCTATTTGTTGACGATAAGTAAAAATTCACTGAGAAGTTTATGAACACAATACATCCACAGGCTCGAATTAAACGAATATCTAATTATAAATTATAGAACGACCGGCAGACTAGCGTCACTTTTAAGCATTAATAATTATTTGCCTAGCAACTTCCTTTTCATACAGTTCTTGATTTGACTATTGTAATCACATAATTCTATATTTATAATAATTCTATGATTGTAGTTCGTGTCTAACAACAGAACACAGGTATTCTGTGGTCTTACATTGAAACGAAGTGACTTGATTAATCAACATATTTGAAAGTGAAGAAAGGCGGCAAATTTAACTCGCCTGAGTCTCTATTTCACAGTATTATCTAGCTTATTGGTACGTCTCTGATCGAACTCTTCATTAAAAAATGGTTTATGCAGGTTGTGTGTCGATACTAAAACAATTTTTGCGTTTCGAATGAAGATAGGTTGAATGAGTTTCTGAATGAGCATGGATTGTTTGGTTTTTCTAGGGAATTGGTTTGCCCAAAATGCAACAACCGGTGCATATTTAATGACAATTGACTTGGATTAATGTGTTATAGGTCCGCGTGTTTACCTGAAAAGGTGGAAACATGAGATTTCGTTGCCGTTTTCTTCATTGCTCAAAAAATTATTTTTTTGGAGAAGAAAAATATGTATTGAGGAAATATGCCAGTTTGATGCATTTGGTTGATCGACTTAAAACAGAAGCCACTAAGACGTGAAATGGAATGATCCAGGCCGATTGTAGTCGAGTGACAAGTTTCTGTGAGGAAGTTTGCTTCAGGGATTCATGACAATTCGAGACCACTAAGTGGAGTTTAAAACATTGTCGAAATTGACGAAGTTTGGCAAGAGAAAATACAATAGGGGCAGAATTATTTAGTATTAATGGATTTTTGGTGTTATTGAATCAGAGTCCAAGGAAATATTCATGGTCCCGGCTGCTGATCGAAGCCAGAATACTTTATTTGATCTCGTTAGGCATTGGATCCTTCCAGGTACTACTATGATGTCTGATTATTGTGAAGTCTTTAATTGTTGAGACAATAAGGGTTTCCAACATCTCACTGTCAATCACAGCGTGAATTTCGTTGACCCTGACAGTGGGACTCACACACAAAATGTGGAGCGATTGTGGAGGGATAAAAGAAATGATATTCCCAGACAAGGGGGTAAATTTTTATTTTACCGCCAAGTTATCGATTTTCAAAATATTTGACATATCGTTATGATGTTGTGTTACCACAGTTTCAATTGGAGCAACGGCAAATCAAGATTTCTCGAGAAAATCGAATAGAAAATTCAATAAATTGTTCATAATTCAGGTGCCATTTGTCTTAATACGAGCCAGACCTTTGTTTTTTTCAGTGAAAAATAAGTGTTTTTGGGTGATTCCCACTCTTATAAAGATCTGGCACTGTTCCTATCTTAGCTAACCTAACCTAACCTAATAGGTTAGCTTAAGTTAGGATAGGTTAGCTAAGCTAGAAACAGCAACAACTCTTATAAATATTTGGCACTGTCCCTATCTCAGTTAACCTAACATAACCTTACCTAACTCAAGCTAACCTATTAGGTTGGGTTAGGTTATGTTAGCTAATGTAGGACCAGTGCCAAGTATTTTCAAGAGTTGTTGCTGTTCCTATACCTAACCCAAATATTTATGAGAGTTGTTGCTGTTTCTATCTTAGCTAACCTTAACTAACTCAAGCTAACGTATTAGGCTAGGTTAGCTAAAATAGGAATAGTGTCAGGTTTTTCTGAAAGTGGGAATCACCCAATTTCTCAATAAAAAAACCAAGGTCTGGTTGAATTATGAACGATTTATTGAATTTCTCATTCGATTTTCTCTGGAAATATTGATGTGCCGATGCTCAAATTGAAACTATGGCATCACAATATCATAACGATATGCCAAATATTTTGAAAATCGGTAACTGGGCGGTAAAATAGATATTTACCCTCTCGTCTGGGAATATCATTTCTTTTATCCCACTGCCAGGAAAACGACATTGACGCTGTGATTGGCAGTGAGATGTTGGAAACCCTCATTTATAGTATTCGTTTTGAAGAGTTAGGAGCTCCTGAGCTGTACCAGTGCTTGTGCGCAGCTAATGGCAAGCCGTATTTCGAGCTTTTGAGTTACTCAGGAGCACGAAATATCTCAAAACGATTAGGCTAATAGTCTCAACAATTATAGACTTTCCAATAATCAGACATCATAGTGGTTCCTGGAAGGATTCAATGCCTTACGGGATCGAATAAAGTATTCTGGCTTCGATCAACAGCCGGAACCATGAATATTTCCTTGAATTCCGAATCAATCCCACTAAAAATCCATTAATACTCAATAATTCTGCCCGCATTGTACTTTCTCTTGCAAAACTTTGTCAATTTCGACAATGTCTCAAATTCCACTTAGTGGTCTCGAATTATCATGAATCCTTGAAGCAAACTTCCTCACATAAACTTGTTAGTCGACTACAATCGGCGTAGATCATTCATTTCACGTTTTTGTGGCTTCTGTTTTATGTCGATCAACCAGAAGGCATCAAACTGTCATATTTCCTCAATAGATATTTTCTTTTCCAAAAAAATATTTTCTTCAAGCAATGAAAAAAACGGCAACGAAATCTCATGTTTTTACCATTTCAGGTAAACACGCAGACCTATTATTACACATTAATCCAAGTCAATTTTCATAAAATATGCACGGGTTGTTTTATTTTGGGCAAACCAATTCCCTAGAAAAACCAAACACTCCATGCTCATTCAACCTATCTTCATTCGTACGCAAAAATTGTTTTAGTATCAGCTCACAACCTGCATAAACCATTTTTTAATGAAGAGTTACATCATAGACGTACCAATAAGCTAGATAACACTGTGAAATAGAGACTTAGGTAAGTTTTAAATTTGCCGCCTTCCTTCACTATCAAATATGTTGATTAATCAAGTCACTTCGTTTTAATGTAAGACCACAGAATACCTGTGTTCTGTGGTAAGACACAAACTACAATCATAGAATTATTATAAATATAGAATTAATGTGATTACAATAGTCAAATCAAGAACTGTATGAAAAGGAAGTTGCTAGGCAAATAATTATTAATGCTTAAAAGTGACGCTAGTCTGCCGGTCGTTCTATAATTTATAATTAGATATTCGTTTAATTCGAGCCTGTGGATGTATTGTGTTCATAAACTTCTCAGTGAATTTTTACTTATCGTCAACGAATGGGAAAAACACAACTGCCGAAACAAACGATGGAGTTTATACCAAATATGAAACGACGAAGAGATAGAACTGTATGGAGGAAGTACGAAAAGCAATGAGCGAGACATATTTACGAGAAGGACAATGGGAAGATCGCAAACAATGGAAACTAGACATCGGACAACGTCGTCGCACGTTTCATCACGATTATATGTGAGTATGTAATCACGATCTTATTATTCCAGAAATATACAATAAATTTTACGAACTGGCAACACTGCAAAAAACAGCCAGACTTCGCAAAATGGTGCTTCCACCATTTTCGATCGCAAAAAATAAAGAAGCAGGATATTCGTATATTGTAGTCAATTCGTGGAGTTTTCAGTTGTGAAATGGTAATATTAGTTCGAAACATTGGATTTAGCATCAATATATAGTAACATAACTGTGCGAAATAAGTGAATAAACGAAGTTAGTGAGGTTAAGTGGTCAAACTTTGGGAATTTTTTCTGAAGAAACTAGAAGGAAAAATCAATTTTTTATAACGGAATCGTGATTTAGGATCAAAATTCAATAGAAAGGCTATATTTTTTCTCAAAAATATACGTGTTATATGTGTGCTCCATTTCCTTAACATTTACCCAAAGACGATGAAATTATTTTAGAAGGAAACCTGAAGGGAAATTTATATGTAGTTTATTTCAATCCTAGGTTCGACTGTGTGAATATAGCTATCGATCAGGATCTAATGCACAGAAGGATGGGACATTCGTCGAAATATCCACCTAGATCGCTGTTTGAAGTTTGCCTGAAATCAAAGCAGACACGTCTACAGTTCAACTCACTGGTAGATGAGCGGAAACCAAGAAGAATACTAGAAGTCGTTTCATCAGATGTTTGCGGACCAATATCACCCCAAACAAGAGATAATATGAAGTATTACGTAAGTTTTATTGACCATTTTACCCACTTTGCTCATGTCTATTTGATTGAAAATAAAAATGAAGTTCTTGATAAATTCAAAGAATATGAAGCCCAAGCTACTGCCAAATTTAATGTAAAAATATCTAGAATCCGATGTGACAACGGTGGAGAATATAGTTCAAAGGAATTTCGATTATTTTGCAAGGGTAAGGGAATTCAAATTGAATACACTGTACCCAGGAATCCCGAGCAAAATGGGGTAGCTGAGCGATTTAATCGTTCTATATTGGAAATGTCACGATGCTTAATATTTGATTCAAACCTTCATAAAACATTCTGGGGAGATGCTTTACTAGCCTCGGTATATTTGCAAAATAGATTACAATTGTCAACTGTACCCAAGCATACTACACCTGCAAGTTTGTGGTATGGATTCAATCCAGACCTGAATAAAATTAAGGTGTTTGGTTGTGCAGCATATAGTCACATACCAAAGGAAAATCGTGCAGGAAAATTAGACTCACATTCTAAGAAGACAATTTTTATTGGATATTGTAATAATGGTTACAAATTATATGATTTGGAGACAAATTCAGTTATTGTAGCAAGATCAGTTATTTTTGATGAAAAGAGGAAACTGAATGTATGTCAAGAAAATGAAATTGTAAGAGTTGCAGAGGAGGATGATGACAAAGAAGAGATTAAAGATGAAATTGATAATGATACACCAGACTCAGAAGTTGATACAGAGAAACCTAACACTCGTAGAAGCACAAGAAATAAAAAATTACCAGCTCGATTACTCGACTATGATCTGAATGAAACAGAGCTAATGGCAGCTTTATCAGTTGGTTGCCTACCAGGTGAGGTACCTAATTCTTATGAGGAGGCAATTTCAATGGAAGGGTGGAAGGAAGCTATTCAAGAAGAGTTGAATACTATTGAAGAACAACAGACATGGGAACTAGTGGAACCACCAAGTGATGTGAAAGTGATAGACTCCAAGTGGGTGTTTCGCGAAAAAGAAATAGACGGAAAAGTGGTGAAAAAGGCTCGGTTAGTGGCACGAGGTTTTTTACAGTGTTTCAAGAATGAAGAGGTCTATTCGCCGGTAGCCCGGATGGTAACCATAAGAATGCTTCTTTCACTGTATCTTGAACGAGGCTTACATACTGTCCAAATGGATGTGAAATCAGCCTTCCTGTATGGAACCTTAAAATCACCTGTTTACATGTATCAACCACCAGGTATTAGAAATAGCAATAATAAAAATTTTGTTTGTAAACTAAAAAAGGCACTTTATGGCCTAAAAGAAGCCCCCAAGTGCTGGAATGACAAATTTAACAGTACAATTGTAACTTTAGGTTTTCAGAGATCAAAGAAAGATCCCTGTTTGTATTTTAAATCTCAGGATACATATTTGTTGTTATATGTAGATGACCTGATCATTTTTGCAAAGAATGAAATTGATATGAACTCTATAAAAAACAAACTGTCAGAAATATTTAAAATGACTGAAATAAAAAATGAATCATTAACTTTTTTAGGCTTAGAAATTCAAAAATTTGAAAATGAGTTGTTTATTTCACAAACTAAGCTGATTGATAAAGTTTTAAATAAGTTCAATATGAATAATTGCAGAGGGAGTGAAATTCCTATGCAACCAAAACTGTATTTACCATTGAATGATCAGAGTTCAGAAAATGTACCATATCGTGAGTTGATTGGATGCTTAATGTACATTATGCTGGGATCAAGACCAGATATATGTTATTGTATCTCTTATTTTAGCCAGTTTCAAAATTCCTATGGAATTGAACATTGGAATTACTTGAAGAATACTCTCAGATACTTAAATAAAACTAGAAATTTTGGATTAAAATTTGTGAAACATGACAAATCAGATATTCAAGTTCATACATTTGTAGACTCAGACTATGCAAATAACCCAAATGATAGAAAAAGTGTTTCTGGGTTTGTGATCAAAATGAATCAAAATGCTATTCTATGGAAAAGTAAAAAAACAAAATTTAGTTACCTTGTCAAGTACTGAATCAGAGTATGTTGCTTTGTGTTCATCTGTTACTGAAAGTTTATTCATTCAACAGATTTTGTTAGAAATTTTTTTGAAATGTGCTCCAATTATTGTTCACGAAGATAATCAATCTTGTATTAGGGTTGCATCAACTCTTGAAATGAAAAGGAGTAAACATATTGATATAAAATATTTTTTTATAAGAGATTGTATTGCAGAAAATAAAGTTAAGTTGGAATACATCTCTACAGAGAATCAACAGGCAGATATTTTAACAAAATCATTGCCTAAGTCAAAATTTCAGCATTTCAGAAAATTGTTAAATGTCAAAGAACTGTAAAGTTTTTTCTAATGTATAATTCTTAGATTCTCAAAATTGAAGGGGTGTGTTGATATAGCAATATATGTGAATCTAGATTAAGTTCTATGTTTTTGTTATTCTGTGACCATTGACATAAGAACTCTGTGATTCTAACCTAAGTAGTTGAATAGTCTTGTGTCGTGTGTCATGTGCAGAAGGAAGTCGACAAGTTTGAGAAATATAAAACCAGAAATATCTAAATCATCCTCTTTTCATTTCTAATATTATTCCTAAAAAGCTGCAAAACTCTACATTTTAAGCCCTCGGAGTCATCTGGCAAGGTTAATTGCAGAAGAGACACACCTTCGACTTATGCATGCTGGCCCCCAACATACTTTAGCGGTCGTGCGAGAGAATTTTTGGATCGTGGGCGGTCGTATTTTGATTAAACGTGCCGTCCACCAGTGTATTCCCTGTTTTCGGTACAACCCAAAGCCAATAAGTCCAATAATGGCCCCCCTACCCGGGATACGTGTAGAACCTAGACCACCCTTTCAGGTGACTGGTGTTGATTACGCAGGGCCTATGAACGTTAATAGCAGAGCCGGTCGCGGATTTAAGATAAGCAAGGCTTACGTTTGTCTATTCATATGTACCGTGACCAAAGCAATCCACATCGAACTAGTAACGGATTTGTCCAAAAATATGTTCTTATTAGCGCTCAAGCGATTTGTGTCACGGAGGGGAAGACCATCTATAATATATAGTGATAATGGTATCAATTTCAAGGCGGCAAGCCGCGAACTCATCGAATTGAGGAAGTTTATTTCGAATAATAAAGAAGAATTAGAAGAATCTTTCGGTCAAAACGATTTAAATTGGAAATTCATTCCCCCTTACTCCCCTCATTTTGGCGGACTGTGGGAGGCAGGAGTCAAGCGAATGAAATACCACTTACGCCGGGTAACCAAAGATTTGGTATTGACGTTTGAGCATTTAAACACCTTACTTATAGAAATAGAGGCCATTCTTAATTCCAGACCTTTATTCCCACTTTCCGACTCACCCCACGACCTACTCCCTTTAACACCTGCACACTTTCTGATAGGAAGATCATCATCTTCATATTTCCACGAACCAGACGTGACCCATGTAGCAGTGAACAGGCTGTCACTGTATCAACATCTTACACAAGTGAAGCAACACATTTGGAAGAGATGGTCCAAGGAGTATATTAGTGAGCTTCAACAACGTACGAAGTGGAGGTCGAGCCATGGCTCCCTCAAAATCAACTCACTGGTTTTATTGAAGGAAGACAATGCCCCTTTAATGCATTGGAAGCTGGGAAGAATTGAAACCATCCACTTTGGAAGCGACGGAGTTGGAAGGATTGCGACGATCAGAACACAGGGTGGCGTGGTCCAGAGATCGTTTTCAAGGATATGTCCATTACCCATTGAATCTACTGAAGATCATTGAAAGCAAACCCTTTCAAGGCCGGGGCCATGTTCAAGAATCAAGACGACGATCTAAAAATAGCCCGGTCTAAAAATAGATCTGAAGGAACGAGCCCTTCTATCGCGCCCTAGCATCAAGTTATGGGTACTTCGTCGATGTTTTCACTGGGAGAGGCAGTACGATTCCAACATTCCAAAGATACGCATCTACACTACTTAAAGTTAAAATCTGTATAAATTGTTTTACGTTTGTGTAAATAAACCTGTGTTACAAAAAGTCTTATAAGTCAAGAAATTTCTATACAATACAGAGTGAATTTTGTATTCAATAATTTTCTCATTACGGTCTTTGCAGAGCGTTTTTGATAATATAATTTACAATGAGTGTAAATAAGCTCAAACAAAATAAAGCTCTACGTCAATTATATATTGACAATATTTTTGAAATTTGTCAGAATGCAAAGTACAAAGTGAAAAGTTGCAAAGTATTTTGGTGCAATAGGCCCCTGCTCCTGCTTAATGCTTACTTACTAATATGGGATCTCTACTCTAGAGAAATTCCTTCATATTGTACATTCCCGTATAAAAGCGAAACCATACGCTCCGACTACCCCACCAAATTGATGGAATGCTATGTTCCCCCACACCTTGAGCCGCTCCTCAGCTCCCTTGCTCCAACTTACGATCCACAGAGAAAGTTACAGTTATATGTTCCAACTCTTGCAGGCTTCGATTTCCAATTGGACTTTGGCAGAATAGTACCACCACAGCTTATGATTACATGCCACAACCTTCTCGCAAGCGTCCGCTCGAATGCTGATCCTGAAACGATACTCCGCCGATTCTACGCCACACCTATCGCTCAATTCAATGGACAGATTTACACCGCTAGCAACTTCCTTGGTGGATACTTTGATATCAACCAACGGCCAACAGCTCATTCAAACTGGCTTAACTCCAGATTTGAAAAGGTCTTCAATCCTGTAATTGGTCTCGCTCTCATCCAACGCCCAACTCTTGCTAAGACCCGCCTAACTGTTCCTGTGCATGACGATCGTATAAATCCATACGATTTCCTTCTTTGTTTCAGCGACGATAACATTGAACTACTCACTGATATACTTAGTGACGTATCCAGTTTCGTCCTAGAAGAGAACCCCAGTGCTAAGAAGCTAGGACAAGCCCTAGACAATTCAACGGGTATAACTATCCTATACCACTCGATTTGGAGTACCAGCCTCCCCACCGCTCATCTGTTCCCTCCTACCACTGTTGAAAGTCAACACGATACAAACCTCAAAGTCATGTCAAGTTTCTCGTTTCCGGTCCCTCCTTTAAATCAAGCTTAACTCCGCCTCCAGATAACATCGACGCAATTTTCTACCTCGTAGGAAAGGATCCATATGATGAAGATCATCCCATCTTTAACTCTTTCCTCGATTCGCAGCAGAACGCGTTCGTGCCAACATGAACCGCCTGTTTGGAGTAACTATCCGCCCAAACTGCAACGATAACGAAACCGACTTCACGTACGCAGCCTAGCAATCCAGCCAGCACCACACCCTTCCGTCAAATTCAACTTACCTTTGGTCTTCATACCGATATGTTGAAAGAGCCGCAACCCGCCGCCGCCGAGTGCATTTGTACTACACAATGCGCCAGTTTTACGGAGAAAGTGTTACATTGTCACGGACTCGAAATCCTGTATTGCTCCTCCCCTCTTAAGTGCAACCAGCCCCTCTTTTGGCTTTGTGCTTTGTTTGTATATTTAACTTTGTAAAATATTCTAGTTTTTAATATTCTTGTATTTGACTATCACCTTGCAATTAGTTTATAAGTTGTAAATAAAAATCTGAAGAAATAAAAAATAAAAAAAAACATAAAAAAACCCGACATTACAAATATGGCGGCGACTGATACGGACGTCAGACCGTGATAATGAAGATTCCGCGTATAAAGGCGAAAATAACAGTGCAAAAATATTCAAATGTTGCTCAAAGCCAACCAAAACGTGCGTTTGTAAAAACTGCCTATCTATTTTCCACGATAGTTGCGTGAAACGTAATAAAAACATCAAAAGTGCCGGTGAAATGATCGTCGAGTGCTGTACATCGGTGATGAACTCCGAAAGTGAACCCAATCCAAAAAATCAAAATGAAGAGATAAACAAGTTGAAAATGGAAGTGAAATCTATTGACGATGAATTTAAGATGCTGAAAATTCAGTTTGATATGTGCCAAGATTTCATCAAAGAAATAAAATCAAGTAATAAGGTATTAATGGAAAACAACAGAATCCTGCTTGAAAATAATGCATTACTTAGAGAAAAAATTGTGCATCTGGAAAATGGAACAAAAACTACGATTTCAAAGGTGAACAAACGGAATATCCAAGGCCAAGCGCCATCACTGGTACCAATTATTGCCGCCGAAGTATCTGATTCAGCAGCTTCGCCAGAAAATCAATCCATCGGGGCGAACTCGAATCAAATTCGTGGCGGTACTTCTCTGGTTGGTAACAATACCGAACACAAGACGCATGCCAAGGATGTCAAACGTCAAATGTCCCAAAACCAAAAAGAAAACTCAAAGGCGTCGAAATCGGAAACTTTCTCTGAAATAAACGATCCTAATGGTCGGGAGCTGTTGCAAAACACTCAATCTGAATCAGAGTGGAAAGTAGTCCCCCAAAGAAAAAGAAACGAAAATCCCAAACTAAAAAGAAGTCGCAAGAGCGTGAATCTTGGTACTGGAAATATAAATAATGATAATTTTCAGCCAAGTAAACTAGCAAGTGAAAAGAAGCTGTGGCTGTTCATTTCCAGAGTCAGAAATTCGGTAATGGATAAAGACGTTACTGAATATATCTCAGATTGGGGCAGCGTTAAGCAGGAAGATGTACATGTTAGAGAACTGGTCACTAAATCTGCTCCTTCTAGTTACAAAAGTTTTCTAATTGGAGTACCCCTAAATTCTAAAGAGTGTGTATATGGAACCGAGTTTTGGCCTGCTGGCATACGGTTTTCAAGATTCGACTTCAGAAGGGGGCAACATTTTTTAGACAACAAGAGAGCTCAAACAGAAACATAGACAATACCAAAAGTGGCTACCTGGGTAGTCTAATTCACCAAAACCTTCAATCCTTTGGAAATTCCATTGAGAAGATTGATAACCTATTGTGCAGAAGTCCGGAGTGCATGTTCCTGTGCGTAACTGAACACTGGTTAAGTGACCTACAGTTGGAAGTAATGGTGGTTCCAAATTTCAAACTGGCATCTAGTTTTTGTAGGAACGAAAAAGAGCACGGATTCGCCGCTATATATGTGAGACATGACATTCATTTCAGCGTACATCATAGGTTGAACAATCTTTCAGTTAAAGGTGTTTTTGAGTGCGCTGCAAAAATAGGGAACAAAAATTTTGTTATCTGTTTAATATACAGACCATCAGGTAAACCTTTGGATGTGTTCTTTGAGAGGTTAGAGAGAGTTTGTGAGATCATTTTTGACAGTGAAGTAACTGTATTCATCTCGGGCGATTTCAATATTGATCTAAATTCCAATGATAACCCGAGTGTTGATCTAATTGTCCTCATGAATACTTATGGGCTCAAGCGAAATATTTTTGAGTGTACACGAAAAAACTGTTGTATTGATAACATTTTTACTAGTCATGAGATATTAGAAACCGAAATTTTTGATGAACGCATCTCCGATCATACCGGTCAAAAAGTTATCTATATTAATAAAACAGGATCTATGGTTACTGTTAAAATGCCAGATCTATTGAACGACTGCACCAAATTCGACAATTCTTTTTTTGTTGTGTTCATTTTTGTTAGGGCAAGGTTTTTTTTCACAACAAAATATTCAAAAACAAATTGTTTGGAAAAAAATAAAAAGCTTTCCTTTTCTCTTTCTTCTTTGACGTATTTGGATATCATAGAGTACATTTGAACAAAAAGTGAGGTTACATCGGGTGGAACGAAAATTTTAATTAGAAATAACGTATAAACTAGCATATTATACAACAATTTTTACTTAAAGTTACCATACAAGGTAGGTTACATATTAGAATTTGTGTACTATGATAACATGAAATATGTGATATATGTATTATTACATGTATATTAATTCTACTATTGTTATTCAGGAGGAGGATATTTGTGGTTCAGATATATCAATAGAAAATGACCAATTTAAAGTTACATTTTCAACCCAAGAAAAGCAAAATACAAGGTTCTGATGAAGTTCTCAAGGTGAAGCAAGGAACCAACGAAGATAAATACCATTGAATTTCTCGCATAGGAAATAATAAGAGGTAGGTTCAACTTATTCGAGTTTGTGTAATATAATAGGAGGAACATGAAATATCAACACATATTAGTGTATATCAATGCTGCTATTCAAGAAGTGGATATTTACATTTCAGATAGATCAATATAAGATGGTGAAAGCAGTGAATCCATCCGGTGAATAGAAGAACACTGTTGAAAAATCGAAACCTTTGGAGACATGTGAGTGTTCAGAATATCTAAACGATTAATCTAAGTAACAGTAATTCATGATGATAATGCTACATTTCATTGAGGTTTTCTCATATCTTTAACTTTAATATCAATGGGTTTCCCCACAATAGTTCCATATATAGCCTATTCGTTTTGAAAAGTTTCGTGCTCCTGAGTAACTCAAAAGCTCAAAATACGGCTTGCCATTTGCTGCGCACAAGCACTGGTACAGCTCAGGAGCTCGAAACTCCTCAAAATAAATACTATAATAGAGTAGACATTGAACACAAGGTTGCTCTAATCAATTCTACCATACATTTCAACAAGAGAGTGGATGTTTGAAGACTCACCTATTCATTGTTACAATTATTGATATTTTTTGCAGGTCGGAAAAGGTTTATTTGAATTGAACAATGAATGGATTTGGATTGTTGATAGTTTACTGAATGTTTTCAAAATTAAGAAGCTACTTATGAAGAAAAATATATCGGGAATCTAAGGTAAATGATATTATGAACTATTGTAGCACACATCTGATTATTTGTGTCTGTGCATTATACTCATTCATGGTTTACCGAGAGACTGAGAAATGGTTTCCTTAGATAACTACATTGATGTTCATAATTTATTACATCATATTGGCAAGGGAAATGTTAGAATAATTAACAATTATTATTATGCGAAAAATGTAAAATAATGATTTGAATTCTGCCTGCTTTCATTAAAATGTAATCGATAGAAAACTCGAAAATAAAAATAAGTTATTTTTACTTCTTGATCACTAAATAGTAATTAATATATCTTTTTTGCAGGTCCTGAAGATTTGATATGGAGTGCTCAATAAACTTTCACTGCTTGGTTAAATAAATCAATTTGGAATGTTGATAATTTACGGAATATTCAAAAAATAAAGAAAGCTACTCATGAAGAAATTTAGGTCCACAAAACCAATCCTCTTTTCAAAATCATTTTGATTTGATTTAACAATTTCATTCATGCTTTGAATTCACCTAAATTTTGAAGGGCAATTATAAGGACTTTTAGGGTCATTCTAATTATATGTCAATTCGACTTTCCTGTTCAAACCATAAACTCAACTTGAAATTTTCGTTTTTTCAAGTTGTTGCCGTCAGAAGTCATTTGGTTTATAGGTGTCCAATAGGCCACTCCTAAACTCGATAACTTCCAAGAGCAACAACTGGAAATATCGAGATTAGCCAAATTCGATTTAAGGTTTTGAACAAGAAAGTGGAATTCTCATGATAATAGAAATCTCAGAATTGTTTTCTACATGACTACTATGAGAAGTAACAACTTTTGAAACCTACACATGCCGGGTTTACTTCTTCAAGAAAAATTACTACAAAAATATATTAAATCGGATGGGCTGCTCTCCTAATATTCTAACTATTCTTTCCAAGCAGCCGTTTTCATAGACCCTTAAGCATTATCATTTTTTTTAACGTGTCACATATGAGTTCTGTATTGTTGATGTGTCATTTGATTTGTAAAAGATTTCATATAAATTTTCAATAGACGCTTTGAGTATAAACAGGTTGTTCCTATAAACATGTTGTTCCTATACATGTTGAATATTCTGAATGTCAGCCTATAGATATAGATAGATATTTTCAGGGTACTTCTATAAATCTATCACTCATTTCAGATTTCTACTTTATAACAAGATTAAATAACTGGCAAAACTAGGTTTGCCGGGTCAGCTAGTTTTTAATATTGACAGAGTGGAATCGCCGACCAGATATCAGCGTTTTTTTCAAAAATGAAGATACAGTAGACTCTCGATAATTTGACACTCGATAAATTGAATGTCTCGATAATTTGAAGTTCTTTCCGGGTCCCTTCAATAACACTTGATAATTTGAAAAAATGAACGTGTTCTGACCCCCTCGATAATTTGAAGTTGTAGCTGTGGAATCTTGCTCAATAACACTCTTTAATTTGAAGTCAAATCACCCAAACACTCTATAATTTGAAGTCCCCACCCTTCTGTGATCCGTTTCATCTTGCACCGACTGGTCGTAATTGAGTTTGCGCAGACTTCCTTAAAATTGCGTTGAACTAAAACCGGTTTTTGAATTTTCAGATTAAAAATGAGTGGAAAGTGGAAGAAAGAATAAGTTAGTGTCTTTCAATCAATGAGAAAAGACCTATTATCGAAGCGGTGGAAAATGGAATGTTGAAAAAAGATGTTGCGAAACAGTTCGATATTTTACCATCTACATTGTCCATGATTTAAAGAATAAGGAACGAATCACAGGAAGTGTCTCCAGTATAGGAAGAAAAAGGCTTCGTCAAGCTGAATTTTCTCGCCGAGAGGAGTCCTTACTTCAGTGGATTAGGCAGTGTAAAGGAACTAATGTTCTCATTGGCGGGTTCATATTGAGCGAAAGACTTGGCTTTTTCCTTCAAAATGAAACCGCCAAGTCTTTCGTTCAAGCTCTCGGAATTGAAGAATTTTCAGCGGGTAGGGCTAGCTCTCGTTTGTTTATTCCCCCAGCGTAGAAACAAACGATGATTTTTTCTCAGCTCTCAACATTATAGAAAACACCCTGGACAATGTTAGACGGAGGTCACTAACTCAAATGAAAATTACGGACTACTTTTCAATATGAAATACTTATAAAGATACACAGATCATGTATGTAGAATATAATATACAGGGTGGCCATTTGAAAACGAAACAGACGAGATTACAGACGAAATAAATTTTTTCGATAGAAATGCTCGGACAGGTCGATTTCTGTTTCGAGGGGGACAACTTAAGATGTAGGTTACGGACGCATAGCGCTTCAACCCTTGCTACTACAACCCTCACCCCCAATTTTTGAATAGGGAAGATGGGGTGAGTGATACCTCATTTGAAAGGTATTTTTATACTGATTTCAGCATAGTAATTGTTTTTTTCATTTTATGCATTAGTTCTCGAAATATTCATTGAAAATGAAGTGGTGTTTTCATGGCACTTGTAGTGTTTTTTTGTGAAAAATCGACATTTTGAGCTTCAAAACAACCATGACTGTGGCTTTCTTCCTCCAATCCACTGACATAGAAATCTTTAATCAAGATGTCGAACAAAAAAAGCGTATTGCGAAGGAGCTCAATCTTACTGAAACTCAATCTAAATTATCTTCGATATAATTTGCAGTATTTCCAATAACATGCGGTAACACTTGATCGATAGAAATCTCCAAAAAGTCCTAATACGTACATAATCAGATTACCTGGTAAGAAAATCAAATCATTAATGATGCCACAGAAATATTCCAGTCCCAATTCGTGGAACGATTTCCGACTTAATTATGAAGTGTTTTCTCAGTTGGCTTCAATAATGTTTTCATTTTGTTGATTATTGAATTCATATCTTTTTCAAAAAAATGAGAATCGATAATTTTTTATTTATTACGAACATATCATTAAGTTGGCTTACTGGTTCTTTGACATGTGAATTATTCTTAGTTTTGAATCGAGACTTGTATGTGTTCTAATTCATTGTTCGACATGGTTTTATCAATTACAGAGCGGGCGGAAATAACTTCACTTTGTTTTGCAAACAATCAATGTGCGAATAGAACCGCAGAATTCTTCAATCAACGACATTTAGATAAATATGGTTGTTTTGAAGCTCAAAATGTCGATTTTTCACAAAAAAAACACTACAAGTGTCATGAAAACACCACTTCATTTTCAAATACTTAGTTACGAATATTTCGAGAACTAATGCATAAAATGAAAAAAAAATTACTGGGCTGAAATCAGTATGAAAATACCTTTGAAATGAAGTATCACTCACCCCATCTTCCCTATTCAAAAATTGGGGGTGAGGGTTGTAGTAGCAAGGGTTGAAGCGCTATGCGTCCGTAATCTACATCTTAAGTTGTCCCCCTCGAAACAGAAATCGACCTGTCCGAGCCTTTCCATCGAAAAAATTTATTTCGTCTGTAATCTCGTCTGTTTCGTTTTCAAATGGCCACCCTGTATAATCACATCTCCAATATCAATAGTATGTACTTTTAATCAAACTCTTGTTTATTTGAATTTATTATTATTATTATTATTATTACACTAGATAACAGAGTTGAGGTTACATAACCTATAAACTCTTAACTTAAGATATACAAACACAACTGTAAAACGAGAGAAAAAAAAATTGACACATCCTTACTCCCTCTTGTTTATTTGAACTCTTTTTATTTTGAACTCTCGGTAATTTGAACTTTTTCGTTGTTCCCTTGAGTTTCAAATTTTCGAGAGTCGACTGTATTATCGATTTTAAGTCCAATCTCCAACAGCAGGATTGGAAGAATATATTTTAAGTTCCATTACGGGATGTAAACTCTCAGTGGGATTGTGTCATTAGTGATTTTATTGGATTATTCAATCAAAGTTTTCCCCTGAAGAGAGTTCATAAAAAACCTAGAAAAACTATTTCATGTTCTGATGAGACTTTGCGTCTGAAACGGGAAGTAGATGCGTTGCTATCATTATCATAGTCAAACGAACATTATAGATCATTGTACAAGCAAACCAAATCAATGTATGATAAATCCTTAAGTTTAGATAGGAAAAAGTACTATGCAAAGCGTATTGAAAAATGCGACAAAAATTCCAGATGATTGTGGTCCATTTGTAACGAAATAGCCGGAAGAAAAAGTCAAAATGTAGATTGTCAAATCGAGGGTGCAGATTCTGAGATAGCCGATGCATATAACGATCATCTAACGTATACAATTCCTAGACTACTCGAAAAACTTCCACACACGCAATTTCAGTGCCCTCTTGATGAAAACCATCAATCGATATATTTTTAACCACTGACAACTAAGGAACTCATAAATTATAGTTTGAGACTTAAGAATAAAAAAATTAGTGGGCAAGACGGTATCCCCACATCTATAATAAAAACTTGCATAGAGGATGTTCAGGATATTTTGTGTTACATTATAAATAACTCGTTGAAATACGGTGTTTTTCCCGAGCAACTGAAATTGGCCATGATCAAACCGCTTTTCAGAAAAGGCGATCCTCGTAAAGTTGAAAATTACCCTCCGATAAGTTTACTACAGAGTTTTTCTTATTTGAGATCATTGTTCTTTCTAAATTACTTGAGTTTTTTAATAGTTGCAACATCATAAACCCGAACCAGCATGGGTCACTAAAAAATAAATCTACAACTACAGCTATTTTTGATTTTACCCAAACAATTTTCGAACAATTCGAAAAAGGAAATATGTCTGGGAATCTTTCTAGACCTATCAAAGGCTTTTGATTGTATTGATATAGACATACTTCTAAAGAAATTGTATGCATATGGAGTGAGGGGCCCAGCATACTCTTGGTTGCGTACCTATTTAACTGGAAGAAAACAATACGTTTCAATAAATAAATCAGGTAGAAATTTCAATTCCCGGATCGTTGACTTGATGGTAGGCGTTCCACGGGGCAGTATTCTGGGCCCTTTACTTTTTTTGATTTACATAAACGATCTGAGCCTGTTTTTGTACCTGCTACTGAAGTAGATGACACAAATATCTTGGTATGGAGCAATGGTCTTGAAAATATCAAGGGAATTGCATCTGAACAACAAATTGCAGTGACACAATGGTTCTTAAATAACCGGTTGTTTCTGAACATGGAAAAAACAACCTCTATTTTATTTCGAACAAAGATGACAAAAATTGATTTACCAGAAAATTTAACTATAGACGGGACGAAAATCGCACTAGAAAAGAACCATAAATTCTTAGGTATTTACATAGATGAAGTCCTTGATTGGGGAACTCATATTGACTATCTTTGCCATAAGCTGAGCACCACATCTTTTGCTATTAAGAATGTTTCAAAAGTTGTAGACATTAAGTCATCCATTGTTTTCTATCATGCATGTTCTTAATCTGCCTACGTGAGTCTTTGTTCTCGATGGGTTAGACATTGTGAACTAAGCTAATATTGAAGTGTATATTGAAAATGTATTGAATGTAAGTGTATTGAAATGTAATAATATACGGCATTGTATTTTGGGGAGATAATTCAATGATTCAAAAAATCTTTATTATACAAAAAAGAGTTATACGCTGTATTAATAAAATGAAATTTAGAGATAGTTGTAGGGGAGTTTTCAGGCAGAATAAGATTTTTACTATCTATGCATTATATATCTATAAATGCCTCCTATTTCTTCTGAAATATAATGAACAGTTTCCAACGCAAACTAACCACAATTATGCCACAAGACGAACAAATATTAATTATCCTGTTCATTCATTATCGCTAACCGAAAGGAGTACTTTTCATAGGTGTATCAAATTCTATAATAGCCTCCCAAACCAACTTAAGTTACTTAGATTTGAAGGGTGTTTTAAGAGGAAAGTTAAGGAATATTTAATTCACTTGGAACCATATAGTCTGGATGACTTCTTGTTTCCCAGGCAGGTACCCTAGGTTAAGGTATCATTTTTTGTGACGCCATTTCATTATAATTATGTAATTATTGTGGAATAAAGAGATTTATTATAATTCTTCGAATAAAACTTGAAAATATTCTAAAAATAGTTAAATTCTCATGAAAAATACTCACCTCATAATTTACTCTTTTCCTACAAAAAAATGCGAGTAACCAGATATAAAATACAATAAACATAAGACAATCCACCAAAAAAAAACAGACTCACATTGACGACTTCTTCTTGATTATGCCCCGCCAGCCCTTGGGGAGGACGACCTTGATCCAAGACCTTCAACACGAAGTCTCCACTATTATCACCCGTAGCTCCTTTGGGACAAGATACTGAAAAAACAAAACTATAATTATACTTTTTATATTGATAACAATGACGTATTGAATGTTTTTAAATAGGGGAATGAATTACAATTGAGATGAAAATTTCTTCTATCAACTTTTTTTAACTCTACAAGATTACAACAGTTTGTAATCACTTAAATTTCAGAAAAATTAATTTGTAGCTGAATGAAATACAAGAATTTCACATCAATATAAACTTTCTGAATTCGGTGAAATATCATAAGAGATTAAAAATGGCGTTTTCACTATGAAAGGTGAACGAGTGGATGCAATATCTAAGGATTTCCCTTCGAAAGAAACTGGCTTGGGAAACATTTTTAATTAGAGAATATTTCGCTACAAAAATCAGATATTTGGCTGTCTTTTCAGAAAAAATCTATGTTTTCTCAAGTGAGATCTTCTCTGAGAAAATTCCCCATTATTCAATAATATCAAATTCAATATTTAATAATTACCAGATCAAAGAATCAAAGGGAAAACAATTTTACCAACAAATTAAGAAACTGTCCAGATATAAAAAATTTCATAAAATTCCGACAATCGTAGTTAATAACAAAGAACATGAAACAGACGAAGAAAAGACTAACGCTTTTGCTCACCATCCAAATCAAACTTATCAATACGATAGAGATATAGAATTCGACACAAAAAAGGAAGAGGAAGTAAAAGTATGGTACAAAAGCTATTTCTCCAAGAAGGTTAAGAAGGACACACCTTTCAAATTAGACGAGTATATATACTACGAACTACTACAGAACTCAAGAAACAGCTCGTCAGAAACAGATGGTATACCTTGGAATATAGTGAAAAAGTTGGATCATAACATTCATTTGCATATAATGATGCTATATGAATGGTGTTTCAATAACTGTACATTCCCTCAATGTTGGAAAACAGGAACAGTCATCCTGATAGCAAAAGATAATGGAGACCACACAAAAGTAGAAAACTATAGACCCATTACCGTTTTA
The DNA here is from genome assembly GCA_013421045.1 of Propylea japonica. NCBI lineage: Eukaryota > Metazoa > Arthropoda > Insecta > Coleoptera > Coccinellidae > Propylea > Propylea japonica. The sequence continues at coordinate 23,571,445 of CM024243.1, read as the reverse complement.
CCAGTCCTTGGTAAATTAGTTGAAAAAATGATTAAGACAAAACTTGAAGAACATCTCGATAAGTATATTCCTAAGCATCAATTTGGCTTTCGCAAAAACAAATCCACTGTACATCCTCTAACAATATTGATTTCCAATCTACAGAATGCTCAATTTAACAACAAGAAAACAGCAGCAGTAAGCATAGATATAAGAAAAGCATTCGATAGTGTATGGACGAAAGGCTTACTCTACAAGTTATACAAGAAAGACACTCCTGATTTACTCGTCCATATTGTCAGATCTTATTTAGAGAATAGAAAGTTGAGAGTAAAAATAAATGATGCTTTTTCAGACTACTTCACTCCCATGCAGGGCACTCCACAAGGTTCACCGTTATCTCCGTTCCTCTTTAACATATATTGCGGTGACATTGGATCAAGAACAAAAAATAATCAATATACTCTACAATATGCAGATGATACAATGGCACTTTCACATGAGAAAACACTTAAATGCTGCATGGAAAAACTACAGATTTATATAAACGACATCACAGACTGGTTGGCTCGATGGAGACTCAAAGTTAACCCAGATAAATCCAAACTTATAATATTCAATCATAACATCAACGAAAATTCTCCATCTATCGCTATAAACAACATAAAAGTTAAACCAAACCCATCAATAAAATACCTGGGAATCTATTTAGACAACAAAGCAAACCTGAAATTACATGCCAACAACATGAAGAAAAAGCCATCAATAGAGCAAAACACTTCAAATGTCTAACATATAGGGACCAAGGAATTGACATGAAAACAGCAACGAAAATTTACAAAACGATATGTAGGCCAATAATTGAATATGGTCATCCTCTCTATGCAAACTGCAAAGAATCCATATGGAAGATAATAGATGTGGCTGAAACCTCGTCGCTTAGGACAATCACAAAACTAAGAAATCCAAGAAACCGGCTACATAATCCATCCAATAATCTCCTGTACAATCTGACAAAAGTGGAACCAATCAGACAACAAATCAAAAAACTAAATAGAAGATTCCAACAGAGGTTGGAGAAAGCAGAAGATGTTGTTGTTCAATTCCATTACGATCCAATAAACCAGCCACAGAGGAAATTTCCTACATGCACACTGCAGGAAAAACTTAGAAGCTAACAAGCAACTATTCAATTCTATAAACAGACTATTGTTATTATTATTTTTTTTGTAACATGGTAATTGTAAATCTTATTGGGTTGAAGGACTTAGGTCAATTACCCTAAATACAGTTATTTATTTATTTATTTTATTTAATAATTTACTTACCCTTTTCGAGTAGGCCCCTCATGTCCCGGTAAACGGTGGACCAAATAATACAGGAACCTTCTCGTTCGAATTTTCAAGAGGGAAAACAGGACAGGAATGTTCTTCACAAGCTGCGTTCTCACCCATATTGCATAGCCTTCCTGATTAAGCTGATACTTAAAAGTAGACTTAATGAAGCAGGTACCTTCTTTCCTCAAACTTTTATCAAGGAAGACGATACTCTCCATAACACAGCAATATCTGGTCCATCTATGAGTTGAGTTGACCTCAGGAGCCTATTGCTGCTAGGATGTTGAGGGGCTGAGGCCTTGGAATAATCAGTATAATCCCAAAGATGGAGTGAAGACAGGGCAGTGGCTCACAAGCTGTGAAATTGTCCGTTCTTATCATCATCAAACATAGAATCATGACTACTATCATTTGGCAAATTATCAAACATAAAATGAGGTCGAATGACAAAATGCTACTCACCATAAGATAGAAATATCTGGTCATCTTCGAGTTGAATTGGATTCGGGAGGAGGCGTCTACTAGGATTCCAAGTGACTTGGTCCAAGAAGTAATCAGTTCTATTATGATCATAAGATATGAAGTCTTCCATTTTTCGCTTTTAGATTATTGATGTACAAAATGTTGTTCATTTCCCTGAAAAAACAGTAAAATATAAGAACACAAGTGCTTTTGATTCGAACAAAAGAAATAATTTCAGTGAATAAATTCTCATTAAACCTTTGAAAATTATACACATACACCTTCTAAGATTATGAAAAACAATTTAAAATAGAGTGGAAGTTGCAAGTAAGTTCATACTGCAAAATGAAAATATTATTCGGGAATTAAGCATATGAAAATTATATAAATCTTAAATCTCCATTTTCGCACAATTCACTTCTAAACGGCTACGCTTCTACACTATTTTAACTGTGATAATAGAGAGTTGAAGTGCGCGCAGCACGTAAGCCCGAACGTGGACGTAGACGTGAGAAAAACAGTCAAATATAACGTTCACGTCTTGAAGTAAAAATAGAGTAGAAGTGCTGCCATACGTACGTACGGCAGACCATTAGAGACTAAAACTAACCTATTATTTCTTTTTGTTGTATTCTGACAGAAAGTTTCTGATATTAGCGATTCAGATTGTCTGTTTCCTATAAACAAATTGATGAAGTGAACATATATTTGTAGGATTCCTTCATTACATTCGAATTTCAAAATGAATAATAATGAAAATAATTTTTTTATAACTTGAGTTCTTGCCGAAAGCAGGAATTTTAGAGGAAATTATCACAAATGAGTTGCTTGTATGTAAATATCACTCTCATTTCAAAGGAAAATTCCACATTTGTAACTTATCGAAATAATATATTAGTTCTTGGTACTTATATGCAATCTCGTAACAGAAGTATTGCATTGAAAAATATTCAACACTTCTCAGAAAAATGCAAAATCACAGTTTATAAATAATAAGGAAGATATTATGTAAAAAGTTAATTAATCGTGTTCTCAAAACAAAGTTTCAGCTACATCTGCTACTAGATTATTTTTAAATTTTTAAGGTTAGAAGCAATTCATTTCAAAATTCCAGCATTCGCCCTTCATCGGTCGGATTCGTTCAACTTTCGGTTACGTACGTACGTACTATGTACGTACGTAACAGGACGCTAGTTTACGTCGCACGTAAAGCCGGCCCAAGCGTGAACGTAAGAAACTGACGAGTGCGCATGAGCACATGTCAATTGTAACGTTTACGTCTACGTCCTTGGCAGCACTTCAACTCTCTAATTTCAAGTCGGTCTCACCGGGAAAAATGAAAACGGCTCTTCATTTACTATACTGATTGAGATCTTTTCTATATTCAGAAATAGGAATAACATAATCAATTTCATATAAACCCCGAGTGACTAGATTTACTGTGAATAATTCGAGAAAAAGTTTTAAACTTGAATCGAAAACTCATTTTCCATAAAACAGTTTAAGAAATCACAAATCGGCAAAAGGAAAAGACAAACGAAGAGGTTAACTTTGAGGTTAACCATAGACGCGGACAGGTTCAACCACCGAAAGATCCTAATTAATTGATTAAGTCGAATTTTGGCGAGCTGTGGTTACATGTAACTATCTAACTATCACGTGATCATTTGACACGTATTTTCTGTCAAATGATCACGTGATAGTTAGATAGTTACATGTAACCACAGCTCGCCAAAATTCGACTTTAATTGCACGAAAAAGAAACGAGAAAGCATATCCATGACGATGTCAGCGCCAAGGTGGCGAGAATAGAAGCGGAGCTAAGATAGTAGTAAATGTAAACAATCTTGTTTTGGACAGATAAGTCATTGGAGTTTCATCGAAATTTTTACGAATAATCTGGAAATTAATATGCAGTTGTAATTTTGGTAAATATTAAGTTATTAGTGACCAGCAGATATTGACCAGATTTTGGTGTCATTGTATTCATTGAGTCTTCCTGAACAACATTAGTGAAACCAACAGGTGGCGGTCTGTCTTAGTTTAGAAGATATGGGCCCCCAAATTTCCAAAAATGTTCCATCTTCACGTCACTTTTTTCACTATAAAAACACAAAACACTACTTCGATTTGTTCTAAATCACCCTCGAACATTCACATAACGATTCGAATAGTTTCATTTCAGGTAAATTCAATAATTAACGCAAAACATCGAAATTCTAGACGTACCACATAACCACACTTTCTACGGAAAGCGCGCCGTTCTTCAAGGTAAGTTTGGCACCGCCGCATTGTCAAAGACTTGGGGTTTGTTTATCTGTGCGCACGATTTGCCAAATGTCATATAAAATGATGGCGGGTAGTTAGGGCTATGTTCGTTCTGGGGCAAATTGACCCTTGAAACTCCGGTGCCGGGGTCAGATGCTGATGACGTCATGGTGGTGGGCGGCCATGACGTAATGACGTCATTGTGCCAGCAGCAAGACGATGAAAAAGTTTGGACGGACGCGGGTATGAACCCGAGAAGTTTGTGTGAGAGTACGGTCGTTTACCCCCCAGGGCTACAGAGGCATGATAATTAAGGGTGTTGGTGTTATAAGCCAGAGTGGCGCATGATTGTTCGAGAAGGATATTGTTTAGAAGGACTCGCTCCATGTTTTTTCTCATTTTTGTTCTCAAAATATTCCTTATAAAAAAATATATTGATACGCAATGTTTGTCAATATAACATAAGAGGTTCTCTTAGAACTCGAGAGCTAGTGTGGCCAGGTACATTCGGCAACGTTTATTTTACGTTGCAAGTAGTGCCCACAAATGAACAAACACCTGCTATGCACTCAACCTTTCGTGAACGGACATTCAATTCAACACGCTGACGAAAAAATAGCGGTAGTTCGGGGGCGAATTTTTTTCCGTATCAATTATTTGATTGGTGTTCATGAATGTCATTCGGAGATTTTTCAGACGATTAAATTGAGATATCTCATTCAAGTCAGTTTCTACAAATTTCTTGACGAGTAGAATGGATTTACAGAGAGCATTCATTACCCTTATTTCTTGGAACGATCTCTCAGATAAATCCATATTCAGAAATAATGTTCTTCTTTCAATCCACGTTATAGAAATTAGATGAATCGAACGTGGTACATTTCAGACTTGTAGGAAATATTGGTGATAGCAGATTGTTGCTGCTCCTAAGGCATTTCTCCTTAGGCTCGCAATACCAAAGCATTCCGTGACTAGGTTACACTTGAGCGCCCTCTTTGAGACGACTGATGCTTCAAGCTTATAGATTACAGTTTTCTGCTACGGCTGCTTCATGTTATGATACAATTTATTCTCATTTAAAATAATTTAATGTTTACTGTGAGTATGTCATTGAATATTAATTATTTTCTTATCATTTACTTCTTTGTTCGGGTTGTAGAACATGTATATTCGGACTCTATGATATCATAACCTATACAACAATTGTTACTTAACATCTACTTAGGAAGGATAATAACTATATTTTCAATAAAAATAATTATCCCTATGATATATGTATAGAAACACTAATTATAATTTCTACTATGATGTTTATTTGATGACAGACTAGGACAGAACCTACACAATTTGTAGTGCGTAGTTTGAATAGACGATAGCTGCTTTAAGAAAAAATACAATTTGAAGAACAAGTATCATTGACTCAATGTCCACATATTTCAATACCTTATTCTTGTACATACATTCTAGGATCATATAACAGATGGCTACAAAAAAGCATCTTCGATCGAATTGTTGTTGGTGTTCTTTATTATATCCAACAACTTGTAGTAATGATATTCGTAATTTTTCAACATCTCTAGTCGATTGGAAATCAGTGATGATTCAATTGTGTCGGCCTAACTGAAATACATGCAGTTTCCATACTATATCAAAAGGGGAAACATCTTGTTCTTTAACGATTTCAATCCGATTCATAAGCCAAATTCTATCTATTGTTAGGTAAGGAGTATCAGTACAACCCAAGAAATATTTCAGACCAATGGTGGTTTTTGTGCATAACATTCCTTCTTATTCTTCAACGATTTCAATCAGATTTATTGTTATAGACCAAAAATAGATAGGAGGTTGTTTCGTATTCGGTAGTATCATATATACAGGCTGGTAGGGACAAATTTATATATATTTCAGAATTCGAACCAGGGACTTTCGTATTATGAGTTTAGGGTCTTATATACTAGACTAGCAATTTGGAATGAGCGGTGAATGTTGGGTCTAATAGGAGGTCGTTTCGTATTCGGCTAGCGGTAGTTCGGGGCGATTTTTTTTTTTGAACATCCAATATTATTTGACGTCCGCACCCATATTCGAGCGTATCTTCCTTCATACGTACCTAATAATTCGATAGCAACTAAGCTGTATGTGTTGTTGTTAGATATCGGGGTTGACTGAATTATTTTATTGAAAACAATTTGTAGTGAGTAGTTTAAATAGTCGATAGCTTCTTTAAGAAAAAATACAATTTGAAGAACAAGTATCATTGACTCAATGTTCCACATATTTCATACCTTATTTTTGTACATACATTCTAGGATCACATAACAGATGGCTACAAAAAGCATCTTCGATCGAATTGTTGTTGGTGTTCTTTAATGATATCCAACAACTTGTAGTAATGATATTTTAGATTTTTCAACATCTCTAGTCGATTGGAATCAGTAGATGATTCAATTGTGTGATTAAGTCGGCCTAACTGAAATACATGCAGTTTCCATACTATATCAAAAGGGGAAACATCTTGTTCTTTAACGATTTCGATCAGATTCATAAGCCAAATTCTATCTATTGTTAGGTAAGGAGTATCAGTACAACCCAAGAAATATTTCAGACCAAATGATGATTTTTGTGCATAACATTCCTTCTTATTCTTCAACGATTTCGATCAGATTTATTGTTATAGACCAAAATAGATCTGGATCAGTTAAAACTGCAGCAAAATTGCAAGAAAATTAGAACGTTTTCTAATAACTATGGTGCTTTTCTTTATGACTTAATAACATACAACTTGTGTGATTGAGAAGTGGAAACTGTTAAAAATCCAGGACTAGTATCGGGAATTTTCTTTCAACTGCACTCTAATCGAAAAGCCAACCCCTCTAAAGATCCAAACTGCAGTTTTGACTGCTACACTGTTGTAGTTATGGAAATACTGGAGATTCTTTTTTTCGATATTGGTTCTAACACTATGGCCATGATATTTCATGTGAACATTCAGTAAATCGATCTATATTCACATAATAAATTTCACTCGAATCGGATATCTTTTTATAGAATTTCTTTTTTCACAATTCCAATTTAATTTTCTATCCATTTTTTTTCCTTAAGAAAACCTGTTATAAAAACTTCTTCTTTGCTAGCTTCAGTGATAGCAATGTATTCAGCCTCTCTGTTATCTACAATTCTACACAAGATTGCTTTTTTGTCTTCTAGAAATTGATGTATTATTCATTTTAAACAATGTTTTGTTCGTAAGTGAAGATTTTGAGAATTTCACGTGATGTATTTAAAATACGTAAAGTTATACAGGGTCTCTATAAATGATTATAACAGCGCAGTTTGCGTTGGACTATTATAAATATTAATATTCTGATGTAAACTTTAATTTAAAAAAAGGATACTGCGAGATTTTGCTGGTCATTCCGAAAGAAATTGAATAATGTGACTGAAATTACAAATTTTGTAGACTTTGCATAGGATCCATAAGAAAACAAAATTTCCAAAGCAACCTACGATGTTACAATCATTTGTAAAGACCCCGTATTTGTCAGAAATGTGTTTATAGAATGGAATGTGTCTAGTATGGTGGTTTAGATGTGAATATATGAAAATGTTTAAAAATCCCAGGTCAACTCAAGTGGCTTCTTCCCCATGTGCGTTCGGATCTTGCGTTCCCCCCTGCTCCCCGCCTGTATCCCGATGCCATGAATAGGAAGGCGTGGGTCAACTCGTCACTATGTCACCGGACAATTGGACAATAGACTTAACATAGCGCTCGCCTTGAAACACTCCAGGTTTTCAATGAAGACCAATTATTGACTAGGAAGTAACAAGATTTTGACCACTGGACGTTTGAGCTCGCTGTCTTGATGGTTACTGTGCGTATTACGTCATCCGTCCCCTTGTGGATTTGTAGAATTCTACCTAGTTTCCATTTCAGAGGTGGAAGGCCGTTTTCTTTAACGAGTACAGTTTTCAGAATTGGGATGCTTTTTTTCTCCACTTCGTTAGAGTTTGCAAAGTGGACACGTACTGCTTGCTTGGTTCTTCTCTAAAAAAACATTATAAATGTCATATAGTTTTCAAACTTTTTTTCCTTGATAACCTTCCAGATCTCATTAAAACTTCTTCCCGTTCATAGTTGTCTGTATATTTTCTTCTGTCATATCATAATCCTCCCCTTGCTCTTCTCCAATATTGATATCTGATAAAGACTCCTTTATTTCATTTTTTGCTTCACATTCATTCATTTTTTGAAAAGGTTGATTGACATTTCATTAATTTTACACAAACTCTCACAACACATCATCTGTCTTGGGATCTAAAATTCTGTAGACCCTACTAGTTGCGCCTATTTCCTCTTTAGCTTTCTCTACCACTTTTTCTTTGGGAACAAAGATGTGAGCTTGACTTCCAAAAGTTACAGAATGCATCAATATGATTTTCTGAGTTCATTCATACCAGTGGCTAAACTTTGCACAACTAAATAAAGCTTAACCCCGCATGTCAAATGTGTACCTAATTTGGATCTATAACTCTTCACATGGTTCAGGGTACTCAAAAGACTCTATTTCTCACCAAACAGATGCAGTATTCTTTAATTTCCTATTGATTCTTCGAATAGCCAGGGAACAATTTTTCAGACCATCTTTTATCACATTTTCATCATATGTGTTCTGATGACACAGCCACTAACGACTGCATCAATTGTAAACAGCCTTTCATATCCGACATTTTCGATGCAGCTGAACAGAAATCATCTAATTAAAGGTATAAAGTTTAACGATGACACCCAAACGAAGATACACGAAGATGCTCGAAGATCATGAAACTATGGTGAGATACTCGAATAAGTGGAAAGTGGACATAAAGCAGATATTCATTGATAAAAAACAGATACTCATGATGAAACAGATACTCATGAACAAAAAACGGAAAACAGATACTCAAGAATGAAAACAGATACTCTTGAACAAAAAAACGGATATACCGATTTGGAATTCACATCGAAAACATACAATATACAAGGCATCAGACAGAGAAATTCTTCCCTCTTTTGCACAGATGAATAGGCAACTGTCTTACTTAAATAATCTAGTCTTGTAGTATGGTAGGGAACCCGCACTACACGTATAGAATTTTTAATTTGTCAGGCTGCCCGTAATACTCGATTCAAGTATTTACTGTTGCCTACCATACTAAAGAACTAAGCTCCTCTAAACGATAAAAGAGAGACAAGACTAGAATAATGAAGTAAGACAACTGAATTCAGTGTGTTACAGCAAGTGATTGTCTCGACTATTCATCTGTGCAACTGGATGGAAGAATTCTCTGACTGATAAAACCGATATAAAGAATCAAACGTGATGGAAGTCGAACAACACAGTAACGAGTTAACGATTGATAATTTTTGACGAATTTGAAGATAAATCAATAACATGGTATCCCCATCTAGTTTTCTAATATGTGGTCCGAGTGGCTGTGGAAAGAGTAACGTTTTTTCAGAATTACTTTTCCATCGTAATAACTTACTGAACGTATATATTTCTCTTAAATTTATATCAGTCAAAATACAAGCTACTAAAAGATATTTTATCGAAAGTTGATGTTGAGAAATATTACCCATACCATAATGAATAGAAGCTGAAGAAATTCTGTTTTTATATCCGATGACGTTGCATGCGATCAACAAATATGTGTCTACAACGCTATGGGGAGACACATTAACGTCACTAAGAACGATACCGAATGTTTTTTGATAAAACTTACAGGTACAGTGTAAGAATTACATTTCAAAATGAGAACTGTTTCTAAACAGAAGTCTATTGAGTTTCAACGTAAATTGAAAATACGGAAATTAATTGAAGATGTTCATAAAAAATATTTATCACTCAAATTGGAAAGATCGCATGAAGACGAGAACGATTTAATTCCCCTCTAACGAATCAGCTTGGTTCTAAATTGGTAACCACATCATCAATGGATCCTGGGAAGATAGAAACTGACTCTGTTCAGTTTGAAAAAGATCAGTTAAAAACATAGTCATTTCAATCAACAGACTCTAATCCGTTTGAAACGGTCAGTTGAAAACAAATCAGTCAAATCAGAGCATATGCAATTAAAAAACAACCCAACAACTTCTCACCCCTCTACCCTGAGCAATCGCATTATTCATTGAGATTATTACAAGTCCATACATCTAGCAAAATTATTCCAATTTTTCTATTATATAGAATATCTTGAAACTATAAGTTTTACGAAAAAATAAATCGAAAAACACCCACCATCATCCCCTGTCGCTTTTTCAACTTTTCTATAGAACTGTTAAAAAATCAAAGTGGTTTGCACACGTTTTCTCAACACTCTACCCTGAGCAATCACATTATTCATTGAGATTATTACAACCACATACATCTAGCAAAACTATTCTAAGTTCAAATTTTCTCTCATATGAAATATTTCGAAAACCATAGGTTTTAGCGAAAAAATAAATCGAAAAACACCCACCAACACCCTCCTGTCGCTTTTTCAACTTTTCTATAGATCTGTTAAAAATCAAAGTGGTTTGCATACGTTTTCTCAACCCCCTACCTCGAGTATTACCATTTCAATTCTATGAAAATTCGCTCAAAACATGAGATTTCATTTTCCATTGATTGACTTTTAAAGACGTTAGCTCACAAAGTTTAAGGATAGATTTCTTCTACAAGTTTTGCTGAAGGCAGCATCAGAACACCCCATCAATGAAAGTTTTTTTCAATTCTTCTTCAAAAAATGTATGTAAGTGCATTCGAAAAATGGTAAACAATAGGAATTGGTTTAATCACCACATCGATTTTATTATCAGCGCTACATGTATCATGTTACCATTATCGCAACGTTACCACTTTCAGAATAAATCCTGGCAATAGCGAACAAAATGATCATGTATAATTTAGGTTCTGTGCATACTGATATAAAAAAACTATACGCATTATGATTTATTTTCTGATTGACATAAAACCCAATATCGATTCTATTTCGGAAATCGCTTTGCGTTTTAATTGTTTGGTTGCTAGCTGATCTGCGATGGATCCGCCAGGTGAGCTGTCTGGAGCTGCCAGGCCAGCTGTCTGGAGCTGCAGGCGAGCTGTCTGGAGCTGCAGGTGAGCTGTCTGGAGCTGCCAGGCGAGCTGTCTGGAGCTGCAGGTGAGCTGTCTGGAGCTGCCAGGCGAGCTGTCTGGAGCTGCAGGTGAGCTGTCTGGAGCTGCCAGGCGAGCTGTCTGGAGCTGCAGGTGAGCTGTCTGGAGCTGCAGCGCTGTCTGGAGCTGCTAGGTGAGCTGTCTGGAGCTGCCAGGTGAGCTGTCTGGAGCTCAGGTGAGCTGTCTGGAGCTGCTAGGTGAGCTGTCTAGAGCTGTACGCTGAGCTGTTGGAGCTGTACGCTGATTTGTGGAGCAGCGTTAATAAAAAAAAATTTAATCAGTCATATCAAAAAATTATAATATAAATTGTCTTGTGAAATCTGACCCATAGAGTTAATAAATTTATAAGTTAGCTGCGCTCCAGACAGCTCAGCGTACAGCTCTAGACAGCTCACCTAGCAGCTCCAGACAGCTCACCTAGCAGCCCAGACAGCTCACCTGGCAGCTCCAGACAGCTCACCCTAGCAGCTCCAGACAGCTCGCCTGCAGCTCCAGACAGCTCACCTGCAGCTCCAGACAGCTCGCCTGGCAGCTCCAGACAGCTCACCTGCAGCTCCAGACAGCTCGCCTGGCAGCTCCAGACAGCTCACCTGCAGCTCCAGACAGCTCGCCTGGCAGCTCCAGACAGCTCAACCTGCAGCTCCAGACAGCTCGCCTGGCAGCTCCAGACAGCTGGCCTGGCAGCTCCAGACAGCTCACCTGGCGGATCCATCGCAGATCAGCTAGCAACCAAACAATTAAAACGCAAAGCGATTTCCGAAATAGAATCGATATTGGGTTTTATGTCAATCAGAAAATAAATCAATGCGTATAGTTTTTTTTATATCAGTATGCACAGAACCTAAATTATACATGATCATTTTGTTCGCTATTGCCAGGATTTATTTCTGAAAGTGGTAACGTTGCGATAATGGTAACATGATACATGTAGCGCTGATAATAAATCGATGTGGTGATTAAACCAATTCCTATTGTTTACCATTTTTCGAATGCACTTACATACATTTTTTGAAGAATTGAAAAAAACTTTCATTGATGGGGTGTTCTGATGCTGCCTTCAGCAAAACTTGTAGAAGAAATCTATCCTTAAACTTTGTGAGCTAACGTCTTTAAAAGTCAATCAATGGAAATGAAATCTCATTTTTGAGCGAATTTTCATAGAATTGAAATGGTAATACTCGAGGTAGGGGGTTGAGAAAACGTATGCAAACCACTTGATTTTTAACAGATCTATAGAAAAGTTGAAAAAGCGACAGGAGGGTGATGGTGGGTGTTTTTCGATTTATTTTTTCGCTAAAACCTATGGTTTTCGAAATATTTCATATGAGAGAAAATTGAACTTAGAATAGTTTTGCTAGATGTATGTGGTTGTAATATCTCAATGAATAATGTGATTGCTCAGGGTAGAGTGTTGAGAAAAACGTGTGCAAACCACTTTGATTTTTTAACAGTTCTATAGAAAAGTTGAAAAAGCGACAGGGGATGGATGGTGGGTTTTTTCGATTTATTTTTCGCTAAAACTTATAGTTTTCAAGATATTCTATATATAGAAAAAATTGGAATAATTTTGCTAGATGTATGGACTTGTAATAATCTCAATGAATAATGCGATTGCTCAGGTAGAGGGTTGAGAAGTTGTTGGGTTTGTTTTTAAATTGCATATGCTCTGATTTTGACTGATTTGTTTTCAACTGACCTGTTTCAAACGGATTAGAGTCTGTTGATTGAAATGACTATGTTTTTAACTGATCTTTTTCAAACTGAACAGAGTCAGTTTCTATCTTCCCAGGATCCATTGATGATGTGGTTACCAATTTAGAACCAAGCTGATTCGTTAGAGGGGAATTAAATCGGTCTCGTCTTCATGCGATCTTTCCAATTTGAGTGATAAATTTTTTTTATGAACATCTTCAATTAATTTCCGTATTTTCAATTTACGTTGAAACTCAATAGACTTCTGTTTAGAAACAGTTCTCATTTTGAAATGTAATTCTTACACTGTACCTGTAAGTTTTATCAAAAAACATTCGTATCGTTCTTAGTGACGTTAATGTGTCTCCCCATAGCGTTGTAGACACATATTTTGTGATCGCATGCAACGTCATCGGATATAAAAACAGAATTTCTTCAGCTTCTATTCATTATGTATGGGTATATTTTCTCAACATCA
>CM024243.1:23509452-23557954 GCA_013421045.1 Propylea japonica | reverse complement strand
TTTTTAGTGTCCGTCGAAATATAAGGGAAAACTTAAAAACTGACCAGCCACGGTTTTAGCGATTACTGTGTGGGGGGTTATCCGGGGGCGGTGCATTCTCAACAAAAATTTTTTTGAATAGTATTTCGAACACAGATATCAAATCTAGTGAGACATTTTTTGGGCGTCTGTCGAAGTACGAGAAAAAATTAAAAACTGACCAGCCACGGTTTTAGCGATAACTCTGCGGGGGGTTAACCGGGGGCGGTGCATTCTCAACAAAAATTTTTTGAATAGTATTTCGAACACAGATATCAAATCTAATGACAGATTTTTTGGGCGTCTGTCGAAGTACGAGAAAAAAAATTAAAAACTGACCAGCCCCGGTTTTAGCGATTACTGTGTGGGGGGTTATCCGGGGGCGGTGCATTCTCAACAAAAATTTTTTTGAATAGTATTTTGACACAGATATCAAATCTAATGACAGATTTTTTTGGGCGTCCGTCGAAGTACGAAAAAAAATTAAAACTGACCAGCCACGGTTTAGCGGTTACTGTGTGGGGGGTTATCCGGGGGCGGTGCATTCTCAACAAAAATTTTTTTGAATAGTATTTCGAACACAGATATCAAATCTAATGACAGATTTTTTTGGGCGTCTGTCGAAGTACGAGAAAAAAATTAAAAACTGACCAGCCACGGTTTAGCGATTACTGTGTGGGGGGTTATCCGGGGGCGGTGCAGTCTCAACAAAAATTTTTTGAATAGTATTTCGAACACAGATATCAAATCTAGTGAGACATCTTTTGGGCGTCCGTCGAAGTACGAGAAAAAAATTAAAAACTGACCAGCCACGGTTTTAGCGATTACTGTGGGGGGGGTTATCCGGGGGCGGTGCAGTCTCAACAAAAATTTTTTGAATAGTATTTCGAACACAGATATCAAATCTAGTGAGACATCTTTTGGGCGTCCGTCGAAGTACGAGAAAAAAATTAAAAACTGACCAGCCACGGTTTTAGCGATTACTGTGTGGGGGGTTATCCGGGGGCGGTGCATTCTCAACAAAAATTTTTTTGAATAGTATTTCGAACACATATATCAAATCTAGTGAGACATTTTTTTGGGCGTCTGTCGAAGTACGAGAAAAAAATTAAAAACTGACCAGCCACGGTTTTAGCGATAACTCTGGGGGGGTTAACCGGGGGCGGTGCATTCTCAACAAAAATTTTTTGAATAGTATTTCGAACACAGATATCAAATCTAATGACAGATTTTTTGGGCGTCGTCGAAGTACGAGAAAAAAAATAAAAACTGACCAGCCACGGTTTTAGCGATTACTGTGTGGGGGGTTATCCGGGGGGGTGCATTCTCAACAAAAATTTTTTTGAATAGTATTTTGAACACAGATATCAAATCTAATGACAGATTTTTTTGGGCGTCCGTCGAAGTACGAGAAAAAAATTAAAAACTGACCAGCCACGGTTTTAGCGATTACTGTGTGGGGGGTATCCGGGGGCGGTGCATTCTCAACAAAATTTTTTTGAATAGTATTTCGAACACAGATATCAAATCTAATGACAGATTTTTTTGGGCGTCCGTCGAAGTACGAGAAAAAAATTAAAAACTGACCAGCCACGGTTTTAGCGATTACTGTGTGGGGTGTTATCCGGGGCGGTGCATTCTCAACAAAAATTTTTTTGAATAGTATTTCGAATACAGATATCAAATCTAGTGAGACATTTTTTGGGCGTCCGTCGAAGTACGAGAAAAAAATTAAAAACTGACCAGCCACGGTTTTAGCGATTACTGTGTGGGGGGTTATCCGGGGGCGGTGCATTCTCAACAAAAAATTTTTTTGAATAGTATTTCGAACACAGATATCAAATCTAGTGAGACATTTTTTTGGGCGTCCGTCGAAGTACGAAAAAAATAAAAACTGACCAGCCACGGTTTTAGCGATTACTGTGTGGGGGGTTATCCGGGGGCGGTGCATTCTCAAAAAAAATTTTTTGAATAGTATTTCGAACACAGATATCAAATCTAGTGAGACATTTTTTTGGGCGTCCGTCGAAGTACGAAAAAAAATTAAAAACTGACCAGCCACGGTTTTAGCGATTACTGTGTGGGGGGGGTATATCCGGGGGCGGTGCATTCTCAACAAAATTTTTTTGAATAGTATTTCGAACACAGATATCAAATCTAGTGAGACATTTTTTTGGGCGTCCGTCGAAGTACGAGAAAAAAATTAAAAACTGACCAGCCACGGTTTTAGCGATTACTGTGTGGGGGGTATCCGGGGCGGTGCATTCAACAAAAAAATTTTTTTGAATAGTATTTCGAACACAGATATCAAATCTAGTGAGACATTTTTTGGGCGTCCGTCGAAGTACGACGAGAAAAAAATTAAAAACTGACCAGCCACGGTTTTAGCGATTAACTCTGCGGGGTTATCCGGGGGCGGTGCATTCTCAAAAAATTTTTTTGAATAGTATTTCGAACACAGATATCAAATCTAATGACAGATTTTTTTGGGCGTCCGTCGAAGTACGAGAAAAAAATCAAAAACTGACCAGCCACGGTTTTAGCGATTACTGTGGGGGGGTTATCCGGGGGCGGTGCATTCTCAACAAAAATTTTTTTGAATAGTATTTGACACAGATATCAAATCTAATGACAGATTTTTTGGGCGTCCGTCGAAGTACGAGAAAAAAATTAAAAACTGACCAGCCACGGTTTGAGCGATAAACTCTGCGGGGGCTTATCCGGTTTTTTGAATAGTATTTCGAATACAGATATCAAATCTAGTAGACATTTTTTTGGGCGTCCGTCGAGGACGCCCAAAAAAATCTGTCATAGATTTGATATCTGTGTTCGAAATACTATTCAAAAAAATTTTGTTGAGAATGCACCGCCCCCGGATAACCCCCCACAGTAATCGCTTAAACCGTGGCTGGTCAGTTTTTAATTTTTTTCTCGTACTTCGACGGACGCCCAAAAAAATCTGTCATTAGATTTGATATCTGTGTCAAATACTATTCAAAAAATTTTTGTTGAGAATGCACCGCCCCCGGATAACCCCCCACACAGTAATCGCTAAAACCGTGGCTGGTCAGTTTTTAATTTTTTTCTCGTACTTCGACGGACGCCCAAAAAATCTGTCATTAGATTTGATATCTGTGTTCGAAATACTATTCAAAAAAATTTTTGTTGAGAATGCACCGCCCCCGGATAACCCCCCGCAGAGTTATCGCTAAAACCGTGGCTGGTCAGTTTTTAATTTTTTTCTCGTACTTCGACGGACGCCCAAAAAAATCTCACTAGATTTGATATCTGTGTTCGAAATACTATTCAAAAAAATTTTTGTTGAGAATGCACCGCCCCCGGATAACCCCCACACAGTAATCGCTAAAACCGTGGCTGGTCAGTTTTTAATTTTTTTCTCGTACTTCGACGGACGCCCAAAAAAATCTGTCATTAGATTTGATATCTGTGTTCGAAATACTATTCAAAAAAATTTTTGTTGAGAATGCACCGCCCCCGGATAACCCCCCGCAGAGTTATCGCTAAAACCGTGGCTGGTCAGTTTTTAATTTTTTTCTCGTACTTCGACGGACGCCCAAAAAAATGTCTCACTAGATTTGATATCTGTGTTCGAAATACTATTCAAAAAATTTTTGTTGAGAATGCACCGCCCCCGGATAACCCCCCGCAGAGTTATCGCTAAAACCGTGGCTGGTCAGTTTTTAATTTTTTTCTCGTACTTCGACGGACGCCCAAAAAAATGTCTCACTAGATTTGATATCTGTGTTCGAAATACTATTCAAAAAAAATTTTTGTTGAGAATGCACCGCCCCCGGATAACCCCCACACAGTTATCGCTAAAACCGTGGCTGGTCAGTTTTTAATTTTTTTCTCGTACTTCGACGGACGCCCAAAAAAATGTCTCACTAGATTTGATATCTGTGTTCGAAAAATACTATTCAAAAAATTTTTGTTGAGAATGCACCGCCCCCGGATAACCCCCACACAGTAATCGCTAAAACCGTGGCTGGTCAGTTTTTAATTTTTTTCTCGTACTTCGACGGACGCCCAAAAAAATGTCTCACTAGATTTGATATCTGTGTTCGAAATACTATTCAAAAAAATTTTTGTTGAGAATGCACCGCCCCCGGATAACCCCCCACACAGTAATCGCTAAAACCGTGGCTGGTCAGTTTTTAATTTTTTTCTCGTACTTCGACGGACGCCCAAAAAAATCTGTCATTAGATTTGATATCTGTGTCGAAATACTATTCAAAAAAATTTTTGTTGAGAATGCACCGCCCCCGGATAACCCCCCACACAGTAATCGCTAAAACCGTGGCTGGTCAGTTTTTAATTTTTTTCTCGTACTTCGACGGACGCCCAAAAAAATCTGTCATAGATTTGATATCTGTGTTCGAAATACTATTCAAAAAAATTTTTGTTGAGAATGCACCGCCCCCGGATAACCCCCCACACAGTAATCGCTAAAACCGTGGCTGGTCAGTTTTTAATTTTTTTCTCGTACTTCGACGGACGCCCAAAAAAATCTGTCATTAGATTTGATATCTGTGTTAAAAATACTATTCAAAAAAATTTTTGTTGAGAATGCACCGCCCCCGGATAACCCCCCACACAGTAATCGCTAAAACCGTGGCTGGTCAGTTTTTAATTTTTTTCTCGTACTTCGACGGACGCCCAAAAAAATCTGTCATTAGATTTGATATCTGTGTTCGAAATACTATTCAAAAAAATTTTGTTGAGAATGCACCGCCCCCGGATAACCCCCCACACAGTAATCGCTAAAACCGTGGCTGGTCAGTTTTTAATTTTTTTCTCGTACTTCGACGGACGCCCAAAAAAATCTGTCATTAGATTTGATATCTGTGTCGAAATACTATTCAAAAAATTTTTGTTGAGAATGCACCGCCCCCGGATAACCCCCGCAGAGTAATCGCTAAAACCGTGGCTGGTCAGTTTTTAATTTTTTTCTCGTACTTCGACGGACGCCCAAAAAAATCTGTCATTAGATTTGATATCTGTGTTCAAAATACTATTCAAAAAAAATTTTGTTGAGAATGCACCGCCCCCGGATAACCCCCCACACAGTAATCGCTAAAACCGTGGCTGGTCAGTTTTTAATTTTTTTCTCGTACTTCGACGGACGCCCAAAAAAATCTGTCATTAGATTTGATATCTGTGTCAAAAATACTATTCAAAAAAATTTTGTTGAGAATGCACCGCCCCCGGATAACCCCCCACACAGTAATCGCTAAAACCGTGGCTGGTCAGTTTTTAATTTTTTTCTCGTACTTCGACGGACGCCCAAAAAATCTGTCATTAGATTTGATATCTGTGTCAAAAATACTATTCAAAAAAATTTTGTTGAGAATGCACCGCCCCCGGATAACCCCCCACACAGTAATCGCTAAAACCGTGGCTGGTCAGTTTTTAATTTTTTTCTCGTACTTCGACGGACGCCCAAAAAAATCTGTCATTAGATTTGATATCTGTGTCAAAAATACTATTCAAAAAATTTTTGTTGAGAATGCACCGCCCCCGGATAACTCCCCACACAGTAATCGCTAAAACCGTGGCTGGTCAGTTTTTAATTTTTTTCTCGTACTTCGACGGACGCCCAAAAAATGTCTCACTAGATTTGATATCTGTATTCGAAATACTATTCAAAAAAATTTTGTTGAGAATGCACCGCCCCCGGATAACCCCCCACACAGTAACCGCTAAAACCGTGGCTGGTCAGTTTTTAATTTTTTTCTCGTACTTCGACGGACGCCCAAAAAAATCTGTCATTAGATTTGATATCTGTGTCAAAAATACTATTCAAAAAAATTTTTGTTGAGAATGCACCGCCCCCGGATAACTCCCCACACAGTAATCGCTAAAACCGTGGCTGGTCAGTTTTTAATTTTTTTCTCGTACTTCGACGGACGCCCAAAAAATGTCTCACTAGATTTGATATCTGTATTCGAAATACTATTCAAAAAAAATTTTGTTGAGAATGCACCGCCCCCGGATAACCCCCCACACAGTAATCGCTAAAACCGTGGCTGGTCAGTTTTTAATTTTTTTCTCGTACTTCGACGGACGCCCAAAAAAATCTGTCATTAGATTTGATATCTGTGTCAGAAATACTATTCAAAAAACTTTTTGTTGAGAATGCACCGCCCCCGGATAACCCCCCACACAGTAAACGCTAAAACCGTGGCTGGTCAGTTTTTAATTTTTTTCTCGTACTTCGACGGACGCCCAAAAAAATGTCTCACTAGATTTGATATCTGTGTTCGAAATACTATTCAAAAAAAATTTTGTTGAGAATGCACCGCCCCCGGATAACCCCCCACACAGTAATCGCTAAAACCGTGGCTGGTCAGTTTTTAATTTTTTTCTCGTACTTCGACGGACGCCCAAAAAAATGTCTCACTAGATTTGATATCTGTGTTCGAAATACTATTCGAAAAAATTGAAAAACTTCCTATTGCATTCCATGATATGAATGAAAAGCATCATATTGATCCCGAACATAATTTTTTCATTCCGCGGATTTGAAAGTTATACAGCAAATTGATGCATTTATCTCGGTTTTTTTGTCCTCCTGTAAAATTGGATACTTTTGTTTAGTAACGGTTCACTTTTAAAGGCGCGATATGTAGGTTTTGAGACAACTTTTAGGGTTGTATTTACAGATTTTCAACTGGGTATCTCGAATTCCGAGGTTAAATGCTTATTTGACTGGACTAAATACCAATACCATTGTTTAAAAAATGCCAATACATTACCAGAGTTGTATTCTTACCTTACCATAAAAATTCAAAATTTCTTTCACCCTATTGGGGAGAAAGTGAAACAAGTAATCATAATTCCATGAACCAAATAGACTCCTGTTGATGAGACATACTCAAATTCACCCCCTGCCAATAGATGTCGCACTAAACAAAGTTCGTTTGAATGTTTTCAATCTACTACATCTTATCTATGGATGTAATGATTGTTTAAGGATCCTTGAACAATGGTATAACCGAAGAACAATAATTAGTTAAATCAATCCATAGATGTACTGAACGAACGGTTCAAAGCGATCCGAGCATGCTGATGTAATTGCCGAATGCACTAAATGTTTTTATATTCTATGGCTCTAAAAAATCACTTTGCTCTGTGTCTGTGTTTGTCTGTTTACAATTTGTTTTCTATAGGCGATTCAAGTTGATCTCCAAGCCACCTTGCGGCAAAAATTGGAAACCGTGACATTAGGTCTCGAAGTTTGGCATCGTAGTGCATGTACTAGATATTAGTTGGTGTTACCAGTTTTTTCGTGAGTTTTGAGCGACTGAAAGTTTATTTTTCTCGTCTTCATTGTATTTGTGTTCGGAAATGTCTAATTCAAAAGTATATTGTTGTGTTTATGGATGCAAAAGTCGTGCCAACAAGGACCTCGTGTCCTTTCATTCTTTCCCCAAACATGGTACTTGTTCAGTTGAAATAAACAATAAAAATGGTGTTATTGAAAAAGTCGATGTCAGAAAAGTTTGGGAAAAAAATTTGAAGTGTGGAAAGACAATTTCAAGTTCTATGAAAGTCTGTTCAAAACATTTTGAAGATTCGGATTTCTGTCTACATGGTGAGTTGTTAGAATGTTGTTAGAACTTTGAATAATACAGTGATTTTCTATTCAGTGGAGGACAACAGACCCAAAAAGTCGAATTTGAGACGTAATAGACTGAAGAGGAATGCTATTCCAACAAAAAACCTTCCTAAGGGCTCTCATGAAACCGGAGTGAATAAGGAAAGACGGAGGATAAAAAAATATGATGCTGTACAGCCAATTGTAATTAAGCAAAAAAACTAACAATTATATTGTGTATATATTATTGTTCAATTGCAAGTCCTGATTCAGACATCAAATACATTGAATTTATACAACCTGGTGCAATATAAGAGCAGGGCTGAGATGTGTTTGCATCTCCCTCCTAATCCAGCCTTGCATGAACAGCTAAATGCTGATACAACAGGAGATCCTTCATCAAATAAAATTTTTCCCCTTATTTCATGGGGATCAGCTGTGAGGGCTGATGTTTGAAGGCACAACGCAAAAATATCGAAAGGTTTGCTTTTATTCCTTTCCAAATTACCACACATAATCAAATGCCCAGCATTCAGAATTGCTTCTCCTATAACGGAAAAAGATTTACGGAAATATTCATAACGTTTTATGTGCTTACCTTCATAAACATTCCTACTACTCGGCATGGATTCTAAATATCTGAAATATTCCCCCAAGCTAAGGAAAACTTTACTACTCGTCATTGTTCTTCTTGAATGTCCAAACTACACAAATACAAAATCCCAACAAAACTACTAAAATAATCCAACTACATAAATAAAATATCCAAACCGAACTAATAAAATATCCCAACTACACAAATAACTAATACAAACCACTAAAATACTAATATTTCTGCCACAACATCCATACGCCAAATACTTCGAGACCTAATGTCACGGTTTCCAATTTTTGCCGCAAGGTGGCTTGGAGATCAACTTGAATCGCCTATATGTACTGAACCTGTCGAATCTGAAGTTTGTCAACAACATTAAAATTAAATTAAATTAACCTCTTAGCAGATGCGAAGTCATATGTGGTTTTAAAAACTAATGAGCAGTTGTGATTTTAGTTTCGGAGAATTATGTGTTCCTTATAATTGGTGTTGTGAATGTGAACTTCTCAAGTGAAAAAAAATTAATATTCCTTTAAAGTGAGCCAAGGGACGACCAGTATAATGAGGCCCAACTAGATGATCTAGAAATACGGTAGCTATCTTAACATTTTGTTTTATACTCTTTCTGCGATTTTAAGTTCATATTTGCTTTCATCACACTTTGAATCTACAGCTACAGAAAGGGTAGCCCAGTAAAATACTTCGATTTAATTTCTTCATCAATCAAAATCGGAATCAATTTCAGATAATATGACGCATTTCTGAATTACTACAACCTTGATGCTCTGAACAAGGTTTTCCATTTGCATTCTTTCAGTTTGTGTGCCTGCTTGAGCTTTTTTTACTACCTCCAGGAGTATTATATTACGAAGTAGTAGTGCTGGTTTTATAATTATTCCGTTCTGCTAACCACACTTTGCAATACTCCAAGTAACCAAAAAGTCTCTTCTGGTCTTTGATTGACCAACAAACTAATTGTTTAGGTTCGACGGCCTCTGAAGGCATTCTATCAAAATAACAATTAATGTAAATTTGGCCATGTAGAATAGAGCATGGGTCAAAGTACCTCATTTTAGCAAACATAGACTCACATAATAAATATCGAATCAATGATATTCTCTTACTTACTCACCATACAATTTATACATGTTTTTTTTTAACTAATCATTCATTGCTGTACATATCTATCATAATATATGAACGCCAATTCGAACATATTAATTGAAAGAAGATACTCAGCATGAAAGAAGAAAGCAGCAGTGTTTGATTTCGAATTGAAAGGTGAAAGCAATGAAATGGAACACTGTTCTAACGTAACGCTCATTAACGACTGATTTTATTCAACATCAGACAGACAGGAAATGTACATCAAGTCTTAAGGTGGCGCTATAAAGTTGGAGGGAGCGCTCCAATTTTAAATGCTCATTTTACTAAACTTCAACATCCCCACTTAACGACAATTTAAAATTAAACACATTTTTGAGAATGCCTAACTTTCTACATAACTCAAGGTGTTTGATCTTACATAAACTTTTAGTTAGCAAATCAGCAGGCATTTCTGCTGTAGGCCAATACTTTAACATAATCTTATTTAAAGCAACCACTAGCGTTCCTAGAAAGCTTTAGTGCTCCCATGTTATCATTAAATCACACCACATAATTGTCATCTTCAGTCAGATGCTGTAGAATTGATTTCAGCTGTACTATTTCTTTGGCTGCCACAGATAGTTCCATATACTCGGCCTCTGTACCGGACAAAGCAACTGTAGGCTGTTTTCGGCTTTCCCAAGAAATAGGTCCGTTTGATAACTTGAATAAGAAACCAGTGAAAGATCTTCTGTCCACCCTGTCGCTTCCCAGTCTGAATCGACCTATCCAACAAAACTTTGATCAATAATAATAATAATGACTGTTCTTTCTTGATAATCATGAACAGGCCATCGACCAAAGTCCTTCAGCTCAGGTGGATTAGAATTACATTTCTAAATATAACAATGATAACAGCAAAAAAAATTATCATTAGTACTTTAGGAATTTTGATATGTTTTTAGTTTCTGAAGTTGGAAATTTTCTGAGTGAAATTTCCACTGGTTGATCGTGCATGAGATCTTCTATGTCACCTGTTGGTATTTTTTGTTTTAAATGAAAGAAATAGAAGAAGCGGAAATGGGGAGATGAGGAGCATAGAAAAGTTCTTCTAGTTTATACAGGGTGTTTCATTGGGCAACGGAAATACTTCACAGGTGCATAGGTGGCACCCGAGTAAAACATGCTCTTAAAAACTGCTGATATAAAATATTCCTCTTTGGTAATTGGAAATCTCCATTCTCAGGAATTTTATAATTCAATGTAGCCTCTCTTACTTGATTAATATTTTTTAATTTTGGAAAGCCATAACATCACAAACGAATTCTTCTATGACTGAAAAAATTTCCTTCTGGTCATTTGATGGCCAAGACATTCTTTCAAAAGCTTCAATGAAGCGATTACTCGCTTTAATTATTGAAAGTGGCTTTTAATTTACCTTTTCTAAAAAAGAAAGTGTTGCAAGAAAAGCAGACAGCGCTGCGCTCATATCGCTTATAATAGTTTCATAAAGTTTTGAAACATTAATGAAACGATGATGGTTGCCGGTGCCAACTTCCGTGTATATTTGGAGTTTGTGGAAAATATGGTTCATGTTACTCAGGATTATTACGAAAACTCGAGCGAAAACGTCAGTATCTGAGCATCGGATAGTAACGTTTATCATCTTCATACAATTTTATAGGATTATTCAATTTTATTTGAAATGATTCAGCTAATAAGTTTCTAATGAAAAGTACTTCTGTAACTACTTCTGACATAGCAATGTATTCTGCAAAAGTTGAACATTTAGTACCTGTGTTTTGCTTGTGTGTTTTCCAATAAATTAAGTTCCCAAATAATCTGATAATAAATCCTGTTGTTGACTTTCCATCTATGATATCTCCAGCATAGTCGGAGTCCACCATGCAATCCAATGTTTCAGTGCTTACATTTTTGTTGTACATTAGCTTCAAATCTTTAGTTTTATACAAATATTTCAATATCCTCATTGCATATTTGTAATGTGTTCGATTGTAGCAACTTTGATATCTGCTTAAGTAATTGACACTGTATGCTATATCTGTCCTAGTAGCTGTACTTATACAGGGTGATTTTTTTAAGTGTTTCATTAGACGTTTTCGAGGAAGGAATTGTAATACAGATTCAAGATTTTGGAATTTCGTTTTAGAGTACATGAACTTTAATTGTAAAATATTTTCAAGAGGAAGCTACTTCCGGTTTCACCGGAAACGAATGTAACTTCGTTATTTCAAATGCAACACCCTGTATATTTATACATATTCGAACTTTTCTTTCAATTCTTCACTGATTTGATGTATGATATGTGCAACCACTCAAGCGGTTCTTGAATTATAGCCTGATTATCAATTTTTTTGAAAAAAAGGTTATCACAAATTAGTGTCCATATCTTCAAAATTCCTCATTACAAGAATTTCTTTTTGCAAAAGTGGAACAGAAGAAAGTACGCTGATGCTGTTTCTTGTATAACTTATGAGGAAATATTATACAGGGTGTCTGAAAAAGGCCTCAAAGTGAGCCTCAATAAAACTATGAAATCTAACTTTTTTCAAATGGCAACCCTATAATTTTGTAATTCCAATCGATTGCTCGTCAAAAACCAGTTATAGTGTCTCGAACGTTTCATGCCTCTAAAATCAGTATTTTGGCCGTTATTCAATAAAATTCGAATTTCACGATTAAAGACAGGTTTCGCACAGTTTGTAAGCTTGCATTTTTGAAGTAGGCTATGTTAGGAACTGTCATTCTTACTTTTTCTTACAGATCAAGCACTAAGCATAACATGCAATAATAATTTCACTGGAATGATATATCAAGGGTATGTTTTTTATTTGCGGCAAATGTAACAAATTCGTAGAACAGGTAATAAGAAATTCAACGAACGAAATTCACATTTTAAATCAAAGTTCAGGAGGTATCAAAACAATTTTCTCCGTACTGGAAGCCTTAAGCCGGGTTTCACAAAAACCCCGATCACGTTGATTGATGAAGTGTCATTATTTCTGTGCAAATTTCAGTTCATTTTTGACGTAAACCATCGAACTTTTTTCAAAATCAACGATTTGATTGCCAATCAAGCTTTGTGAAACCCGCGGTTAGCCCTAAACGGACACGAGTGAATACAGTACTAGATAATGAATGATCTGTTACTGTATTCACACGATTCCGTTTTAGGTTAATGCTTCCACTACGGAGAAAATTGTTTTGATACTTCCTGAACTTCGATTTTGTTAAAGGTGGTAAATGTGGATTTCTTTCGTTAAAAGTTCTGACTGCCCTTTCTAATATTTTGTTACATTTACCATAAATGGAGGACATATTCAATACATCACTGTTACTGTAATTCATATTTTGCATAGTGCCCGATGGATCCAAAAAGTATAAATGACAGTTCTCTAAAATGCATTATAAATCAACAGACACAGCCTTCTTGGAAATTTCTATCCTAATAAATGCATGGTTAGACTAAGAAACCTGAAATTCGAATTTTATTCAATAACGGCAAAACTACTGATTTTAGAGGCATGAAATGTTCGGGACATCCTAACTAGTTTTTGAGTCATAGGGTTGCCATTTGAAAAAAGTGAGATTTTATAGTTTTATTGAGGCTCACTTTGGGGCCCTTTTTCAGACATCCTGTATAATATTTCCTCGTAAGTTATACAAGAAAGAGTATCAGCGTACTTTCTTTTATTCCACTTTCGCAAAAAGAAATTCTTGTAATGAGGGATTTTGAAGATATGGACCATAATTTGCGACAACCTTTTTTTCAAAAAATTTGATAATCAGGCTATAATTCGAAAACCTCTTGAGTGGTTGCACGTATCATACATCAAATCAGTGTAGAATTGAACGAACAATTCGAATATGTATAAATATACAGGGTGTTGCATTTGAAATAACGAAGTTACATTCGTTTCCGGTGAAACCGGAAGTAGCTTCCTCTTGAAAATATTTTACAATTAAAGTTCATGTACTCTAAAACGAAACTCCAAAATCTTGAATCTGTATTACAATTCCTTCCTCGAAAACGTCTAATGAAACACTTAAAAAAATCACCCTGTATACAGTAATTCACCTACTAAATTTCTATAATAATAATAATAATAATATTTATTGATTCCAAAAAATTACATAACTGTAAATATGGAACAAGTCAAATTTAACAATATATATATATTGTATACTATCATCAGTTTCAATAGCTTGTTCCAATTTTAAATTGGTTTCCATGGGTGTTTCATACAGTTTTGTATTTTCGAGATTTTATTTCATAGCCAAAGATTCAATGTATTTTGTTTGACTTATGGTCATCCTATTTCTGTCGTCAATATAATCAATATTCAAACCGATATAACTTTTGATTTTTCCTAAGTCTTTCATTGCAAATCTTTCCATCAGACTAGTTTTCATCTCATTTATCTTATTTTTCTCTCTGCAACAAATCAGTAGATCATCTACAAATATTAGTATATACCGATTTGAAAATTCACATCGAAAACATACGATATACAAGGCATCAGACAGAGAATTCTTCCCTCCAGTTGCACAGATGAATAGGCGAGATAATAAAGTGCGATAACTGAATGAATTCAACTGTCTTACTGCGATTATCTAGTCTCGTCTCTCTCTTATCGTAGTATGGTAGGGAACCCGAACTACACGTATAGAATTTTTAATTTGTCAGGCTGCCCGTAATACTCGATTCAAGTATCTACTGTTGCCTACCATACTAAAGAATTACGCTCCTCTGAACGATAAGAGAGAGACAAGACTAGAATAATGAACTAAGACAACTGAACTCAGTGTGTTACAGCAAGTGATTGTTCGACTATTCATCTGTGCAACTGGAGAGAAGAATTCTCTGTCTGATGCATTGTATATCGTATATTTCAGATGTGAATTTCCAAACCTGTATACTGGATCTCTACCAGCACTATTCACATATAAACAGTGATCGTAGTTACTCCTAAGAAAGTTCAATTTTTCAATAAATCTGTTGAAACAATCATACCAAACTCTAGGGATTTCTCTGAGACCAAAGAGAGCCTTATTCAGCTTGTAAACTCTATTATCTCCAGTTTCATATCCTCTCGGTTGATTTACAAATACTTCTGATCTTACATTTCCATTCAGAAATGCATTCTCGATATCCATTTGTTGTGTGAATAAATTATTCTGACAACTGTACGATAATAAAATTTTTAGGGTTGGCATCTTTCCTACGGGTGAATAGACATTTACAAGAAATTCTTTTTGCTGGAATCCTCGTACAACTAGTCTTGCCTTAAAAACGTCATTATTTTTCCTTTTGAAGACCCACTTCACATCAATAACTTTTTTATCTTTTGGCCCTTCAACAATTTGCCAAGTATTATTTTTCTTTAGGCTATTCATTTCTGAGTCCATTGCTTTTTGCCACTGATTATAATCTTGGGAATCCATCGCCTCCTCAAATGTATTTGAAACATTGGCATCAATATAATTGACATAAATAAAATGTGATCTTGGATTTCCGTATCTAGAAACGGGACTTTTCTTCCTTTTTGACCTTCTTTCTGCCACAAGGTTAGTTATCATCATCTAGATTATCATCTAAGGCATTCTAAGGGATCTTTAACAATATCATTACTTTTAGAAATAGTTTAATTTGTATCTGTATAATTTTCATCAATAAATAATGATATTAATATTCTTAACCTACGTACCAAATCTTATTATGCGCCGGCGAATAGTTTCGGAGATATGAATTTTTCAATGTTTTGGGGGGCGTTTTAACCCCCTGGATCCCTTTGCAAGTAAATGAAATTTTCAGGGAATAATGATATTAATATTGTGAACGTACGTACCAAATCTTATTATGCGCCGGCGAATATTTTCGGAGATATGAATTTTTCAATGTTTTGGGGGGCGTTTCAACCCCCTGGATCCCTTTGCAAGTGAATGAAATTTTCAGGGAATAATGATATCAATATTGTGAACGTACGTACCAAATCTTATTATGCGCCGGCTAATATTTTCGGAGATATGAATTTTTCAATGTTTTGGGGGGCGTTTTAACCCCCTGAATCCCTTTGCAAGTGGATGAAATTTTCAGGGAATAATGATATTAATATTGTTAACCTACGTACCAAATCTTATTATGCGCCGGCGAATATTTTCGGAGATATGAATTTTTTAATGTTTTGGGGGGCGTTTCAACCCCCTGGATCCCTTTGCAAGTGAATGAAATTTTCAGGGAATAATGATATTAATATTGTGAACGTACGTACCAAATCTTATTATGCGCCGGCGAATATTTTCGGAGATATGAATTTTTCAATGTTTTGGGGGGCGTTTTAACCCCCTGGATCCCTTTGCAAGTGGATGAAATTTTGAGGGAATAATGATATTAATATTGTTAACCTACGTGCCAAATCTTATCATGCGCCGGCGAATATTTTCGGAGATATGAATTTTGCAGTGTTTTGGGGGGCGTTTTAACCCCCTGGATCCCTTTGCAAGTAAATGAAATTTTCAGGGAATAATGATATTAATATTGTGAACGTACGTACCAAATCTTATTATGCGCCGGCGAATATTTTCGGAGATATGAATTTTTCAATGTTTTGGGGGGCGTTTTAACCCCCTGGATCCCTCTGCAAGTGGATGAAATTTTCAGGGAATAATGATATTAATATTGTGAACGTACGTACCAAATCTTATTATGCGCCGGCGAATATTTTCGGAGATATGAATTTTTCAATGTTTTGGGGGGCGTTTTAACCCCCTGGATCCCTTTGCAAGCTAATGAAATTTTCAGGGAATAATGATATTAATATTGTTAACCTACGTACCAAATCTTATTATGCGCCGGCGAATATTTTCGGAGATATGAATTTTTCAGTGTTTTGGGGGGCGTTTTAACTCCCTGGATCCCTTTGCAAGTGAATGAAATTTTCAGGGAATAATGATATTAATATTGTTAACCTACGTGCCAAATCTTATTATGCCCTGGCGAATATTTTCGGAGATATGGATTTTTGAATGTTTTGCTTCTCGAAATAGCGAATCTGTCGTAATTCATTCTGATAACCAACCGTCGACACCTTCATAACCTTTTTTTATTGGTCTATAAATCAAAGCCGAGAGTAACATATTCATACCCATTGCATGTGCGACAATTCGCATACCAACCTGGCAAATCCACGGTCCATGCTCTGCACAAGTTAGTGTCGGAGCTGGAATCATCGCTGGAGGCTAGGGAGGTCGCAATTGGCACATTTGTGGACGTGGAAGGTGCTTCCGATAATACCACCTACGCATCCATAGAGAAGGCTGCGAAAAGGAAGGGTATAAATCCTTCCACCATCGGATGGATTCAGTCCATGCTGGTGGGACGGAGAGCCACGGCGGATCTTGGAGGGGTGTCGGTCACGGTCACTACGGAGAGGGGATGTCCACAGGGTGGAGTTCTGTCGCCTCTTTTGTGGTGTCTCGTGGTTGACGAACTACTCAGAAGATTAGCCGAGCAAGGTTACAGCTGCTTTGGCTATGCAGATGACCTGGCTGTTATAGTTAGGGGAAAGTTCGAAGGTACTACTTCAGAGCTGACCCAAAACGTCATTGATATCATCAATTGGTGGTGTCAGGAGGAGGGCTTTAACGTCAATCCAACCAAGACGGTTATTGTTCCATTCACACGTCGTAGGAAGCTAACACTTGTAGCACCGGTGTTGAAGGGAATAAAACTAGAGTTTTCCGATGAGGTCAAATATCTGGGGGTCACCTTGGATAAAAAACTCATTTGGAACTCTCACCTTAACAAAGTGATTGCCAAATCTACAACGGCGTTCTGGATATGCCGCAAGTTATTTGGTAAAACTTGGGGTCTGCAGCCTCGTATGATCCACTGGATCTATACGACGGTGGTAAGACCTGTTATCACATATGCCTCTTTAGTTTGGTGGACTAAAACTGAAGAAAAGACAAGCCAGCAGAGTCTGAATAAGCTTCAAAGACTGGCCTGTCTAGGCATTACAGGAGCTGCGTATACAACTCCTACAGCTGCAGTAGAGGTAATACTGGATCTCACCCCGCTGCATATTTATGTTAAGAAAGAAGGTCTCATGAGTGCCCTAAGAATGGACCAAATAGGGCCTGGCAAGGGACACGGAAATATTTTAAGATCACTCGGTGGTGACCTCCTTTTGCTACCGAGGGATTCCATGCCAATCGAGTATGACCTTGACGCCAACTACGAAGTGATCATAGGTGATCGCCAAGAAAGTGTTTGTCTCGACTTCGTAAAAATCATCTCATCTGGTACACAGATGGGTCCCTGAGGGAACGAGGAGCAGGCATAGGCATATACGGTCTCAAATACAGGGAATCGGAGCCTTTGGGAAAGCCAATAACAACGCTTCAAACTGAAATTCTGGCCATAGAAAGATGCTCCCAAGTCTGTCTGCCCAGACAGTACAAGGGAGCCAGAATTTGTATTGCCTCTGATAGTCAGATGGCACTGAGGCAGCTTATGGCCGTTGATTGTAGATCAAGGACCATTTGGAGCTGCAAACAGTCCCTCAAAACACTGGCGAAGTACAACAAGCTAGTTTTAACTTGGGTACCTGCCCACCAGAACATTGAGGGAAATGAAAAAGCTGATGCCCTTGCAAAAAGAGGAGCAAACACACCCTTCACCGGACCCGTGCCCTCCTGTTGGGTATCACCTACACTGATTAGGGCAGAGGTAGGCGTTTGGGAAAAAAGGGAGAAACACTCTTACTGGATAAACACATCCGGTCAAAGACAAGCAAAGAGACTAATTGAACTTTCCAAAGAGAAGGCTCAACAAGCTCTATCGTTGTCAAAAAACGAGTTAAGGCTGCTAATCGGCCTTCTCACAGGGCATTGTCCCGTGAGATATCACCTACACAAGATCGGTAAAGAAAACTCCGACATTTGTAGGTTATGTGAATCGGCCACTGAAACCACCGAACACATACTATGCCAATGCACTGCGCTGGCGCAAACCAGACTTACTCTACTAGGGGGCGCGTTATTAACGCCAGCCGACATAAGAGCGAAGTCTCCTAAGAAAGTAACCAGCTTTGCTAAGGAGGTTAGATTCCTGGGAAAAACGTAGTTTTAGCATGGTAACGCACAAAAGACCTTATTGGTCGCAGTGCAGAAGGGTAATCAACGTGCCGATCGACCACTATCTAATCTAATCTAACATATTCATTATTTATCTGAATCTGCCTCATTTCAGCATTAAAAATATACTTCAGCACCGCGCGCCACTGGGGAGCGCGTTCGGGCGTTTCCGTCAAACGGTCTGCTAGAAATGGTCTGCCAGGTTCACTCCGGTAATGTCAAAAGTCTCAGGAATTTGTGAATAACTTGGCAACAGTGCATAGCAGAGAAATTTTTTTTAGTGGGTTATACTGCAAATTTGGTATTGAATCGATACATAAATGAAAATATAGGTAGTTCTATTTGAAATAAGAAAGTAGATATGCGTTTGAGATAGACGTGACAACACTGTCGACTTGAAAATATTTTAGACGAATAGTTCTTTCACCTTCAAGGCTGCACCAAAAATTTCAGAACGAAATATTCACTAGTTCTCCTGAAACGTCTAATAGGCCAACTTAAAAGGAAAACCCTGTATACTGGATCTCTACCAGCACTATTCACTTATAAACAGTGATCGTAGTTACTCCTAGGAAAGTTCAATTTTTCAATAAATCTGTTGAAACAATGGGTACGTTCAGAAGCACTCAACTGTTGACAACAGTTGAGTAAGTTCAGAAAGCGATAGCGTTCAGTAAAATCGCTGACAAAGCGATGTTTCTCAGTCGATTTCTGGCAGCGGTAGAATTTTACGCTTTATAACTCATCTGACTGCTGAGACATGCGCATTTACCTATTATTTTGTGATTTGTTTATGTTAAGGGTTTTTAGTTGAAGTTTATTAAGGAGTATTTTGCTTACTGGCGTATTTCGAAAATGTTCATCAAAAAAGGATTGTCTGGCTACAATTTAGGTCTGTCAGAAGAAAACCAACAACTTGTTGTTGAATAAAAAAATAAGGTTATGTATCTTGATATGTCAGATTTGTAAATCACTCAGCGAAGCGTTCAGAAGATTTTCATCCGCTGAAACCCAACTCTACCCAGCTGATTTTTGCTTTATGCCAACAGTTGAGTGCTTCTGAACGTACCCAATCATACCAAACTCTAGGGCTTTCTCTGAGACCATAGAGAGCCTTATTCAGCTTGTAAACTCCAGTTTCATATCCTCTCGGTTGATTTACAAATACTTCTGATCTTAAATTTCCATTCAGGAATGCAGTCTCGATATCCATTTGATGTATGAATAAATTATTCTGACAACTGTACGATAATAAAATTTTTAGGGTTGGCATCTTTCCTACGGGTGAATAGACATTTGCAATAAATTCTTTTTGCTGGAATCCTCGTACAACTAGTCTTGCCTTAA
The DNA here is from genome assembly GCA_013421045.1 of Propylea japonica. Lineage (NCBI taxonomy): Eukaryota > Metazoa > Arthropoda > Insecta > Coleoptera > Coccinellidae > Propylea > Propylea japonica. Next base: position 23,538,131 of record CM024243.1, on the reverse strand, counting down.
AAACGTCATTATTTTTCCTTTTGAAGACCCACTTCACATCAATAACTTTTTTATCTTTTGGCCCTTCAACAATTTGCCAAGTATTATTTTTCTTTAGGCTTTTCATTTCTGAGTCCATTGCTTTTGCCACTGCTTATAATCTTGGGAATCCATCGCCTCCTCAAATGTATTTGGAACATTGGCATCAATATAATTGACATAAATAAAATGTGATATTGGATTTCCGTATCTAGAACCTTCTTTCTGCCACAAGGTTGTCACTATCATCATCCAGATTATCATCTAAGGCATTCTAAGGGATCTTTAACAAAATCATTACTTTTAGAAATAGTTTCATTTGTATCTGTATAGTTTTCATCTATTTCAGACTCGGTTTTAAGTATTTCATTAGTATCTGTATAATTTTCATCAATTTCATACTAGTTTTTAAGTATTTCATTTTCTTTGCTTGAACTATTGCTATCAACCAAATCCTGAGCCAAATCCTTATCCTCTCCACCATCGAGTTTTTCTAAGCAAATCAATTGAGTGTTTTCTTCGACTACATCAACATGTCTAGCATAAACTATTTTATTATTCAATAAAACTCTATAACTATTTTCATTGTACCCTACTAATACTCCTAATTGGGCTTTATCATCCCATTTACTTTTTCTTAGAACTTCTGGTACTCTGACATAAACTCTACTCCCATAAATTTTTAAATGTTCTACATTTAGCTTAATGCCAAAGAGTTTTATTCTCTAATCTATTAGCAATTGTTCAATTTTTAAATAGATTGATGTTTTTATTACTTCAGGCCAATATCTTCTGTGAATTTTAGCTTCCCTCATTAAACATCTGCCTATGTCCATAACAGATTTATTATATCTTTCTGCTACTCCATTTAATTCATGCAGATAGGGTGGACATGGTAGTACCTCTATTCCTTTTTGTCTTATGAAATCAAAAATGTCACTGTTCAAGTATTCTCTACCATTATATCGCACTGTAATTTCTTAACACGTTAACTGCCATGTCAGTCACCGGTGCCTGACAAACTCACTCTCGGGTCAGGCCGTGTCAGCTACCGGTGACTGACAAAAACATACACATTCCAAACGATCTCTGTACGCCAGCAGGTACTTTACAGTGTTGTTCTCTATCAGAGGTGACTGACATGGCTCCAACCAAGATATATTCTACATGGCCTGCTAATTTTTTGCCTATGGCAAAACTTATTGACTATTTTTTGTATGTTATGGAATAAAACACAATAAAAACACAATATTATTTATAAAATGCTCTTACTGTTTATTGAAATAGTCACACATAGCCAATAAAAGAAATATTGAGTTAAAACAACATTATTGAATAAGTAAAAGGTATTGAAATTATTATTTATGTTGAAAATTAAAACATTCTAAACAGAAATTGTTCATTTGGGCATTGGAAGCCATAGACCAGAGTCACAAATAGCTATAAATTGTAACATTATATTGAAAGAGAAAAAGGCATTGAAAATGATTATTTATGCTCAGATGGAAAAGATGACACAAGGCAAGGTCAACAGCTGTGCCTGACAGAATGACTGACATGGCCCAATGACTATAAATTCAACCATTCAAGCCGTGTCAGGCACTGGAGCCTGACAGATTTTTTTTGTGGGATTTTCTCAAGAAAATACAAAAAGAAAACCTTTTCGGTATATAACTAATTCATTTCAATGCATTTTGAATCAGTTTGGAGAAATTTGGGTTTGAAGGATTCTCTTTTGTTGAATTTGTTTTCTACCAAATTAACAAATTCTATGAAGCATTTTGCAGTTTCATTCGCTGTAATCCATACTAATATTATAAATGCGAAAGTAACTCTGTCTGTCTGTTACTCTTTCACGCCTAAACGGCTGAACGGATTTTGATGAAATTTGGTATGTTGATAGAAATGGTCATAGGCTATAAATAATCACGCCATCGTTCTTAGGGGGTAGGCAGTAGGCAGATAACTAAATTGAGTTAGTGATTTTTAGTCGTTTTTGTTGGGACTTTTGCTCTTTCACGTCTAAACGGCTGAACAGATTTTGATGAAATTTAGTAAGGTAATAGATAGGTGGCTATGAAGACAGCTCTAGGAATCTGGGAACGGGGACAATGGCGCGATGGAGGACTCTTCACTGAGCACGCGAGGGCCCTCAAAATGGTTAAGGATGCTCACGCTCCCCTTCTCCAGAGAGGTGACCGCGCGGGCACTAGGTTCTACTTCGACGAACCCTACAGGGTAATTGTTCCCGACAGAGACCTATGGTCTTCATCAAACAGGCTTCTTAGTCCAGAAGGTCCCACCTGGTTCACTGATGGCTCTGTCACAGCAACAGGGTCTGGAGCCGGAATCGTGGGTCCTCACTTCAATCAGGCTATCCCTCTGGGGAAGGACTGTTCCATTGTGCAGGCTGAGCTACTTGCGGTTCTTGCATGCGCATTGAAAAACATTCGCAGGGGATACTCTGGCCAGCACATTTATATATGTTGCGACAGCCAGGGAACTCTGAAATCTCTATCTGATGTTAGGGTTGATTCTCTTTTGGTAGAAGAATGCAGGAAAGCTCTGCGTGGGCTGGGCTCTGATAACTTTTTGAAAGTGATCTGGTGTCCGGCTCATGCGGATATACCTGGTAACGTCAAGGCAGATGAACCGGCTAGGCGGGGAGCCGGATTAGCATTTGTTGGTCCGGAGCCTTCGCTGCCAATCTGTCGCACATCTGTCAGAAGTTTCTTCAGGAACTGGCTGAACAGGGAATTTTCCTCGGAATGGAGCGCAGGGGTGGGCCTGAGGTGGTCGAGGATTCTCATTGAGAGACCGTCCTCGCGATCTGAGGTCAATAGGCTTCTGCTGCTGGAGAGGAAACAACTCAGTCTGGTGACTGGTGCATTGACTGGTCACCTGTTTAACAAGCATTTGAAGAGAATGGGATTGACGAGCTGCTCCCTATGCCGGTGGTGCAGGAGTACTGATGAAACGGTTGAGCATATTTTGTTCAACTGTGGAAACCTTACTGAGTTAAGGTCAACACACCTAGGAAATCCAACACCTTCTATTCCTATGGTGAGAGGGACCACTCCTGGCAGGCTCGCGACATTTCTGTCTTCGTGTCTGAGGAGCTGAGTCTCTATAGAACGATGCGGGTGAACAATGGGCCACTAGGCCTCAGTTCGGCCGGTAAGGCACCGCACAGAGAAGAAGAAGAAGAAGGTAATAGATGGTTACCTAAAAAAGGATATAAGATCAAAATGATCACGCCATCGTTCTTAGGGGGTAGGAAGTAGGCAGAAAATTGAATTGACTTAGTGATTTTTTTTTATGGTTTTTGCTGAGAGTTTTGCTCTATCATGCCTAAACGGCTGAACGGATTTTGATGAAATTTAGTTAGGTGATAGATAGTAACCTAGAAAAGGATATGGGCTATTAATATTCATGCTATCGTACTTAAGGCGTAGGCAGTAGGCAGAAAACTAATTAAGTTAGTGATTTTTAATCGTTTGTTTTAAAAGTTCACCTTATTCACGCCTTAAGGTCTGAACGGATTTTTATGAGACTTGGCTAATATAAAGATAGGATTCTAGGCATGGACACAGGCTACTTTTTACGGCGGGAAAATACCTGATTGCCGCGAAAATCTAGCGTGATCGTGTCAAGAAGCGCATGACACCATAGCTACTGCAATTATTTTGATGTTTTTTTTTTAACTGAGTGTTACTAAGACTTCAAGTTAGTATTTGATCACTTTTCTAACTTAGAGGGTCGGTAGGCGCCATAATTTAGTACTGCCTACGCAGATGATGTTGCGGATGTCACACTGTCTAACATCGGGGGTTGGCAGGTAGGTAGTTAGTAGTATTTTAAACCGATTTACATTATTTACTTTTTATATTTACTAAGGAAACATTCGGGGCTATCCATTGTGTAGCTTAGGTTGCTTTTGAACAAATTTTGATGTGAAGTTGAGGACTGGAACACGATATTGGGACATTGTTGCAAGAGGACTTGCAGCCGGGAGAAAACAAAAAAAAACTTATGCGGACGAAGTCGCGGGTAAAACCTAGTCATCAATAAATGTCAAAAAGTATTTTTCTCCACCATATCCAGTTTTATTATAGGTTTGTTCCAACTCAAGAATTGACCGTACAATGATCGTCCGGATTCTGCGCAATAGATAAAAATGTGTTCCAACTGAAAATGTATCGTTTGAGAACGGTTTCGTTTTTGTTCCATCCTGCTTCGGGACCGTGAGTGGAACGGTTTTGTGATCGTCATTTCGATCCCTGGTCTGGAGCAAGTACTGTTTGGACGGTTCTTGTACGGTCAAAGTTTAGACATGCGCATAAGATCGATTACTAACAGTTTCATGACCGTCAAATTACTGTACAAAAGTCAGCTGTTGGAACAAACCTTATGTGGACCATTCAAATCAGTTTGAATCAATTCTAGAATTTCAGTAGTTTTAGTCCTATTATTTTCAAAAGGTACATTGGTCATTTTGCTTTGAATACAATTTGAACACTTCATTTCTGCGGTTTAAACCCTATCTGGCAATCCTTCAACCAATTTATTATTTATCAATTTATTTAAATATTGAAAATTCACATGGCCAAGTGCCCTGTGCCATTTCTCTTCATCTGTTAATTTTATTGTATTTACATACATCATACATTTCTTTATTATCATGACAGAAATGCCCTACATTGTTGTTAAATTTTGATGAAAAACTCTTTATACAATATAGATTATCAATTTTGTTAGCAACGACTATTAATTCTCCTGAATGATTATAAATTTTTGCATTTTCATTTCTTGCCACTATTTTACAAGTTTTGGTTTATTTTCGAAAAACTTAAAAAGGTTTTGCTACAAAATAAACATTTTTCAAATCAATATGTTTTTGGATATGGTAATTATCAAAGTAGATTTTGATATTACCTACTTTGGTTGCTTTTAACATATTACCATCTGGTAGTTTGACATCTATGGGAAATTTTAAATCTACATAATTATGAAAGAATCTATCATCATTTATTATATGATCGGTGCAACTACTATCTAACAACCAATTAATTTCACTATCTTCACATGCTTCATTTTCACTACACCTTACCTGATTTATTTCAGGATTACATAGGACTTGAGTTGTCCATGACTGTGAAAGAGAGTTGTCTTGCTGAGCGTTTGACGATTCACCTCTCAGATAATCTTGACCTCTGCGCTGACCACGACCTTGACCTCTGCTGTACTCGCTGACTTTGGTGTGATATCTTCCTTGGTAACTTTCTTGTCCATGACCATATGTCTGACCATGCCAACAGTCCTTTTTGAGATGGCCGGTCTTTCTACAAATGAAACATTGTGCTTTAGTTTTTGTTGCGAATGTACTCATGTTGGTTTTGTTGTCGGTGTTGTTGGTAGTCATGTTTTTTTCTATAATTTTTGACTTTACATAATCTACCGTCCTTTGTTCTTCCGGAATAACATCAATGAAATCTCCAATGTAACTGTAACTTGGAGGTAAGGCTTTAAGTAAATATCTCATCTTCTTTTTCAAAATCAAAAAAGAATTCTTCTATTGAATTGTAATTGTTTAAGCTTAATTTCCTCAGTTTTTCCTTTACATATTAAGCCCGTTCGGCATTGACCTCCACGAGCAGACGGATTTTTTAGTCACGTGACCACAGATCGTACAGATTCATCTGTAATATCTGGGAATAAACGAACGGTACAGAGCATCTGCCACAGAACATACTGCTCTGTTCTACATTTATAGATTATGAGATTTCAAAGATCACTATTTTGGGAAATATGCTCATCTTTTAACGATACTTTTACCCTTTTCGTAGCTCGTCCGTAAAATCTCAATTAAATAATTAGGTGCAAAGGCACTGAATGTAATATCCCCTTCTGGTCGAGTTGTACCGAAAGATCCTAATTAATTAATTAATTACACGAAAAAGAAACGAGAAAGCAATATCTCCTCCTGCGCATTCATAACTACGATAGCAATATCGAAAAATTTTAATGAATTAATTATGTTTTTAATGAATAAATAGAAACAGAAGAATAATAGTGTTAGAATTTTTCAATCCATCGGTTGTCAGATCAGGAAACTCAACATAAAACAAAAAATATATAAAAAACATAAAACTCTATGGATAAAATCGCTTTGCTCCGTCGAAATAGACCAAGCGAAAAGATCGACGTCCGATTGATTTTTATGACGAACGCTCCAGATGTGTACGCCCCTCAATCCGGATGTAATAAACGAACGGTTCAGATCGATCCGACACGTCCGATGTCGATGCCGAACGCCCCTATTATTGCTGTAGACTGTGTCAAATACATCTTGTCGAACTTTTCAATCATTTCGCAGGCTGTTTCACATTCAGCAATATATTCCATTTGTTTATCAGAGATTGTACTCATTTTTATGGTCCTTGCTTTTAAGTCCGTTTTCTTCCAAGCTGCTTGTTCATTTAAATCTTTGCCGGGCACTAAAGTAATAGTACTGTTGTACTTAGAAATAGCGGGCTCGTGACATTCTTTGTATTCCATTAAGGTTAGCAATCTTAATTTCCAGCTTGAATAATTTGCACCATCGAAAATGGGCATTATTATATCTTCAATCCTTGCTTGTTTAGCCATTTTGATACTTATAATAACTTCTTACTTCGTAATTCCTTTTCGTCAGATGAAAATGAGGTTACCTCTTCACGTGTTCCGTGAACGTAATAATTTCCAGGCCTCGATCGGTGTTTCAATTACAACCACGCTCTACTACCATGTTGGAGTGGTTGTTTTAATAAAATATTCGAAGAAATTCCCAAAAACAATATTTATTCCAATAATATTAACTTTTAACAATCTCAGGCTCAGCTCAGCAGTTGTGTAAATTACACAACTTTCCACACCGAAATTGACAAAACTGCTGATTATTATTTACAGATATGTATGAAAAAGATTAATGATAAATGAAATATCTATAAATTATCATATGTATGAAATTGATTTGTGGTGAATGGAATATTGCCAGGTAAAAATTTCAGCAGACATTGTGAAAGTTAGGCATAATTTTTTTGGTAAGAATAAGCATTTACCGCGAAACGGGGTGAGATTATTCTGCCAGAGATCTGCCTGTCTTTGAATCGCATATATGCACAAAAAAACCGCGATAATGCTACACGTGACAGTTCAAATTTCCTTAGGGTTGCCTCATATCAGTGCACGCTCTTGTTCAATTAATTATTTCGGTAATTATTTGCTGTAACAGCCAAAAAACTAACTGTTCGCATGGTTTATATTTATACATCCGGTGTAAAAGTTATGTAATTCACATTTGACAATTACTGTTTAAAATCATACGATAAACAATGCATCAGTCAGAGAATTTTCCATCCAGTTGAACAGTTGTATACCTGAGAGATTTACTACCAAGCGTAACCGACTGAATGAATATTAGATTGCAATAATGTAGATTGTAGTGCTGTATGTCTTTTACCGTTGCGTGTGGCTCAATTCAAATAGCATGATAGGCAAACCGAAGTACTTGAATCGAGCATGACACATTAAATAATTCGATGCGAGTACTGCAGATTTCCTACCATACTGCTTGAATAAAGGACTCCCAAAGATAAGATAGAGACAACTCTACATTATTGCAATCGAACATTTATTCAGTTGGTTACGCTGTATGTAAATCTCTCAGATATACAACTGTTCAACTGTACGGAAAAATTATCTGTCTGATGCATTTAATAACGCATGTTTCCGATGTGAATTTCCAAACCTGTACCGGGTTTTTCACTATAATTTGAGATACAAAAAAATGTTTCGTATAAAAGTTTCACGAAATCCACTGAGGTTTTTTGATATGACTCCACAAACTGAAATATATACAGGGTGGCCAACATATTGATGACAACTTCATTTTTTCAAATGGAACACCCTGTATATTTTTCCATGTTTGGCTAGCTCTTTTTCCCCTGATTTCGAATATGTAACATATGTTGGTCTATCTTTCTTATTCTGAGCACAACAGAGTTTCAAATTTCAAGAACCATCAGGCATATCGTTTTGGAAATTCGTGAATATTTAAGTGGCCAATTTGATCTTTGGATTGATAATGGCACACCCATTTTATGGCCACCAAATAGTCCCGATTTAATACCGTTGGACACGTTTTTATAGCCGTTCCTGAAGGAAAAAAATTACTTCAGCAATAATGATAATAATCAATGAAAGCGGAGAATAATATTAATGATATAAAATCAACCAATATTAAACCCATAATTCGGAACTAATTCCGTCAACGCACAAAGAATAATGATAATATTGTAATAATTAAAAACAAATTTTGAAGCTTCAATTTCTAACTTGAATCAGAGCCATAATTATTACGCTATCAAAAATAGTCTGAACAACTTGAGACAACGATAGGATTGAATGAAGGTGGTCATTTCGAGCAATTTCTTTAGTTGATGTTATTCTTACCATACTACCATAGTTTATTATTTTTCATTGGTTAAGTCATTGTTAAGTATTCATTCTAAAATAATACTTTTGAGTAGATTGTTTGGATATAAAGAATTTCGTGGGTATTTCACATATTTTTGAGCGCTCGTTCTACTTAGACGAGTGCTATATCGTTTTGCCCAAATGTCTGTAATTTTCGAATTTTGAGCCGAAAATGGTCTCAAACGATAGGGTTCGACTCTCTGATGGAAAATATGAGGTCAAATCAAATTCTGTAGGGCCGGCCGTCCGGCCGTCCGTGAGCACAATAACTCTCGAACGGATTGTCCTAGAGACTTGAAATTTTCAGGGTGTGTTCAGCTCCCAAATAGCTCGGTTAAGTTCGTTAACCAGAAAAATCGTACAGGGTGTTCCATAAAAAGTGGCCATTGAAAATTTTGTTCCTCAATATTTCACACAAAACGAGGGCAAACGGAATTAAATTTTGCAGCAACTTGCCAGATGCTCATAGTGAGCCTATCGCAAAATTTTGTGGCCATAGTATTTACAGAACCATAGATATTTCAATTGGAATATTGAAAAGAAGAATTTTTTTATTTCCATAACCAACTTTTCGATTCAAATGAAATTCATTTTGTAAGTTGAGACTGATATACTGAATGTTCATGCAAAATTTCAAGAGGATAGCATCATCAGAACCATAGAAATTCCCATTGGAATATTAAAGGAAAGACTCTTTATATTTCCATAACAAGATATCCGAATCAAATGAAATTTATTTTTGGAATTGAGATTTATATATTGAATGTTTGTGCGAAATTGAAGATCATCGCATCATCCGAACTATAGAAAATTCAATTTGAATATTGAAAAAAAAAATTATATTTTCATAACAAGATATCTGAATTGAGTGAAATTTATTCCTGGTATAAAGATTGATATACTGAATGTTCATGCCAAATTTCAAGAGGATCGCATCATCAGAACCATAAAATTTAATTATTTTAATTTTCAAGTGTGACCATAGAATTGAATTTTTTTAATTGTTTATATATAAAGTATCAATTTCAAGTCATATACAGAATTTTGAGATGATAGTCCTATTGCTCCACCAGAGAACGGGCGCTCAGAATCTCCTGCTCAGGGCTTGCTTCCATTTTTTTTATTTGGTATCATCATTTCAAAACTTTGAAAATTGAAGAGACACATCCACATACGCATTGATATTCGAGATCAGGAGAAAATAGCCTATCAAAAAAGAAAAAATTAAAAAGGACAGGGTGTCCAATTTGAAAAAATATAGTTGCATTCAATGTTGTTCACCCTGTATATCTTCCCATTGACGTTATCATAACTTCAAAAATGAGTATTTTCAGTAAACGCACTCTGCCACTTGTAAAATGATTACAGATCTTGCCAGGTGGTTCTTAAAATTTGAAACTATGTGGTTCTCAGAATAAAAGAGATAGACCAACATATGTTACATATTCGAAATCAGGGGAAAAAGAGCTAGCCAAACATGGAAAAATATACAGGGTGTTCCATTTGCAAAAATGGAGTTGCCATCAATATGTTGGCCACCCTGTATATATTCCATTATGTGAATTCATATTGTAAGACCTCAGTCGATTTCATGAAATTTTTGTATGAAACATTTTTCTGTATCTCTCTTAGAAACAAAGTTAAATGGGGGTCAAATTATAGTGAAAAACCCGGTAAATCCGATATGGTTCTGGGAACATAGAAATTCAATCTTGATATTTTCAGGGTCAGCATCTGAACGATCGAGTCTTCGAAAATGGAGGAGGTGAAACTTGAAAACATTGATATTTTTGAACAATTCATAGATGAGAATGGTATTCATGACAGAAAGAAGTTAAAAATTTTAACTGGAATTGGCAAAGTCCATCGCAAGAATTTGAAGCTGAATACTGCTCTAAGTTCAAGTGAAAACCCTTATTCTCAAGATGAAACATGTTTCCGTATATGTGAATCCATTCCGGAACAAGAGAGTGTAACAAATGCAATTCAGGAACATGGTAATTTGAAGCAGAAACCTCCTACTGATGTTGCAAATCAAGGAGCTGACTTAAAACGAAATATTGATGCAACTGTTTCGGAGCAACTTGAAGGTGATTATTGTAAATATGTTCCGAAACGACAATGTTTCCTCAAACGACATATTGATTCAGTTCATTTGAATTTGAAGCAACATAAATGTGAACAGTGTGAATATGCTGCAAGTCAAAAAAAAGATCTCAAGCGACATATAGATTCAGTTCATTTGAATTTGAAACAACATAAATGTGAACAGTGCGAATATACAACAAATCAAAAAAGCAATCTCAATCGACATATAGATTCAGTTCATTTGGATTTGAAACAACATAAATGCGCATATTGTGACTATACTACAACACAAAAAGGCAGTCTCAAAGTACATATAGATTCGGTTCATTTGAATTTGAAACAACATAAATGCGCATTGTGTGACTATACTGCAACACAAAAAGGCAGTCTCAAAGTACATATAGATTCGGTTCATTTGAATTTGAAGGAACACAAATGTGAACAGTGTGAATATGCTGCAAGTCAAAAAAGCCGTCTCAAACGACATATAGATTCAGTTCATTTGGATTTGAAACAACATAAATGCGCATTGTGTGACTATACTGCAACACAAAAAGGCCGTCTCAAAGTACATATAGATTCGGTTCATTTGAATTTGAAACAACATAAATGTGAACAGTGCGATTATACTGCAAGTCAGAAAAGCCATCTCAAAGTACATATAGATTCAGTTCATTTAAAATTAAAGCAACATAAATGTGAACTGTGTGAATTTACAGCTAGTCGAAAAAGCCATCTCAACTTTCATATAGATTCAGTTCATTTGAATTTGAAACAACATAAATGTGAACAGTGTGAATATGCGGCAAATCGAAAAAGCCATCTTAAACGACATATAAATTCAGTTCATTCGAATTTGTAGCTACATTAATGTGAACAGTGTGAATATGCTTCAACTCAAATACTGCTTCTCAAGCGACATGGATATTCGGTTCAATCGAATTCAAAGCAACATAAATGTGAAAATTCTAATCATTCTTCAACTCAGAAAAACCTCAAGCGACAATTTGACGCAATTATTGATAGACAGATACACTCACACCGGTATGCCAGATTCGGGGTCTAAACTCGTCCGGCGCGCTCATCGACGTCATTGAGGAGCAGAGTAGAAACACATTTGAAATCTGACACGTAGTTTGAATATTGCTATAGCGTTTGCCGTATTGGATTGTGCTCATTGAAGATGAATACGTAAAAGACGAATTATGTTTCGAAATAAAAGTGGAATTATATTATTACTAGCAAACCCGGCGAACTCCGTTTCGCCACCAGATGGCTTCGTTTTCTGTAACATTTCGTTTGGTGATAAAAAAATGAAGAAAATTTTTTTTTTATATTTGAAAAGGAACAACAGTAATAAATTCATTTCGATTACAAAAATGAAGTGTTACTTCTCTAAGTAAATGAAAGAGAATCCAAAGTAAATACTGAATCGAAGCGTTATACGTTTCCGCAAACTATCCGTTTTTTTGAAATGCTCTTTGGTAAACCAAATTTTTGTTTTTTGGCCTGACGTAAACACAAACAAAGCGGATAGTTTTCCAACTCGTGAACACGTATAAAGTATAACTGCCATGTAAAAAACAATGATTTTCTAGTCAGGTCAGTAGATCTACCTTTTTAAGTAGATTTGTGAAACCGGTAGATCTACCTTTCTAAGTAGGATAATTTAACCGGTAGATCAATTGAACCGATAGATCAGATGAACAGTAGGTCTTTCGAACCGTTTTGTATACCTCGATAGATCATCATTGGTTATTGATGTTCATAGATATTTGATATATTCCTTGGTATCTGTCTGACTACACTACACACCCTGTATATACTCAGAGCGTCTATTGAACATTTATGGGAAAAGTAATACAAATGTTCGTGTTAGGAAGTAGAAAATTACAATATTTGGCATTTTTATGAAGAGACCCTGTATAAATCAAACCACCATCGATAGTAAATCATTTGAAATTCAAAAACTTCTTCGTTTCTGTGGAAATGTCCCTGTGATAATGCAGAAATTCAAAATATTCGACATGTTTATAGGAGCACCCCGTATGAATCCGAAGCATAGTATCTATATTTAAAATTCCACCTCCTATAACGAATCACTCGAAATTCAAAAGCCCCTTCAATTTCATTGAAAGCTTTCTGTTATAACGTAGAAATGTGAAATAATTGATAGATTTATAGAAACACCCTGTATATATCTAAAACGTACCTGTATAAAACATGCACATGAAAATTTTGAATTATTTTCATCAGCTTTCTTTGAACCTGGAAAAAATACTTTTTATCCAGAATAAACAGAACATGCCACCATGGGGTTTCGAAACCGGTACACTACCAGGTCCACACACCTAGACGTTAGTCGTTACACCACTTGCCTTGTTACACGTGACGACTGTTCATCTCAGACTTCAACGGGTTTTAACATGTAAACATATCAGGAAATCGAAAAAATATATTGAAATATCGATAATTATCATAATACATACAGTTTGATATCATTTCCTGGCGTATTTTTTCCTAAAATACGAATAATCCCCGAATTTTGTTCTCATTACGTTATTTGTCAGGGAAATTCGGTTTAGTAGAAACCTCAAATATCACTGCGACCTGAAATGATGCTTTTGATCGCTGAAATGTTAGGAATTCGTTGAATGAACGTTGAAGTTGATGATTTCATATGGACTTACCTATTCAAATAACGTTTTCCACTCGAAACGAACAAATGTTCACATGAGACGTACCTATGTCAAAAATATTTTCTTCTTCCTGGTTATTTCAGAATTCCTGCAACGAATATCTTCGTTAATTAACGTTATAGAACTACTCGAAAACGATATTCGTACCTTTTCTGATTCGGATCTGGCCTTTTTCTTCTGAAATGAGGAAATTGTTGGAAGCACTTCCCTCTCGAAAGGAGACTTGACAGTTGTCATTGAATTCGATGTCATAAATAATGAAATTTTCAAAAATTTACTAATTTCTTACGTTCTTCTCGATATCTTGAAATTTTTCCTGAATTTTCTTTGCTACAAACCTCGCGGAGCCCGAGACCTTTCCAACGAATGCAAAACCGTTGAAATCGGTCCGTGCTTTCTGGAGTTAAAGCGTCAGGGAGGAAAACCCGACTTATTTTTATATAGTAGATTGTTATAATACCGGCAATCATGCCTAATTGCGCAGTTTTAGGCTGAAAGAATAACAGTAGAGTTACAAATGTACCCGAAATATGGTACTTTTGCTTTCCGAAGTCGGAAGGAAGTATTCCGTCAGTACTTCATTATCTAAGGAAAAAAATATTTTCGATGTTTTAGCAGATAACACGGTTGTAAACCGGAAAAATGATAATCAGATTCCATTCGATGTTATTCTTTGCTTGAGCAGAATCCGTACCAACTTAGGAACCAACTTAGGACACAGGGGTCTGAATAAGAAGATCAGTTTTTAGAATATGAAGAAAAAATGGACAATAAACTTTTCAAATTCACGAATTATAAGTGAAATTTATAGAAATTTCCCTAAACATGATAAAAATATTTTCATTTATTCGAAGTTTTTGAATGAAACTTCAATAATTTATTCTTTATCAACAAATAAACACTAACGTCGATATTCATACAATTCTATTGATATATTTCAGGATCAACAAACTAAAACATCGAATAAATTTCATTTGTAATTGTTATTTAATCGCATTTTCAACGAAACTTGCCATTAATTGCATTATTCCAATAATTCCCTCGAGTTCTAACACTTCCATCCAGCAAATGCAATGGAAATGCTCCGAAGTGACGTCACATCTCGATGCGCGTCGGCATACTGGTGTGAGTGTATCGTGGATACACTTTATTGATCCTCTCTTACATATACCAACAAAAGGTGTAGATCGTGTCACAAAGACCAGGTACTAAAACTAGCAATAAAATTAAATCAATTTAAATATTTTTTCTCTTCAACCCTTCAAAATCTTCTTAAAGAAAGTACTCTCCTACAGAATAATTACATTTTTCACAGAGAAATTTTTTTATATCTTCCTATACTTATTGTTACCTTTACAATTCATTTTGGACTTGAAACTATTTGGTTATTTATTTCATATTGCAAATATACTATAGCTCACATTTTTTGTATGTATGTTAAGTTTGTTTTGTCATGAATTAAACTTTTTTTATTTCTTGTTTCATAATTATGTTTCAGCTCATAATGTTGAATTTCAGTATAATCATTTTTAACGTAGATAATGCATTCATATATATATATAGATACTGGCGATAAGAGTCTTGATTGTATTTAAATTCAAATTTTAAGGGTTTAACGACTCAGGATTGGAGAAAATAAAGTTAAGTACTCTTTATTCTACGCCGAGCTTTCGCATTTATTTTAATGCTTCCTCAGGGCTTCTAAAAGTGGACAAACAATTTGATATAAATACTACACTGTTAAAAACAAACAAATAACTTACTGAATTTTGAGGTTTTTAAAAGAAATCTAACATCGTTCAAAAACATTGGTCATAAAAGTTAAAATCATTTTCAGGAATTGTTCACGTAATACGAAATAAATTAAAATATCATAACAATGATCCTAGATTATATGCGTTATCTATATTTGATGTGACATATCAGAATTTGTTGGCTAGTTTATCTCACACTTCTGTGTTCGTTTTGTTGACAGCTCTTACCCATCTGTATTGCATGCACCATTATTCATCTACAGGACCGTCATAAAAGTATGTAATTTTGGATCTTTCCAATAAATAGCTGTAAATGTTGCTTAATTTGTTTGTATCCGTCTTCTTGTTCATAGTATCATCTTCTTTGTTTATATTAATAATTTCATGTATCAGCCTTTTGTGGTAGTTTTTTTCTGTCTTCAAAATAGGGGTAAGAGCTGTCAACAAAACGAACACAGAAGTGTGAGATAAACTAGCCAACAAATTCTGATATGTCACATCAAATATAGATAACGCATATAATCTGACAACGAATATTATGTCAAAGATACATTCCAATACGCACAACAAATAAATGACCTTGAGATACCAGATGACCACAGATTGATCTCACTTGACGTTGTAAACCTATTTGGAAATTTAGAGAAAAATAGAATAATTGAAGTACTGAAACTTAAATGGAATGACATCAAACACCACATAGACATTGAGATAGAATTATTCATGGAAATAATAACTTTCCTTCTAGAAAATAGCTATTGTATGTTCCAAGGAGAATACTACTTACAGGTTTTTGGATGCGCTATGGGGTCAAAATTGATTCCTATCCTGGCACAATATGTTATGGACCATCATCTGGATTTATGCATTTCCAAGCTACAATTCATCGTCATTTTCATCAAAAAATTTGTAGACGATCTAGTGATAATAGTACCAGAAACACAAATCCAGCCCACCCTAGACTGTTTCAACTCTATTTGTGAAGATATACAGTTTACACTAGAAAAGGAAGACACAGAACACTCAGTACCCTTTTTGGACACGAGAGCCTATAGACAAGACCATAAAATTAAATTGAGATGGTACAGAAAAAGTACACACTCGGACAAGATCATCCATTACCACTCAAATCATAATATAACTGTGAAAATAAATACTATCAAGGAGATGAAAAATAGAATCACGAAAATATGTCATAGAACGTTTAGAGATGATGGAATAAAAAAATTACACCACATTCTGAGGGAAAATGCGTATCCAGAGAGCATGATAAGAAAACTACTGTATGCTGGAGATCACACTCAAATCTCATCCACCGAGGAACAGAATGAAATAAATAGAGTACATTATGCCTCATATCCAAATGTTGCGAAATTAACATCAAAATTGAAAAACGTCTTCAGAGAAGAAAACGTCAAAATTGCCACTTATAATTTAAAAACAGTGAAGTCACTATATAGTAAAATAAAGGACCCCATCCCAACACCACTTAAAAGCAATGTTGTATACAAAATCAATTGTCTAGATTGTGAAAAATGTTATGTTGGACACACTTCACAATTGGTCAAAAACAGAATATCCCTCCATAGATCAGACATGAGAAAACACCACGAAAGATGTGCCTTGGCCTCACACACCCATAGTCTAGATCACAATATGGACTTTGACAACGTTACTATTTTGAAGACAGAAAAAAACTACCACAAAAGGCTGATACATGAAATGATTAATATAAACAAAGAAGATGATACTATGAACAAGAAGACGGATACAAACAAATTAAGCAACATTTACAGCTATTTATTGGAAAGATCCAAAATTACATACTTTTATGACGGTCCTGTAGATGAATAATGGTGCATGCAATACAGATGGGTAAGAGCTGTCAACAAAACGAACACAGAAGTGTGAGATAAACTAGCCAACAAATTCTGATATGTCACATCAAATATAGATAACGCATATAATCTAGGATCATTGTTATGATATTTTAATTTATTTCGTATTACGTGAACAATTCCTGAAAATGATTTTAACTTTTATGACCAATGTTTTTGAACGATGTTAGATTTCTTTTAAAAACCTCAAAATTCAGTAAGTTATTTGTTTGTTTTTAACAGTGTAGTATTTATATCAAATTGTTTGTCCACTTTTAAAAGCCCTGAGGAAGCATTAAAATAAATGCGAAAGCTCGGCGTAGAATAAAGAGTACTTAACTTTATTTTCTCCAATCCTGAGTCGTTAAACCCTTAAAATTTGAATATATATATATATAAATTGTTGATTGAAGTTTCTTGGGTTTTTTAGCACTAAGTTTTACCAGTAAATAGTCATTTACTTTTAATAAAATATATGTCTCCGACATATGTTTCGGCCTTTTATGGCCTTTTCAAGGATAGTACAACATCATAATTCTATTTTCGTCAAAATATCACATTTTCAGTTAAAAATATAAAACACAATTACACATTTTCACAGATATGACACAAACAACATTGGTAAAGTTACGTAACTGTGCCGTATATACAGGGCTTATCAGAAACCTTGAATAATCACTTAAACAGCATGGAATAAATTTGGCATATAAAAATATAAATAACTTACCTTCCTAAACTCAAAATTGAAATCAAAAATCCCAAACAAAAAATATCCAATTGCGTATACCAAATAAATTGTTTAGATTGCCCTAAGGTATATATTGGACAAACATCACAGTACATAAAGGAACGAATAAATGGCCATAAATATTGTAAAAACTCACTGCATTGAAGAAACACGAACAACCGAGAAGCATAAAATGGATTTCGATAATTTTTCCATCTTAGAAAAAGAAAAAAATGGTAAAACCCGAATATATTGGAGATGATTCACATAAAGAAGAATAAAGAGGCTATGAATGACAAAACGGACACTAAGAATTTAGCCCAAATATATCACAACTCAATAAAATAAAAGAAAATAGAACAACTTCAATAAAATCCTTCAGTAACTCCATCTACAAAACAACAATGAGTATAAACATGAATAAGAAAAAAAAAAAAAAAAAAAAAAAATAAAAGATAACTTTACCAATGTTTGTTTGTGTCATATCTGTGAAAATGTGTAATTGTGTTTTATATTTTTAACTGAAAATGTGATATTTTGACGAAAATAGAATTATTGATGTTGTACTATCCTTGAAAAAGGCCATAAAAAGGCCGAAACATATGTCGGAGACAATATATTTTATTAAAAGTAAATGACTATTTACTGGTAAAACTTAGTGCTAAAAAACCAAGAAACTTCAATCAACATTTATATTAAATAAAAGAAAAGAACAACAACAACCGAAAACATAACGAAAGTTATATATATATTATATTTCGAAATTTAAGAGCTATGATTATATTTAAGGGTATATACGACTCTGTTTGGGAGAATTAAGTGTACTCTTTTTTCTTCGCCAAGCTTTCGAATTTATTAATTCTTCTTCAGGGCTTCTGGAATACAACATAATACATTTATTTAACATTCAGATTTCATTGGAATGTCTTACTGAATTTGAGGTTATGAGATGAAAATCGTTCATCAGCTTCAAACATTGTCGTCGAATTTAGATAAATAATTTGGACATAACAACATGAATTTCCACATACACACAGTTCTAAAACACTCATAATAATTAGAAGAAATAAATAATAAAATTTTCAATGTATAGATAAATAATAAATATTGAAGTGTCAATTTTGTTTTGTTTCTGACAGTTTTGAATTTCTATGTTGTTGATTTATTCATCGATTGGGCCATCGTAAAATATGAGTTTTCTTTTGATTTCTCTAATAGGTATCGATATATACTACTCAGTTTATTTGTATCCGTTTTTTTGTTGATGATATTTTCTTGTTTATTATTTCAATCATTTCCAATACCAGACGTTTTTTGTAATTTCTTTCTGTTTTAATACTCTAGTGTTTTCGAAATTGATTTTATGGTCTAGATTGAATGAGTGACTTGCTAAAGCACATCTATCAGATAATTTGTGATGTCGGATTTATGCAGTGTCAGCCTATTTTTTAACCATTGAGACGTCTGTCCTATATATACTTTGTCACAATCTTCGCATTCGATTTCATATACATCGTTGTTTTTAAATGGTGTTGGAATTGGATCTTTTAACTTTGTATATAAATTTCTTACAGTCTTTTGATTGTATAATGCTATTTTCACATTTTCTCTTTGAAATATATTTTTCAATTCTCGTCAATCCATTTATGTTTGGATATGATGCAAAATGCGTTGTTCTGGATGTTTCATCATTACCTGGTCCTTGGTTTTGTGGTGTGTCAGTGGAAAACAATAATTTATTTATCATACCATATGGGTACCCATTTTGTTTCAATATATCTAGTAGGTTCTTCATTCCTTCTTTTACATATGACTCATGACATATTTTCTTTATTCTGTCTCGCATTTGTTTTATCATGTTTATTTTTGTGTTTATATTGTGGTTTGAGTCGTAATGTATCATTTTGTTTGAGTGTGTTTCCTTTCTGTGCCATTTTAATTTTATTCTGTTCTCCTGTCTTTGTGCTCTTGTATCTAAGAAAGGCACACTCTGTTCCAAATCTTCCATTTCTAAAGTGAATTGAAGATTTTTTGAATAGGAATTGAAACACTTAAGTGTGGTATGTGTTTCTTTTTTCGGTACCGCCATAAATAAATCATCTACAAATTTTTTCAAGATTGGTATTCTGAATGCTAATTTTTTCAAACATGATCTCACTAAATGATCCATGACATATTGGGCTAATCTTGGGCTGAGTTTGGACCCCATTGCACATCCAAATACTTGTAGATAAAATTCCCCCTGGAAGACACAGTAGTTATTATCTAATAAGAACAGAATATTTCCAGAAATAAGTCCATATCTATGTTTGTGTGTTGTTTAATTTTATTCCATTCTTGTTTGAGGACTTCGATTACATCATTTTATCCAGATTGCCGAATAAATTTACTACATCAAGAGAAATCAACGTATATTCCTCGGGAAGTTCATAATTGTTTACTATCGAGGCGAAGTGAAAAGTATCTTTGACATAATATTCGTTTTCTTCGTCATAGGCGTCTCTCATTATGTCCGCAATAAATTTAGATAATGTATTCATGGGACTGTTTATACTTGATATTATAGGTCTCATGGGGTATCCTTCTTTATGAACTTTTGGATTTCCATATATTCTTGGAGCAACTGAATTATAAGTTTTCATTTCTTTAGCCTGTTCTTTTGTTGTATAATTCAGTTTTTCTAGTTTTGATATATATTTGTTACATTTAGTTTGAATTGACTGTGTAGGATCTCTTGGTAATCTTTTGAAATCTTTTGAATCCAAAATAGATCTTATTTTTTCATTATAGGTTTTCTCTTCCATGATAACTGTTACTGCACCTTTGTCACTATTCAATACTATCAAATCAGAATTTTCTTTCAAGAATTTTTTTGTGTCATTATACCATCTTTGAGTTTGGGTGTTTGTTTCAATTGGTTTATGTATATAATTTGTTAATGCATTCGTAACTTTCGCTCTCTGTATATCTTTTCTTTCATTTGGTATGGCTTCAAGGATGTATTCTGTATCTGCTATGATCCGATCGATGTTCACATCATTTTTTGTTGTAGGGATACTGAATTTGGATCCTAGTGATAACAGATTTTTGATTGTTGGTGGGATTTCTTTGTTAGATAAATTTTTGATCCAATTTTTCTGAGTTGTTGTTTTTTGCATGTAGTTCATTTCGAGGTTTTTGATTTTTCTTATATTTGCTTCTTTAATATTGTGAAACTTCCTATTGAATGAAATGTCCAATCGGTTTTTGTATTGTCTAAGTAGATGTTCAGGTAAATGATGTAATTTCTCCTTGATCTCATTATTTGCTGATTGTAGTTTATTGATTTTATGATTTACTTGACATAGTTCAAGGTTTAGGATTTTTTTCTTGGTTATATCATTAAACTCTCGAATTTTTTTGTTAAGTCGTTGATTGTTGAATTCGAAAAGTCCCATAATGCTTTTTACATTCGATGTTATGTGGTTTGGTGTCAGTCCTCGTCGTTTGCATTCCAAAAGAAATATTCGCCTGTTTAAAGCTGAAGCCAACTTCCCGTTGTTTGTACTCCACGATTTTAGTGCCTTTGTGATTTCAGGTCCATAATTGAGAGTTGTTTCTTCGTAAAAACCCATAGTGTTATATGAATTTCGAAATTTTAAGAGCCTATGATTTTATATTTACAAGGGGTAAGGGTATAACGACTCTGTTTTGGGAGAATTAAGTGTACTCTTTTTTCTTCGCCAAGCTTTCGAATTTTTTCATTTAATTCTTCTTCAGGGCTTCTGGAATACAACATAAATACATTTAATTAACATTCAGATTTCATTGGAATTGTCTTACTGAATTTGAGGTTATGAGATGGAAAATCGTTCATCAGCTTCAAACATTGTCGTCGAATTTAGATAAAATAATTTGGACATAACAACATGAATTTCCACATACACACAGTTCTAAAAACACTCATAATAAATTAGAAGAAATAAATAATTAAAATTTTCAATGTATAGATAAAATAATAAATATTGAAGTGTCAATTTTGTTTTGTTTCTGACAGTTTTGAATTTCTATGTTGTTGATTTATTCATCGATTGGACCATCGTAAAATATGAAGTTTTCTTTTGATTTCTCTAATAGGTATCGATATATACTACTCAGTTTATTTGTATCCGTTTTTTTGTTGATGATATTTTCTTGTTATTAATTTCAATCATTTCCAATACCAGACGTTTTTTGTAATTTCTTTCTGTTTTTAATACTCTAGTGTTTTCGAAATTGATTTTATGGTCTAGATTGAATGAGTGACTTGCTAAAGCACATCTATCAGGATAATTTGTGATGTCGGATTTATGCAGTGTCAGCCTTTTTTTTAACCATTGAGACGTCTGTCCTATATATACTTTGTCACAATCTTCGCATTCGATTTCATATACAACGTTGTTTTTAAATGGTGTTGAAATTGGATCTTTCAACTTTGTATATAAATTTCTTACAGTCTTTTGATTGTATACTGCTATTTTCACATTTTCTCTTTGAAATATATTTTTCAATTTTCTCGTCAATCCATTTATGTTTGGATATGATGCAAAATGCGTTGTTCTGGATGTTTCATCATTACCTGGTCCTTGGTTTTGTGGTGTGTCAGTGGAAAACAATAATTTATTTATCATACCATATGGGTACCCATTTTGTTTCAATATATCTAGTAGGTTCTTTAGGTTTTATTTATGGCGGTACCGAAAAAAGAAACACATACCACACTTAAGTGTTTCAATTCCTATTCAAAAAATCTTCAATTCACTTTAGAAATGGAAGATTTGGAACAGAGTGTGCCTTTCTTAGATACAAGAGCACAAAGACAGGAGAACAGAATAAAATTAAAATGGCACAGAAAGGAAACACACTCAAACAAAATGATACATTACGACTCAAACCACAATATAAACACAAAGATAAACATGATAAAACAAATGCGAGACAGGATAAAGAAAATATGTCATGAGTCATATGTAAAAGAAGGAATGAAGAACCTACTAGATATATTGAAACAAAATGGGTACCCATATGGTATGATAAATAAATTATTGTTTTCCACTGACACACCACAAAACCAAGGACCAGGTAATGATGAAACATCCAGAACAACGCATTTTGCATCATATCCAAACATAAATGGATTGACGAGAAAATTGAAAAATATATTTCAAAGAGAAAATGTGAAAATAGCATTATACAATCAAAAGACTGTAAGAAATTTATATACAAAGTTAAAAGATCCAATTCCAACACCATTTAAAAACAACGATGTATATGAAATCGAATGCGAAGATTGTGACAAAGTATATATAGGACAGACGTCTCAATGGTTAAAAAATAGGCTGACACTGCATAAATCCGACATCACAAATTATCCTGATAGATGTGCTTTAGCATGTCACTCATTCAATCTAGACCATAAAATCAATTTCGAAAACACTAGAGTATTAAAAACAGAAAGAAATTACAAAAAACGTCTGGTATCGGAAATGATTGAAATTAATAAACAAGAAAATATCATCAACAAAAAAACGAATACAAATAAACTGAGTAGTATATATCGATACCTATTAGAGAAATCAAAAGAAAACTTCATATTTTACGATGGTCCAATCGATGAATAAATCAACAACATAGAAATTCAAAACTGTCAGAAACAAAACAAAATTGACACTTCAATATTTATTATTTTATCTATACATTGAAAATTTTAATTATTTATTTCTTCTAATTTATTATGAGTGTTTTTAGAACTGTGTGTATGTGGAAATTCATGTTGTTATGTCCAAATTATTTTATCTAAATTCGACGACAATGTTTGAAGCTGATGAACGATTTTCCATCTCATAACCTCAAATTCAGTAAGACAATTCCAATGAAATCTGAATGTTAAATTAAATGTATTTATGTTGTATTCCAGAAGCCCTGAAGAAGAATTAAATAAATTCGAAAGCTTGGCGAAGAAAAAAGAGTACACTTAATTCTCCCAAAACAGAGTCGTTATACCCTTACCCCTTAAGTAAATATATATATATGTATATATATTGTCTGTAAAAAGTTAAAATTTTCTCTGCAATAAAAAGATTTTTGCAGCTTTTGAAAGGTTTCATTTTGAATACAATTCTCAAACTTCTCTTTTGTAATTTGAATACTCGGTCAGATTTGCTACTTCTGGCCCAGAAGATAATTCCATATCTAATCTTGTATTGTATGTAGGCGAGGAATGCTGACAAGGCCGCTTTAACTCCTATGTTTTCTCCAATTACGCGAAGGACATAATTATATCTTGAAACATCTATGGCTAGTTTCGCTACATGTGATTTCAAATCCTGATCTATGACTATTCCCAAAAAAGGTATTTGATTAAACTGTTCTGATTTTGGTGTTTTGAACTTTAACTATGAGGTCATCATTTTCTCTGAATATCATTATTTTAGGTTTTGTTAAGTTGTCAGCCATTCATTTATGCTTTCTTATTCCTTTTCTATTTTTTCTTGCATAGATCTTTGTCTGCAGCCTTGCATATCAGTGTTATGTCATCACAAACATCATGTCGCATGGTATATTCAATAATTAGTCGTAATGGGCTTTTCAACTATATGTTATTCATCGACTCGTGATTATACAATGTGGCCGGGTCTCCAGTCATTGGACCGTCAGCTGCAGGTCATGCGCACACAGACCATCATAGAATATTCAATATTTCTTAGTTTTACAATTAGTTATGCATCATCTCCTTCCTCTTAAAAATAGATAATAATTATTGGAACAAGATGCTACTAGCAACTAGTAATTATACAATATCTGAATCTATTTTTATGGCACATCAATATCTAAGCCTAAGGTGAGTATTAACCTATGCCCTAACCTAATTTAAATCTTAACCTAAATCCTAATCTAAAATCACAATTTCAAATGTCTATTCTCATTTTCTCTTTCACTTCTTCACACATTTCAGTTTATTTGAATCAATTGAACATACCATTTTCAATTGGTTCATGCTCTTGTATTCTTTACCACACCTCAATCTATGGGAATAATCGAACATATTACCATTTACAATTGGTTCATTCTTCACATTTTCCTGTCTATGAATAACCTCATAATGACTATCAGTATTTTGAGGGGTGATATCCTCCTCGACTTCAAGATATAGTTCTTTATACAGTTTTATTTGTGAGCTGTTGCGTCTAAATATTTTACCATTATCTGCCCTAATAATGAATGAGCGAGGTGTACTCCCCATCTTGACAATGACACCTTTTATCCAACTATTGTCTTTGCGAAAGATAATTCGATTACCTCCTTTTAAATCAAGTTATATTTTACTGCTACGATTATAAAATTTTGTATAGTTACAAACTTTCTTTCGAAATTGTTTTTCTACTTGAGCATTCAATTTTGGTTTCAACAATCTATAAGTAATGGGCAATTTGGTTTGAGAAATTCGACTTTGCAATAGTTGTGATGGAGAACATTTCAAATCTTTTACAGGCGAATTTCGATATTCTAGATGGCCTATATAAATATCAGTATGATCCCGAGACTTCTTAAGAATATTTTTACAAATATGCACCGCTTTTTCAGCTAGTCCATGTCCTCTTGGATAGTGAGGGCTAACAATTGCAAAATTGAACTAAGATGCTATTGTAGGTATGCCAAATCTTGAGAATATCTGCAACCATGCATTAATATTTTCTTTAGAAGACTTATTTTTCGAGGTAATCATTTCAATCCATTTAGAATAAACATCTATTAAAACTAAATAATTTTTTGCATTGTATTCCAAAAAATCACATGAAACCTCATTGAAAGGAATATTTGGCAAATCAGGTTTGATCATCGGTTCTTTACAAAGTTTAGATTGATTGAGCTGACAGATCTCACATTTACTAACATCATTTTCAATATGTAAGTCTATATGGCCAATACAATAATTGTTTAGCCCTGAATTTAGATTTCTGTATGCCCAAATGAGATTCATGTAAAAGTTTTAACATCTGTGTTCTTAAATTGCTTGGAACCATGATACGATCATTCATATACAAAATACCATCATCCAATGTAATATCATTTCGAAATTGATAATAATTTTATTTTTTACAAAATAAGAGTGTTGCATCAACCATTCAGGTTATTAGCAACATCGGTGATACACTATATGTAAGTATACAGGTTGATGTTCTTAAGGTATTGTACAACTTTGCATGATTGATCCGCACTTAACATATCTGATAATAAGGCACTTGAAAACATAAGTCTATGGTTGGCGTATTTTGGGCACTCTGATAACACGTGTTTCACGGTGATTGTGGTGCAGCATAGTTTGCATCTTGGAGGTGGTTCACGTTTCAGGAGAAAGCCGTGTGTAAGGTTTGTATGACCAAGACGGAGACTAGTCACTTTGATTTGGTACTGGTGATTTGATGGAAAACATTGCCATTTTTGGTAAATTGGTTCTATATCGCGTAGTTTTGATTCACACTGAGACCATTCGGATTGCCACGAGGTTATAAATGTTTCCCTGATGTAGCTCTTCACATCAGCACACACTACTACTGAACTAAGCTGAGGTTCTTGACATCATCTCTGAAGTTTACTGAGTTGTTTAATTTTATATGCAACATTTCACTGATATTACGTTTTTGTGTGAACTTTCCTCTGTCAAGAATCGTGGTACTGTCGAAGTGGTGTTTTTCTTTAATTGCATGGTTTGTGAGAGCTGTTTTGTCAACGTTACGTGCATTTCTCAAATATGATTCATGTTGTTTAATTCTTTCCTTCACATATTGTCTAGTTTGTCTTATGTAACATTTTTCACAATCACCGCACAGGATCTTGTATACTACCTCAGTTTGTAAACCTGGAAGGGTTGGATCCTTGAGAGGAGTAAAAAACTTTTTTGTCGTACTCAAATTATAAAAAGCACAACGGCAATTGTATTCTCTGAAAATATTTTTGGTCTGGTAAAAAGGGGAACTTACAGTATCTAATAACACTCATCTCAACATCCAGCTTAAAATTAGAATTATCATTTCATTCGTCAACTGATCTACAATTTGATTTATGATCTTATTAGTGAAGTATATTGGGTAGTTATTGTCTGATAGGATTCTTTTCACGATTTTTAAGTTTACAGCATGAAAACTAGGGTCACCTTGGGACACACGATGATTACTATAGTAGTTGAGTAGGCGGTTGAGGTTAGTGATCGGTCAAATTCCATTTGTTGTACCCCTTTTAAAACTATATGTAGATGATATCATCACATTGATCCCCGGAGATAGTTGTGATTTTATACTACAATTGCTACTCAACTACTATAGCCATCATAGTGTATACCAAAGAACAAATATAGCCTCAAACTTAAAAGTCGTAAAAAGAATCCTATCAGACAATAACAAGCACAATATAATATGACAAGATGCATACCGGTAAATCCCGCTATCATTTCCTAATGTCACTCGCTGAAAGACGCGGTAGTGCCAAACTTACCATAAAGAACAGCGCGCTTTCCCTCGAATTTTTTCGATGTTTTCGCAATAATTATTGAATATATTTAAAATAAAATGAATCAAATCTTCATTTTAAAATGTTCAGAGAGGATTCAAACTTAATAAAGCGGTAATTCAGTGTTTTTGTGGTGAAAAAGTGACTTTCGGGTCAAATATTTTCCGGACTTTGGGAGCCCATACCTTTCAAACTAAGACACTATGAATACAACGGCACCATTATTTGATAGATATCTGTTGAATCCTAAAATTCAAACATTCTCAATTTTTTTTCCAATTTTAAAAATGTGAAAAAATTCCAGGGTATAAAGGACCAAAGAAAACATTTTATGTCAAACAATGGCGGTGGACACTTTTGAAGACCAGAAAACAAATGACTTCAATTTTTTTTTAATCGATTTTTCAGCTGAAGTTCATGAAGAAACTATGCGACTATTTCTTTAATAGCAAAGAATCAAGAGGAAAAATCACCATTCGAAAAGTTTGGATTTCACGAGAGAAAAAAAAACGAAAAAAGTGTTTTTTACGGAAATCTCAAAAATGGCTAGAGATGAAAAGTTGACTGAATTTTTTTCATTCAATGCCTAATCGATCCCCTCAATATAAGTCGAAAAAGCCGTGGGGCAGATTTATCATTGAAACCCGACCATACCCTTTAACATAATCCATAATTTCTTATTGTCATTTGCCCTGGCAATCTTGAAAGTGCGTCAACCTTAACATTTTCGGAACTTTTTATGTAAGTACTTGAATGTATATTCAAAATTAGAAAGAAATAATGACCAACGCTGGACGCCGCCAGCAGCCATTTGCTATTTTCAATTTTCATCAAACAAAACTTCTAAAGTTTTATGATCAGAAACTATTTCGAAATGTCTTCCCGCTAGAAAATGATACAATTTTTTAACTGCCCAAATAACGCTTAATCAATCCTTGTGCGTAATACTATAATTTTGTTCTATTCTGAAATATAACGAACGGGCCTTTCATCACCATCGGATGCGATAAACAAGCTCCCATGCCGTGAAATGATGCATCACAAGATAACCTCAAATGCTTATCGAAACAATAATGCTTTAAAACTTTATTGGATACTAATTTAATTTTCAAACCATATTTTTGAACTGTACAAAAAAGTCTGGAACTTCACTTTTTGCGTTGAGAAAATAGACAAATACTTTTCTGGTGTTATCATCTATCAGTGTAAACATGTATTTTGATCCTCCCCATGACTCCGTTTGCATTGGTCCGCATAAATCAGTATGTATTAGATCAAGCTTATTCTTGGAAAGTTTAGAATTGGTTGACTGGAAGGTTTTTCGCATTGTTCGCCTTTTATGCATGAGACACATTTTTTTGGCTTGAATTATGTTTTGAGGATTCAAAACGAGACTTTTAAAAAGACAATTTAATTCGATTTAAAGAATATGACGATATGATACATATAAGTTTTATGTCTAGACTGATTCTAC
>CM024243.1:23459498-23509352 GCA_013421045.1 Propylea japonica | reverse complement strand
AAGTGGAGTAATACAGATCTCGATCATCTCCAACGGAAAATGAGAACACTGTGTACGAAGGCCAACAAACATCATCCTAAATGCTGTGTTGAAAGATTAAATGCTAAAATAGACTATGCTAATAATACCCTACAGATAGGTTATCAAAAAATTCCATTTTTTCTCGAATTAAATCCGTCAAATTTTATACCTTTGAACAAAATTCAAAAAACGTAATAAAAATTTCAGTTTGTAGAAAAAGGAACAGTTCTTATACCAGAAATAAAAATCGGAAATTGCTTTTTTCATGAATCTATTGCTAATGCAGAAAACGGAATTTGTACTTTACCAGCAAATGAAGAACAAATAGAAATTCATTTTCATGAACAAATTGATGTTCAACCTATCATTAATGTTGAATGCGAAAATAATCCAAAATTCAAAGATAATAATTATATTGATATAGACAAAACTCATTAGAACAGAACATCTCAATGAAGAAGAGAAACAAAATATTACTACGTTATGCAAAAATATAAAAGCATTTTTTATAATGAAATAAAAGATTTGTCATCACTAGTGCTGTGAAACATCACATCAAAACAAGATGAAGAACCAGTTTATACAAAATCCTACAGATATCCATATCATCTGAAAGAGGAATACAAGCAGAAATTAAGAAACTTTTAGATAACAAAATTATAAGACCATCGATATCTCCTTATAGTAGTCCCGTTTGGATAGTCCCTAAAAAGTTAGATGTGTCAGTGAAAAAGAAATGGCGATTAGTCATTGATTATCGCAAATTGAACGAGAAAACGATCGAAGAAAACATATCCCTTACCACGAATCGACGAAATCTGAGAAAATTTAGGAAGATGTAACTACTTTTCAACTTTAGATTTAGCTCAAGGTTCCATCAAAATGAAATAGCACCAGAAAGTATCTAGAAAAACTGCATTTTCTGTGTTTTACGGTCATTACGAATACGTGCGAATGCCTTTCGGTTTAAAAAATGCACCTAGATCCTTTCAGCGAACCATGGACAATGTTTTAAGGAAATACCTTTATAAATTCTGTTTCGTCTACATGTGGACGATATTGTTGTATTTCAAGATCGCTTCAAGAACATCAAACATCATATCAAACTTATATTCGAAGAACTTCAAAATTATAACTTGAAAGTTCAATTAGATAAATCCGAATTCCTGCGAAAAGAAGTTGCATTTTTAGGACACGTTATAACCCCAGAAGGTATCAAACCAAATCCATCTAAAATAAAAGCTATTCACGTAATACCTTTACCAAAAACAACTAAAGAAATAATTAAAGCTTTCTTAGGATTAGTTGGATACTATAGAAGATTTATTCAAAATTTTGCAAAAATTGTAACTCCGTTCACCCGCTGTCTTAAAAAAAGGTACGAAAATAGACATAAGAGACATTAATTACTTAGAAGCATTCAATACTTGCAAAGAACTTTTAACTAACGCCCCAATATTATCATATCCTGATTTCACAAACCATTCTGTGTTACTACCGACGCTAGCAATGTTGCATTAGGAGGAGTACTTTCACAAGAAAATAAAACCATCTCGTTTTACTCGCGAACATGAATTCTGCCGAACGAAATTATTCAACTATTGAAAAAGAACTTTTAGCTATGTAGAAACGACTAAACATTTCCGCCCTTACCTTTATGGTAGACAATTTTTGATTGAAAACGATCATAAACCACTAGTCTGGTTATTTTCTCTCAAAGACACAAATCAAAGATTAATCAAATGGAGGTTAAGGTTAGAAAAATTTGATTTTAAAATCAAGTATAAGAAAGGTAAAGAAAATTTAGTTGCAGATGCTTTATGTAGAATTGAAATTAACGCCGTAGAAGAAGAATTAGAAGATGATCTTTTGTCCGTCTTACCACAGATAGACGAAAACGAATTTCTATCACCAGAGAAGCTGATGAAATTCTCAATACGGTTGACCCATTCGAAAACGAATCAAATAAACACAACATACTGCTTTAGAAAATCCAGTTTTCGGTATTCCTATTTCTGAAAAACCACTAAACTTTTATATGAATAGAATTGAACTAAAATTAGGAGATCATACACAAATTGAATATAAAAGACCTTTCAAAAAAATCATTTTATGGTTCATTTAAGAAGTGGTCAAGAAAAAGAAAATGTAGAAAAATTTCTGAAGGAACATGTAGACCCAAAATGTTATATGCGATATATTTTCATGATTCGAAGCTAGAGTCATTATTTTGGACCTATGTAAGTCAAATTTTGACACTAACGTTAAGATTATAAATAGTTATTTTATGTAAAGATTTAGAAAAAACTGACCAACAAAACAAAGTCATACTAGACTATCACGAACAAAATCATAACGGAATCATAGAGACGCATAATAACTTAAAATCGAAATTTTACTGGCCAGATATGCGAACATAAATAAGTAAAATTATAAACGAATGTGAAATTTGTCTACAGGGTAAATACGAACGAAATCCCTACAACATTAAATTATCTGGACCATTATTAGCAAGAAAACCCTTCGACGTAATACACATCGATACATTCAGCTTTGACAATGCGAAATTCGTAACATTCTTAGATTTATTTTCTAAATACGCTCAATCTTAATATATATATTTCTGTGGCGTGTGTATGTGACTGAACTCCTCCTAAACGACTTTCGACTGGACCAATTTTGATGAAATTTTTGTGTGTTCGTGGAGATTCGAGAATGGTTTAGATTCACAAATCAGCCCGACAGGTGGCGCTGCAGTCGGTTCTAGGTTATTTATGATTTATAAGGCAAAAAACGGTTGCCGGATCAGCTAGTCTTATTATATAGAAGATTTAACTGGTATAACAGTATTGAAGAAAATTCGACATTTTTTCTCTCATCATAATTACCCAAAGAAAATAGTGTGTGATGAAGGTAAAGAATTCAAAAACAAAGTATGCGAAGAATATTGCAAACTTTTCAAAATCGACCTACACTTTACCACACATTACAATCCAAACTCAAACTCGCCAGTTGAAAGAGTACACTCCACATTATTAGAAAAAATTAGAACTACAAAATTACAAAATAAAACTCATCCACCACAAACTTTAATGACCAACGCAATATTGATTTACAATCAATCAATTCACTCGAGTACGGGATTTACACCATTCAGTTTATTATACGGCCCATATGACAATCTCAATATTCATGAAATCGACCTAGATAGAACGGTGTACGAAGCTTATAATGAAAAAACGAAAAAACGAAGTATTGCCATTTTTTGAAGTAGTTTAAAAAAATTGAATAAAGCACAAAAATCATTGAGAAACAAAACACTAATAAAGAAAATACTCCTAACATAAGCGAACCCAACGTATATTTCAAAAAGTCTAGAATCCGCAAATCCGATCCATGTTATGACAATGTTAATGTCACAACTTTGGAAGGAAATAAAGTAATTGGAACAAGAGATAAACCGGTCAACAAGCAAATTGCCACCCTAGAAGAATAAAAGACTTAGAAAAAATATCTTATTACAGAGTGATCCTCGTGACAACGAGCCAGGCCCTTCAAATCAAAGAGTTTGATCACAATGGATACTTCATCGAGAACTTAGGAACTATCCATACACTCAATCATTATCATAAGTTTTATTTTTATTTTAACATAACTACTATAGATATTAATTTTTCACATCTTTGGACAAGTTCTTATTTAATTCAACAAAAATGCAATGGTCTTGCCCTTTAATTGATGCTCTAATTGACAATTGCTACGAAATTGAAAAAGAACTCTCTGAATTTAATTCAAGAAACAAACGTGCAATAGAATTTCTCGGGTCAGCTATAAGATTCATTACTGGTAACCTTGACCAGGATGATTTGAAAGACATCGATAACCAACTGAAAACACTTTTTAAGAACCAAAACAAAATCGTAACGCAAAATGATAGATTTACTTCTTTTGCTAACCACATAATAAATAGATACATAAGTGATATTAAAAATATACAAAGTAATATAAATATTACTTTTGAAACTATTAATCAGATTAATGATGGAATATACAAACAACAATTGATTCAATATAATATCTATTTATCTCAAAAATATTATCTATTATAAAAACTATTCAAAGAACTGTAACTTTAGCATTTAATAACATAACCAATTTAGAAATTATTTCATTCAAAGAATTGAAGGATATAATAAAACATCTTAAACTCATATATAAAAAGGAAGAATTACTAGATTTGGAGAATCTACATTTATTTAAATTAATTGAATTCTCAAAATTCAAAGTATTATCTATTGACAATGTAATAACATGTATATTATACATCCTAATCCTACATCCTTATCCATACATGTACCAAAGAATTTACCCAATTCCTAATCGCTCAAAGAAGATCATTCTACCACCAGCAAGGTACAGACTATCCGGATCAAGAAAGGAAATTTGGACTGAAGAACAATACCAGACTATTGAAAATCAAATAGTTTGTTATGGAAACCAAATACAAAGCAAATGTTCCCTGAACAACTTAAGCATGTACCTTCTTAGAAGCAACAAATATTATAAAATCTAGGTCCAATTGGAAAATAACAATGTCCTACTATCATGTAGAGAACCATTAAAAGTTCTAGAAGAATGTGGAAACGAAATTACATACAAGAAAGCAAACGGTAGCTCACTAAAATCTTCGAAAGTGAATTGCCGACTAATTATAGATGATACAATATTTGAAAATGTGTACAACAATTTCACATTCGATGTACCTGTTATAGAAGTTGAAGAAATCAAAACAACAAAGTTCATCAGCCTTGAACAGAAACACCTAGAAGACATCAGATTTTTTGAAAGAAGAAGCTGCTGACCTGAATCACAAAAGCTCTCTAGACCCTCTTACTCAAGTCAATCATATCTCTCTGACACTTGTAATCCTGATGATCTTAATTATAGGAATTATTGTTACATTCATTATATTCCAAAGAAGCTCCATCCAGAAAATTGCCCCATGGTTGAAAGAAAAAACGGAGGGAGATGCAGTTCAACTTCAAGAAATCCCGTCATTTTACCCAAAATTACCCACAGCACCACAAGACGAGGACGTCTTGTCCTAAAGGGGGGAAGAATTATGTCAAATAGTAGAGATACTTCTAATTATTGATATTGCAGATTATTGTGCTTTCATGATAACATTCTTATGCATACAATTACATCGAAATCATAAACTACATTCCAGATTATTGTATCTTCATGTGTAAACATTCTTATGCAAACCATCATCGACTAGATGGACTCTTGAACATTACCATTTCATTATCTTGTATACATTTGATAGATCCGTATTTTTCCCATAATTTAGAAATCATTATAAATACTTTCATTGTAAATTCTAGAGTCAGTCTTCTTTTTGGTCTCGACTAGAGAATACTCAAATGTAAACTTGTGACAATAAATCATTTTTAAAGTGAAGTCTGCAAGCATTTACTTAATTATATTATATGTTCCAATAAAGATAAACACGTCGAATTGTACTCATTTGAATTCTTTAAATTTCGTGAAGAAATCGTGAAAAATGATTTTTAAAGTTATTTTGAAGTCACTATTCTGTGGCAGTGATTGGTGAGATTTTCGCAGTAGTTGACAAAGCCCGGGTGATTTATTTTCGAGTTACCTACAATTTAAGTATTAACTCCAGCAATCATATGCTGTGTAACTGAGATGTCGCAAGTAGAAAATACAGCTGAAGCAGCAAAGGACTTCAGTTCAAAACTTTCATACGAAGAAATAATCAAGATTAGAAATTAAGTAAAAAGATCGATCGCTGCATTCGAAGCTAAACTTGTGTTGAAGATTCACTCACTGAGGGATAGAATTGATCAGCTGGAAAGAGAAAATTACAATCTGAAAGAAAAAGTGGAGTTGATGGACCGAAAGAATAGAAGAAACAATATAATAATTTTTGGGTTAGACAAACCAGTTGGTGAGACTTCACCGGATTCGATGTGTGGTGAGCAGATAAGTGATATTAGTGATTGCTACAGACTTGGTAGAGCCAAGGTTTTCCCTATTAAGGTGGAATTAGTTTCAGGTCTGAAAAAAAAGAATTTTTTTTAAAGTCAAGTTATTGAAAGGAATTTTAATTAGCATAGCAAATGACTCGACTGAAGCACAACGCAACGAGTACTGAGTATTGAAAACGAATCTTCTAGAGGCAAGAAAAGATACATCGGTAAAATTGATCATTAAGAGTAACCGACTCATAGTTGGCACCAAGGAATATAGTTTCGAGGATCTGATGAACGTCCGACCGGAAAAAAAGCCCCACAATGCTACCTCAACACCTTCAATTTCTGAAAAACCAAGTTATTTTGATAGAAACGAATGTGGAGAAGATTTTGATATGGACTGAAAACTACGGAAACTACTGTGGAAGTGAGTGGTTCACTGAAAAAAGCATCGAATTTGCGCCACAGAGTCTGGGAAAATCGCCGAGCCTTTCAAGGTAACAGGGACCATCTAGAAAAATATCACCAAATAAAAAAGTATCCATATGGGCATGAAATTAAGAACTTGTGGTTTCTGGGTTTTCTCTTTAATTTTTTCGTAAAACCATGAATAAATTCATCAGGGAATATGAGGAGGGGCGATACAAAACGGAGATAATAGAGAATATAAACACTTTCAAGCACAATAGTGGAAATACGGAGTTGAAAATTTTTCACATGAATGTAAGAAGCCCAGCCAAAATTTTGATGAGTTATTGGTCGTTCCAGAAAAGCTTCCTTCGAAATTAGACATAATAATTTTAACTGAAACATTTCAAATAAATAATTCAGAAATGTTCAGTTGTCATCAACGTGTGTTCAACTCATGCGGACGCGTCGATCATTATAGCATTTGTTTTCGAATATTTTGAATACGACAGCAATCAGCCACCGACACCGGGCGTTAAAAACCCGGATTGATCGAGCTAGTTTGCCGAAAATTCTGAATTAAGTGGAAATTAAAATAGTTTAAAGTTTTCGCGAAACAAAGTGAGAAAAGGCAATAATATCCCGATAATAAATTCTAATCTGAAAAACGAACATATTGTTGTGATGTTTTTATCAGATCAGGCGCGTGCCGGGCGATAACAGATAAATATAAAGGGTTCCACACACCCACAAGAAATGTCTGATGACCAAATAAGCGACCCGTTTCGAGGTTTCCCATCAAGCGAAATAAATCTAGGATATTCAAGGAATTTATCACTGCAACAATTACATCCACATCTTGACGAAAGCATGGAAACAAACAGCAAAAAATACCTGGCAGGTGGTGAAAAAACGCAAGAGATCGGCCACCCAAACTGCTAGTCCGCCCACAACACCAACAAATAACAGATTCTCACCGCTAGCAACAACATCAACTAGCGACCAAAACGAAAATATCAACGGAAAAGAAAAGAAACAAGCCAACAATGAAAACAAAATGCCAACTCCACCACCGATTTTTATCTACGACGTTGCTGACTATAAGGCAATGTTGAATAGCTTCACGCAGATAATAGAGAAAGACTCATTTCACACAAGAGTACTAGCAAACGACAAAATTAAAATAAGCGCACACACAGTGGACAGCTACAGAAAACTATCTGCACACCTGAGAAAGGAAGAAATAATCCAACACACCTACCAAATAAGCGAAGAACGAGCATATAGAGTGGTCATTAGGAACCTTCATCACACGGTTCCGATTGAGGAAATCAAAAACGAACTCCACGAAGCTGGACACAATGTTCGTAACATAATAAATGCAAAACAAGAGCAACAAGAGAATCATTGCATATGTTTTTCGTTGATCTTGAGCCCCAACCTAACAACAAAACTGTTCATGATATTCAATTTATAAATAGAACCAGAGTCAACATAGAACCACCAAGAAAGAAGCGAGGATTGATACAATGTATAAGATGCCAGGGATACGGCCACTCCAAAGCATACTGTTATAGACCTTACAACAAATGCGGAGAACAACACGACACAAAAACTTGCCAAAAACAGAAAAATACACCAGCAAAATGCGTCTTGTGCAACGGTACTCATCCGGCCAACTATAGGGGTTGCCAAGTATATAAAGACCTTATACAGAAAAGCCATCCCAGAAACACCATTCGCCCACAAATTAATACCTCAAGCCTTCCGCCAAAAACCCAAACACCATCAAACAACCAAATACCACAAACACACATTCCACGAACCTATGCTGAAGCGACAACTATTAAATATCAGGAACAGACACCTTCCAACCTAAACCAGCAGTTATAAACATTTCTTGATGAATTCAGAAGCCTGTTTACACAACTACTGAACCAGAAAACCATAATGTTGAATCTCCTCACTACCCTCGTAAGCAAAATGAACCCATAATGGCTAATAATATTCTCCGAATTGCAACATGGAATGCCAACGGTCTGATAAATCGCAAACAAGAGATCCAAACTTTCCTAGATCTTAACAAGGTGGACATCCTATTGATTTCTGAGACACATTTCACCAGTCGAACAGTATTTACTATTCCATTCCACTCAGTCTACTACACAATTCATCCTGATGGAACTGCTCATGGAGGATCGGCTATAATACCTAATAAAAAAATGCATATCCCATCACGAACTAGAAAAATTTCAAACGGACGCCATTCAGTCTACGACTGTTAAGATCAAAACCAACAACGGAAATCTATGCGTAACATCAGTATACTGTCCACCACGACACACAATCTCAACAGACACGTATAAGGAATTCTTCAGCACTCTTGGAAGCAGATTCATTGTGGGCGGTGACTGGAATACCAAGAATACAAATTGGGGCTCCAGACTTACAACAACCAAGAGCGTAACCTACACCGGGCTATGACTGACAAACATTATGAACACCTTTCAAATGGAGAGCCCACATACTGGCCAACAGACCCAAGAAAAATACCTGACCTTCTTGATTTTTTTGTAGTGAATGGTATCCCAACACAAAATTGCATCACATTGTGATCTAACATCTGATCACACGCCTATTGTTGTTAGCCCAAACAGTATAACCATACAAACAAACCTTCCACCCAAATTAGCCTCAAAACATACAAAATGGGAACACTTCAGCAACTATATTACTGAAAACTTATCAACATGAGTATTAAAGACCCAACACAATTAGATGAAGCAGTGGAACATTTCACCAGTACGATTCAACAAGCAGCTTGGCATGCTACTCCCTTGAACCCACAAGAAGTATCTAATTATTTAAGCACTGCTCTCCACATACGACAACTTATATCTAAAAAAAGAAGAGCAAGGCAAATTTGGCAACGGTCACGAAACATGAACGATCTCCATCAGTATAGAAAATTAACTCGGGTTCTCTCGGCAGCACAAAGAGATGTCCAAAATGCGTCTTTCGAAGCCTACACAGAAAGCTTGACTACAGCAGACCACAGCCTATGGAATGCCACAAAAAATTCAAAAGACCAATACCACATATCAGCCCGATAAGAACACACAATGGTTGGGCACGATCAAGCAAAGAAAAGGCGGATGCCTTTGCTTCACATCTGTCTAAGGTATTTGTAGAACCTGAGGGAACACCAGGGCTAACAATCGATGTCAAAGAGTTTTTAGAAGCATCATGCCAATTATCGTTACCAATAAAATCAATAACTCCCAAAGAAGTGAAAGCTGAAATACGTAAACTGAAGAACAACAAAGCCCCTGGTTATGATTTGATAACTGTACAGATCCTCAAAAGGCTACCAAAAAAAGCAATAGTGTTCCTAACCACCATCTACAATAGGATGCTAAATCTATGTTACTTTTCCATATTTGGAAATATGCCCACATGATTATGATACACAAAGATGGCAAACCACTACACGAACCAGTGTCATATAGACCAATTAGCCTTCTGTCAATACCAGGAAAAATATTTGAAAAACTGCTACTAAAAAGAATTCAAGAGGATCATGAAACGAATATCCTTCTTCCTGATTACCAATTTGGATTTCGCCAAAAATGTCAACAATTAATGAAGCTCACAGAATAGTTAATGAAATAGCCAACTCTCTTGAAAATGAATGCTATTGCAACGGCGTATTTCTGGATATCTCCCAAGCATTCGACAAAGTGTGGCATTCAGGTTTGCTATATAAAGTAAAAAGACATCTAAATAACAACTATTACCTTCTACTGAAGTCCTACCTCTCAGATAGAAAGTGCTCCGTCAAATACAATGATGAAACATCAGGATACTTTTCCCTCAAATCTGGCGTACCACAAGGAAGTGTCCTAGGGCCTTTACTGTACCTGCTTCACACAGCTGACCTGTCCGAAACTCCGAACACAATCATTGCTGCATTTGCTGATGATGTAGCTATACTGTCCTCAGATGACGACCCCTTGGCCACCTCCAAAAACATTCAAGATCACCTAAACAAACTTGACAACTGGTACAAGACATGGAGGATGACCATAAATCAGACCAAATCAGTCCAAGTCATATTCACCACAAGAACCAGCACTTGCCCCGAAGTAACTTTAAATGGAGCAGCAATACCTACCAAAAGGGAGTAAAATACCTAGGCATGCACCTAAATCAATGACTCACATGGAAAGAACATATACTAGCAAAAAGAAAAAAGAAAACATCTTGACATCAAACTCAAAAAAATGTACTGGTTAATTGGAAAAAAATCAAAACTATCCATCCAAAACAAAATGACACCGTACAAAGCAATTTTAAAACCGATATGATCATACGGCGTACAATTATGGGGTTGTGCGAAACCAACGAGAATTAAAATAATTCAGAGATTCCAATCAAAAACCCTTCGTAAAATAGCTAACGCACCATGGTCCGTTAGAAACCAAATATTACATGAAGATCTCGAAATCCCATACGTAACTGATGTCATCAAATCCGCCTCTGCTAAATACCAAGAACAACTACAGGGACACTTATCCAGAATCTGTACGCAGAAGGACCAAACATCAGAAGAAAAAACCATGGCCTGAAGATCTCCCACAGCACTACTAGAGACAAGACTAGTGCAGAATAAGTAGAAATGTCACTGGACATTTCACTTTCATGTTGTAACTTACATCAAAATTACTTAATACCATATATGAGTAGATTGTAATTTTTCAAATAAATGACATACTAAAAAATAAATGTTCAGTATAGATGAATACTAAACTATATATAACGAAGGATCATTGAACAAAAATGATGGTGTATTACCTAAATAAAGGAATAGAGCTTACAAATAAGGTCATAACTCTGGGCGAAAGTAAGTGTATAGAAATAAATCTAAACGGAGATAATAACATTACATTGACAGCAATTCACAGGTCACCACGAACGTGTATGAATGCCTTCAATGCAGATCTTTACAATTATTTGGAAGACAAACAACATTAACATTAATATTAACATTAAAAGAGATAAAACATGGAATATCCATCCGCTCCTTTGTCGTATTTGGTAAATATATGCTTCGAAAGTGGGTGTTTTCCGGACAAGTTGAAGCTAGGCATCATCAAACCTTTTTACAAGGGTGGAGACCACTCACTGATTACGAACTATAGGCCTATAACACTACTATCGAATTTGGCGAAAGTTATTGAAAAGTGTATTAAAAAGCGAATCATGAATTACCTTGGAAAATATAACACAATTGATAAAAAACAGTATGGTTTCCCTGAGGGAAAGTCAACCAAGGATGCAATAAGATAACTAACTGGTAGTTTGTATGAATGCCTAGATAAAAAAAATTTCATCTCTGTGTATATTCATCGATTTGTGTAAAGCATTCGATACTCTCTGTCATCAAAGATTGCTGGGAAAATTGGAAAAATACGGATTTAGAGGGCCTATATTTAAGTTACTTAAGAGTTATCTATCAAAAGAAGACAAGTTGTTGTAGTAGGACATTCGAAAAGTGCAGAGAGATAAGTAACTTACGGAGTACCACAAGGTACAGTATTAGGACCCATTCTGTTCCTTATATACAGGGTGGCCGGACGATTGACGTCAATAACAAAAAACAGGTTCCTCATGTCATGGGGTATTCGAATCACCCCCATGTATGTTATCCGATTTTTCACGGTTTCCGAGTTATGAGTTTTTTTATGAAATCTGAGAATTTTCAACTTGAACATCTTCAAAAAATTTTTTAAAAAAGTAAAAGACTTTTCTGATATTTTTTTTGTTGTAAATAGATCGCCATGAATTTTACTTTTATACATAAAATAACCAGCATCGTAACTTTGATAAAAGTTATGGAAATGTTGGTCTCAAGTGAAAAAAGTACTTATTTTGGATCATGATCTAAATTTTCAAATTTGAATTAAAAATGTAAACAGGTTACTTCATGGTTTCTTAGTAGGCTTAAAAACTGCGCTCAACACTCAGCTTTCAGAATCATTAGTAAAAAATGGTACTCAACAGTCTGCTTTTGCTAGAATTAGCCTTCAAAGTCAGCGAGGTGAAAAAAATCGAAGAACTAGACGATTACTCAAATTTATTTTTTGCCACTTTAAGATTCTCACTACAAAAATACTCGTATTCGGTAGTGGGAACAGATGTTGGAACTGGCATTTTTACTGCTACACGCGTTTGAAGTTTTTGCTCGTTTAGTGACTGTTTCGCACTTTGATTTGGAATTTGTTTTCTTTGAAGTGTTAGAAGATGACTTACACGTTAAGTCAGTATGCTGAAATGCATTATTTTTACGGACTCGCACGAGGGAGCGGCCTTGAAGCAGCGCGACTATATCGTGAACATCTTCAACGTCGTGGTGGGCCGCAACCTGAACATTATCCAGACCATCGTGTTTTTATCAACACTCACCAAACCTTAATGGCAGGCCGCATTCCTGGTCAACGTGGTGGTCGTGAACGACTCCCTACAGTTGATCCGGATCGCAGGGAAAGGGTGCTCGAAGAGGTTAAGCGTAATCCATCAACCAGTACGAGAAGATTGGCTCATGCTCTGGACATCCCAA
The DNA here is from genome assembly GCA_013421045.1 of Propylea japonica. NCBI lineage: Eukaryota > Metazoa > Arthropoda > Insecta > Coleoptera > Coccinellidae > Propylea > Propylea japonica. The sequence goes on along the minus strand of CM024243.1, from coordinate 23,496,305 downwards.
GAACATCTATACAAGAGATACTGCACGAAGAAGGATATCATACATTTCACATTCAACGGGTCCAAGATTTACTACCTGCAGACCACCAATTGCGCGTTGAATTTTGCCGAACCATGATACAAAAAGAAAGAGAAGATCCTGGCTATTTTAATAAAATTTTGTGGACAGATGAGTCACGATTTGAGCGATGTGGAGTCTTTAATATTCACAACTACCACACGTGGACGATTGAAAATCCTCATGAAGTGAGAGCATCAAAATTTCAACATCGTTTTAGCGTTAACATGTGGTCTGGTGTCCTCAATGGCGAACTAATTGGTCCATTTGAATTGCCGTCCAGACTTGATGGAGAAACATACAAAAGTTTCCTCGAGTATGAACTTCTTTTGCTCCTGGAAGATGTGAGTCTTCAGCTTCGTCGAACTATTGTATTCCAAAACAACGGCGCCCCGTGTCACTACGCAACGCAAGTCCGTAATCACTTAAATGAACGATACCCTAACAGATGGATCGCACGAAGCGGACCTATCAAGTGGCCCCCACGCTCACCTGACCTTAATCCCATCGATTTTTTTTGTTTGGGGTTATTTCAAAGAAATCGTTTACGCCCGAGAATGTTCTAATGAAGACGAACTGCGACGGAAGATAAGAGAAGCCGAACGTGTCCTAAGAGAAAACAGGGCAGGTTTTATGCGACTGAAAGAAAATTTTTTGCGAAGGTGTAGAATGTGTATTGGGGCTGGAGGTGGCCACTTTGAAAACCTATTGTAAATTTTATAAATAAATTTCTTTTTATCTACATGATTTGCCAAACATTTTCATTTTCTTATCTAAAACTTTTCTTATAAAGCTAATTTTTATTAATTTTCAGCATTTTCTGTCAAAGCTGGATCAGAAAAATCTCAAAATGGCAAAAAATAAATTTTGATTAAACTTCTAGTTCTTTGATTTTTTCCACCTCGCTGACTTTGAAGGCTAATTCTAGCAAAAGTAGACTGTTGAATACCATTTTTCATTAATGATTCTGAAAGCTGAGTGGTGAGCGCAGTTTTTAAGCCTACTAAAAAACCATGAAGTAACCTGTTTACATTTTTAATTCAAATTTGAAAATTTAGATCATGATCTAAAATACGTAACTTTCTCACTTGAGACCAACATTTTCATAATTTTTATCAAAGTTACGATGCTGGTTATTTCATGTATTAAAGTACACTTCATGGCGATCTATCCACAACAAAAAATATCAGAAAAATCTTCTACTTTTCTTTAAAAAAATTTTCGAAGATGTTCAAGTTGAAAATTCTCAGATTTCATAAAAAAATCATAACTCGGAAACCGTGAAAAATCGGATAATATACATGGGGGTGATTCGAATACCCCATGACATGAGGAACCTGTTTTTTTTATTGACGTCAATCGTCCGGCCACCTGTATATTAACAGTCTCCTAAAGTTGAAGGAATCAGAGGATGCTATTTGTTCTGCGGATGATGCGGTAACTCACTTCAGGGGAAGATCGTGGGAAGAATTGAAGGAAGAGACACAGGAAATTTCGTGAAATAAATAAATGTCTCAAATGTAACAAACTTACCTTAAACATCGACAAACGGAATATATGGTCTTCAGTTCGTATGCTACTGGTCTGCCGAATTTACGTAATCTTATGACTGACAATGACACTTCCATCATTGAAACAACGAGCATGAAATATTTGGGTATTACTATTGACCAGCAACTGAAATGGAATAAACAAATGAAGAATCTTGTTAATAAAATAAGGGGTCTACTTTTCAAATTCAAATACTTACGTGAATATATGAGTTATATTAAATATTTGAAGATATTCTATAAGGCTTTGGTTCAATCATTACGAAGCTTCAGCTATATTGCACCTAAAATTTTCAACATAATTCCTGAAGACTTGAAGAATATAAAAGCATTCGAAAGAAATATCAAGGCGTGGATGAACATCAAAACAAGGTCATTACTCAATAACTTGATTGACAACAACGAAAGATAAAGACCGCTGCATAGTGAATATCCTGAGCTATACCTACCGAATCTGACATACCCTACTGGACCTATTTATTGTATACTTACCGATTCTGAAATACCACTAACCACTGTTCAATCTCACTGTCCTTTTTACCCAAGGGTGTTGTTGCTTTTCTTTTTCTTGGGACAATTTCCGAATACTTTAACTTTAAATATCACGAACAGATTATAATACTTTTATATATCTCTGTGCTACACCTTGTCTTATTATCCAAATAAACTTTATTATTATTATTATATAACGCTCAGGTATCTCTCACTTATCAAGCAGTTCGATGTATAAATGATGACTTTGTCGAGAAAACACAAGTATTGTCTCTGAAAATAAATGTTTCTAAATGGTCTTATATACGTTTTTCATCGATTTATATCCTTTCTCAGAGGTGAATATCAAAATGGACGAGGAAACTGTTCTATCCACAAGTTCTTGACAAAATCTTGCAATAGTTTTCGATTGCCAGCTGAGATTCAGAGAACGTATTTAAGTCTGCTGTTGGAGGAATTTTATGTCTATTATAGTATTCGTATTGAGAGTTTCGAGCTCCTGAGCTGTTCCAGTGCTTGTGCGCAACCAATGGCATTTCGAGCTTTTAAGTTACTCAATAGGCTTTATATTGAAGTTTGATTCTATTCATACAAAATGCGAACATAATACAACTGTGAACTCAAGACACATTACAAAGTTCCAGTAGAAATAATAAATGGGTATTCTATAATATAAAAATGAATCGCAAAATGTGTTGGTAAGCGCATAACTCAACAACGCCTGGACCAATTTGGCCAAATCTTTTTTTAAAATGTTAGTTGAAGTTCAAGGATGGTTTTTACGGCGAGAAAAATTAGAATTATTGCTGGAAAACCCTAAAAATAGCCCTTCTTTTTCCCATCACAGAGTATGTTCATAGAAATGTTGGGTTGTTTTAGGGGTGTTTTTGTTGATTTATGGTGGGTTTTACGAGAAGATTTGACCGAGTTCGAAGGGCGAGGCATAAAGAGGAAGGACGGAAGTTTCTTTAGAGACGTCCGACGCCGCTTCACGTCGTCGGGAACATTTTTAAAAAAATTCCCGAAAACGGTCAATTTCGTCGATTTTTCGAAAAAGCGTTCCCGTAGACTCCAATGAAGTCCGAAGGAATTGCCTCTCGAAGGTCGCTGTCGCTGTCGACCCGATGTCGAATAACGTAGGGGGTGCCCACTCAAGAAATCGTTTCTCTAGACCGTCTGCAAGATATCGAAAAGAACGAAAGAAAATTGGAATTTTTTTGACGTTTCCCAAAATCGATTTTTTTTCCGATGTCATTCACATTGGAAAATTAGACAACTGTCAGATCTATTAACGTGAAGGAAGTGCTCGAGAATATTGGTTCATTGTGAACGAAATGGGGCAGATCCAAATGAAACAAGGCATGAATATCATTCAGTTTCCAGTGCGGCTTGCTTTTGCTATGACTATAAACAAGTCCCAGGGGCAATCATTAAGTGTTTGTGGTATTAATCTAGAAAACCCATGATTCTCACATGGTCAATTGTATGTTGCCTATTTCCGTGTTGGAAAACCATCAGATTTGTTTTTCTATGCGCCAGGTCATCAAACAAAAAACTTCGTATACCAGAAAGCACTACAATGATAATAATAATAATTATGATTCACATGATTAACAATAAAGCGATTACTTACTTTTAAATCCTTATATATGTACAAATCTTTTTGACAGGACGAAGTCTGTCGGGTCAGCTAGTTATCAATAATTATTGATCGTATCCATTCAGGAGCTTGTGATGCACCAAAATTCGGTTCTATGATATTGCAGTAGGAAGACCAAATTACAGGTTGCAAAACATTTAAGCGACATACATCAAGGTTGTCTTTATTGGATTACATAAAAACCAGCACCTTTTTCTTGCCTCAAATATATTAGTTGTCTATTTTCTTCGATATAAAGTAACTTTGAATCCATCAGTAGGACACGACACGAGTTTAATTGTCAAATCAACGTCTTCCACACAACTATAATCAGATTTCACTGTGAACCTCCTCACTGTTTTCGAAAGGACATATTACTGACAGAAAATTTCTTTCGACCGGAAAATACCAAAAAGTGGTTTAGATCTTTTTCGTGAACGGATGAAATTAAGCATCAGACTATGTTATATCACTTTTGTTCAAATCACTGTTTGTTCGGATTTCAGTCGATAGGACTCGGTTGTGCTTCCGCATGAAGAATTCAAAGTGGATAGAAATAAATTCATTTTGAGCTGCTAGATAGAGAACAATTTCGAATATCTGGTAATAAATATATACAATTTGACAAATAAATGCTCGTCTTTCTACTTTTCATTAGAAATTTTAAATTAATCGTATTGAAAGTTAAGCAAATATTGGCGAAAAAGTAAATAGAATATGGCAATGCATAATTCCGATACACTCAACCCATTTGGATCGTTGTAACAGGGGTTCTTCATGTCTGTGTGAAAAAATAAGGAAAACTGCTGTGAAGAAGTATTTAGGTCTTGTTATCGATAAGCATATGCGATGGGATAAACAAACTGAATATATCTTGAAAAGATATGAGATTACTAATGTATAAGTTTTTCAGTTTGAGAAGTATACTCTCTACACAAAATTTATTGATGCTATATTGATCTTAAGCAGAATCGGTGATACGCTATTGCATTGTTGTGTGGGTGGCACCCGCAATTGCAATCTGGTTGCGCTGCAGACTTCTCAGAATACCCTGTTGGAAATAATTCTCAAAAGGGATAGGCTATTTTAAACTAACTTGTTGTATAAACTGTCAAAGGTATTCAATATAAGATCTTTATATAGCTATCAATGTCTGATATGGATGTTCTCGAATATTGACCAATACAGAGTGACTCCCTCTTTGAGAGTAACCAGGTTTGCAGAAAGTTCTCAAATAAACAATAACAATAAACAATAATTTATTCAGCATCAATAATTTACATGCTTCGTCAATAGTAATTAATTTAAGAATTCTTCTAGATTATATATTATATTCTGTATTAGGATCGCTTTGACATGTTTCTTGAATTTTTTCACATTCAGATCTTGAATGGCATTGGGAAGCCTATTGTAGACTTTAGGTCCCCAGTAGTCTACTCCCTGCTGGGCATACTTCCGTTCATGGTATGGGATGGTAAGTTTGTTTCGGCTTCGTGTATTAAAATTGTGGAATGTGCTATTGGATGGAAAGGTGTCTAAGTTTTGTGGACATACTGCCGCTGTTTCAAAAGAGTAATACCAAAAGATATGCTTTTTTCTTCGTCCAAAGTTGTATAATCTTCTCACATTCTACCTGAAAAACATTAAAAATTTTATTGAGTTCAAGTTAAGTTTAAATGATTACATGATGGAGAATCAGTTGATTTTTGATATACATATATCAATAAGTTGTATTACATACCTGCCTATATGCCTGTGTGTCGTTTTCTGATCAACCGTGCTCTTTATTTTTTTTTGTTGTAATAGGTTCAATTATGTCGTTGTTTTTTCTGTTCTGTAAATCTATCAGCTTTCATGGTTGATAAAATGTGCTATTTTATTGACTTCCGATGAATTGGCGGAATAGCACAAACAGGCATTCTGCCTAGGTGTGTTTCGTGGGTTCGTTGGAGGTCAAATGTAACTAATTGTAGCTGATATGCACAGTAATGTATATTTCGTAATTATTTGTAAAAGAAATTTGTAGTAACTTTTCACACTTTATTATATATTATTAAAAAATTAAATTAAATGAATCACACAAGTTAAATTAAAAATTAAATTTACGTGCTCATATAATAGTTAATTTGGAATACTATAACAACTTTTATCGATTTCCTTCAGATATAACCAATAGCATGAATAACCTTAGCCTCAAAGGAAATAAAATAAACAAGTTGAATTTTGAATCCTTGGACTTGGAGTGATTTCTGGCAGGATAGTTATTCCAGGTGATATTGGGAGATCTCATCGCTACAGATTACACAAAGAACATAAAATATAAGAATTGATATCTGATATCTGCCTACTAAACCCTCAAAACACGCGTGACATTTGAAACGTCAAAAATAAATGGGGCGATTGGATTCTGAGGGGTGGTCGCTTGTCGACAAGAGAGAGGTCCTATGGTTTCGTCCCGAATTTCAACAATGCTCTATGTTCCAGAAAGAGGGAGAAAGAAGATATTAAATAATAAATTGATAAGCACTAATTTAGGTTATTATTATTATTCAAACACCTACTTATACTCGAGTTGTAAAAGGTAGGCCGATTTAGGGTCAATTATACTAATACGGGCAATTTTTGAAGCCTGCTGATAAGGGTATTTTTTTGTCTGAATGAACTTTTCACCATGGGGGTCTGAGGACCCTCTTCCTCTTCATCAAAAGCAAAAACCAAAGATCTTTTCTCACCAAGATGTAAACAAACTTTAAATAGATTATTTAGTCAGGTATCAAATTAATAATTTAATAGCTGTGCAGAATATATCATATTTTGAGGCAAAAACATACAATGGTGGTCCATCAAATATGCTTGATAATTCTTCTCCCCACCAACTCAGGTCTCAATTATTCCCACATCTCCCAGCTAAAGCCACCAACGATATTAATGACTCTGCTATTATAACGGTTCACAATAGAAGGTCTCTAATGCCTTCAAAACAAACCTCAAATTCTAATTCCTCAGTGTTGAGTTAGCAGAAGAGAAGAAATACAGAGTCTCCAACATATGACCGAATTCTGCATAAATCGCAATTGTTTGGCGTTTCTCTTCAATTAACACCTATTGTTATCAATAGAGAAGCATCTCAAACCCCGTATTATTATTTGTATAATTACCAAGCGTCTTACAGAAAAAAATTCTACGGAAATGTTTCAAAGCCTGTCAATTCTGCTCCAGAGAAAAGTCTCATCTTCTGTAGGCTCAAAGGTTGTTCCTGAACCGACAGGTTCAGAGATTAACAATGAAACTATGGATGAATAATACTGTCTGATCAACTCCTTCCTTGATGAACTTTATATATCTTAATATCTGAACCCAATTGTTAGGATATTTATTGTACTTCAGTGGAATTCAAGACCAATTATTCCTACTGGAGAAGAAATACACCAGTGTCATTTTACTATCTGAGACCAAGCTTGATCAAAACTGGAATTTTGCAGTTCAAGGTTTACATATTGTGAGACAAGATCGACTCAATAGATGTGGAGGCATGGACACCCTAGTTAAACATAACATCCCTTTCTAGGAACTGAATTTGAACTTCATTGATAGTCCTGATAGACTCCAAGTTCAAGGAATTATAATATCGAATTTAAACCGCACTGTCATCAATATCTATTGTCCTCCGCATGTTACGATTCCTATTGAATTTCGGCGATCTCTGATTGATAACATATCACAACCGCGCATATCATATGTGGTGATTTGAACGCTAAAGGCCCTACTTGGGGTTCTGGTGCTCAAAATTTAAACGGTAAACTGCTGATCGATATTATGTTGTCAGATGATATATCTATATCAACCAGAATCACCGGGCCTGATATCAATTTGAGAGCTCCAGATATCACTTTGTGTTCAAATGAATAAATTCGAAATGAGTTGTTATCCCTGATCCTGGAAACAGTGATCATTTCTCTTTTATGACAGCATTGAATTTCTTACCTCAATCATTCGAAGTATATAAATCCCATTTTTTTAGTAGGAAACACAACACATCTAAAGCGGATTAGGTGAAATATCAGGAGTATATTGAGATTGCTATAGAAGCTAAGCGCTCTTATAATCTGGAGGAATTTAGGGACTTCATTTGAGAAGCGGCTGAAGCCACTTTACCTAGGATAAGAAACCCTAGGCCAACTTCTTACAGAAAACAGTGGTGGAATGATAAACTGTCTGAAGCAGTGGTGATGAGGACAAGAGCTTTCAGAGAATATCTACAAAATTCATCTCTCGAAAAATTCTTATACGCTAAAAACGTCCAAGCTGCAGTAAAAAAAATCAGCAGGCTAAACGCGATTCCTTAGAATGAAAATCTGTCTACATGTAATGGTAACAAGTTTTTTGGTCAGACATAAGTAAATTCAAGCATGGATTAAGTACCCCAGTAACTCAAATTACGTCTCAGACATGTGGACAAGAAAAACTTAATCGGCTTTGTCACTCACAGAGTATAAATATTCAGTGTAATATACAGTATGTTTGGTCATGACTTAGCGATAATTTAGGGGCATCAAATATACCTAATTTATCGACAAAAACACCCACATTGGAAAGTTCACCCCGTCAGTTTTTAAGTGGCCCCCATCTTAAAATAACTTTTTATTTTTGTTGACCCTTCCAAAAAATATCGATTTATCTTATTTTTTCATTAAATTGAAACAATATGAAAACATTTTACTTGGAAATGACATAAAAAAAATTATTAAAAAATGTACTGACTTTCTCAGCAAATCTGTAATAGAACAAGAACTAGCATATTGCAGTAAAATTTTTTCAATGAGCTAACACGCAAGGATATTAGCTACAAAACGTTACTAACATAATTTCTGTAAGTCACATAATTAAAATGTAATTGCTATTGGAACATGGCCCTCATGAAATTGATAAAATAAAATAAAACTAAAAGGGCAGTGGCCCTCATGACGACCTGTAGCAACAAAAAAAAGTTTGGGGCGCTCGAGTAGTGGTCATTTCCAACAGTAATAACTCTCAAATTATGTAACTTACAGAAATGAAATGATGTAGATGTTGTTTTGTAGCTGATATTCTTGCCTGTTAAATCATTGGAAAAAATTTATACTTCAATATGCTAGTTCTTGTACTATTGCGGATTTAGTAAGAAAATCAGTACATTTTTGTGATAAAAATTTTTTAAAGAATTTTTTTATGGCATTTCAAGTTGAATGTTTTCATTTGTTCTACTTTAATGAAAGGCTGTAGTATCATCTTTCAAAGAACATTTTTTTCACATGTCCAAAGAAATCGATATTATTTGGAAGAGTAAACGAAAATAGAGAAATAAAATTAAAATGGGGGCAACTCCAAAACTATGGGGATAAACTTTCCAATGTGGGTGTTTTTGTCAATAATATTAGGTATATTTGATACCCTTAAATTATCGCTAAGTCATGACCAAACACACTGTATAAATATTACACTTGATGAGTTGGCTTTAGCTATCATCTCAAAATAAAATCCTGTCCAGGCAAGGATGGAATTACATATAGTATGTACTAGCGACCCGCCCCGGCTTCGCACGGGTACCTCGTACGCGCTATTTATAGGCACGCTCGTGCCACCACATGGCTTCGTTTTATGTAAAATTGCGTTTGGTGATTAAAAGATGAAGAAAAAATTTTTTTCCATATTTGAAAAGGAAAACTTTTATTTCATTTCACACAGTAATGAATTCATTTCGATTACAAAAATGAAGTGTTATTTAGTTGAATTTCTCTAAGTAAATGAAAGTGAATCCAAAGTAAATACTGAATCGAAGCGTTATACGCGTCCGGAAACTATCCGTTTTTGTGAAGTGCTCATTGGTAAACCATATTTTTGTTTTTTGGTCTGACGTTAACACAAACAAAGCGGATGGTTTCCCAACTCGTGAACACGCAACGTATAACAGCCCATGTGAAAAACAATGATTTTCTAGTCAGGCCAGTAGATATACATTTTTAAGTAGATTTGTGAAACCGGTAGATCTACCTTTCTAAGTAGAATAATTTAACCGGTAGATCAATTGAACCGATAGATCAGATGAACAGTAGGTCATTCGAACCGTTTTTCTGATGTTCATAGATATTTGATCTATTTCTGGTATCTGTCTGACTACACTACACACCCTGTATATACTCAGAGCGTCTATTGAACATTTATAAGAAAATTTATACAAATGTGTTATGAAGTAGAAAATTACAATATTTGACATTTTACGGAAACACCCTGTATAAATCCCAAGCATAATATATTTTAAATCCCACCATCGATAGTAAATCATTTGAAATTCAAAAACTTCTTCGTTTCTGTTGAAATGTCCCCGCAATAATGCAGAAATTCAAAATATTCGACATGTTTATAAGAGCACCCTGTATGAATCCGAAGCATAGTATCTATATTTAAAATCCCACCTCCTATAACAAATCACTCGAAATTCAAAAGCCCCTTAAATTTCATTGAAAGCTTTCTGTTATAACGTAGAAATGTGAAATAATTGATCGATTTATAGAAACACCCTGTATATATCTAAAACGTACCTATATAAAATATGCACATGAAAATTTTGAATTATTTTCATCAGCTTTCTTTGAACCTGGTTACAATTTTCTTATCCAGAATAAACAGAACATGCCACGATGGGGATTCGAACCCGGTACACTACCGGGTCCACACGTTAGTCGTTACACCACTTGCCTGGTTACACGTGACGACTGTTTACAGCAGACTTCAACGGGTTTCATTAGGAATCAAAATACATGTAAATATCAGGAAATCGAAAAAATATATTGAAATATCGATAATTATCATAATACATACTTTTTAATATCATTTCCTGGTGTATTTTTTCCTAAAATACGAAAAATCCCCGAATTTGTTCTAATAACGTTATTTGTCAGTGAAAAGGGAAATTCGGTTCAGTAGAAGCCTCAAATATCACTGCGACCTGAAATGATGCTTTTGATTGCTGAAATATTATTCGTTGAATGATCGTTGAAGTTGATGATTTCATATGGACTTACCTATTCAAATAACGTTTTCCACTCGAAACGAACAAATGTTTACATCAGACGTACCTATGTCCAAAATATTTTGTTCTTCCTGGTTCGGATCTGTTCGTTTTTCTTCTCAAAATTGAACTGAATTGACTTCCTTATAATTTCATAGTTTCTGGAACAAATGTTTTTAGTAATAAACGTTATAAAACGATATTCATACCTTGTTTCATTTGGATCTGGCCTTTTTCTTCTGAAATGAGGAAATTTTTGAATGCACTTCCCTCTCATAAGGAGACTTGACAGTTGTCATTGAATTCGATTTCATAAATAAGGAAATTTTCAGAAATGTCAAAAATTTACCTTACGTTCTTCTCGATACCTTGAAATTTTTCCTGAATTTTATTTGCTACAAACCTTCCTCTTGAATCACTCTATCTATTAAAAAAAAACGCATCCAAATCCGTTGCGTAGTTTCAAAGATCTAAGCATACATTGGGACATAGGGACATAGGGACAGAGAAATCGACTTTATTTTATACTATGTAGTGATGTACGAGGTCTGTCAATTATATTCCCGGAAAAGTGCTCGGACGATCAGGAATATACATAAATTCTTAAAATTAAGTTATAATCCTTCGCAGTAGTCTCCCTTTAGCTGGATGCACCGGCGCCACCGTTGGATCCACGATTGGAAGCACTCCCTGGAGCCCCCCAAAGATAGGTCCCTTAGCACCTGTGTCGTGACACTTTGCATCTCCTCTACGCCGTCGTATCGGTTGCCCTTGAGGTAGGACTTCAATTGTGGAAAGAGATTAAAGTCGCAGGGGGCCAGGTCCGGGCTGAATGGGGGTGCGAAAGCGTTGGAATGATTTTCGCGCACAACTTGCGCATCCCTAAATCTTCGTGTAGCATCTGTCGAATGGTTTCGTCTTCCAACATTCTGACTTCTGAGGCTCCCCGACGGCACACGCACGCGCAGGCGATCGACGTTTTGTGCCGTTCGAGAGCTGGAGGGAGCTCCCTCACGTGGATCGTCCTCCAGCGACTCCCTGCCTTCCCTGAACCGCTTAGCCCACTCGTAGACAGCTGTTTTTTCAGGCAATCATCCTTGTACACGTCGATTGACTGTTTCATAATTTCTGCGGAACTTAGACCACGTTTGACCTAAAATTTGACCACTATTCTTTGCTCAATTTTTTTATCACACATTTTCGCGACTAGGGGTCCAAACACGCCGATGATCAAAGTACTGTAAAACACGAACTGAACAACCGATCGAGACGAAACTTGCACAGACTGACGCAGAAAAGAATCCTCCTTCGAATGACACTAACGCGAACGCCGTAGCATAACGAGAGCCAGCAGTGTTGCCACTTTCCGGGAATTAAATTGACAGACCTCGTATGTATGTAGTATGAGACATTTATCAATCCAAGCTAAGATAGTAAGCCCGTTCGGCAATGACCTCCGCGAGCAGACGGATTTTTTAGTCACGTGATCACAGATCGTACAGATTCATCTGTAATATCCATGGTAATATCTGTGAATAAACGAACGGTACAGAGCATCAGCCACAGATCATACTGCTCTGTTCTACTTGCATAGATTATTAGATTTCAAAGATCACCATTTTGGGAATATGCTTATCTTTTAACGATACCTTCACCCTTTCGTAGCTCCACTGAAAATTTTTAATTAATAAATTAGGTATAAAGGCACTGAATGCAAAGAAATGCAATATCCTCTTCTGGTTGTTTACTACGGCGATAGTTGTACCGAAAGATCCAAATTAATTAATCAATTACATGCAAAACAAAACGAGGAACCAATTCTCCTCCTGCCCGTTCACACCTACGATAGCAATATCGAAAAATCCTAATGAATTAATTAGGTTATTAATGGATAATGAAAACAGAAGAATAAAAGAGTTGATAAGTATTAGAATCTATTGGTTGTCGGGTCACGAATCTCATCATAAAACATATATAAAACATATAAAAAGACGTAAACTCTATGGATAAAATCGCTTTGATCCGTCGAAATACACCGGGCGAAAAGATCGTCATCCGATTTCTTAGATTTTTTGCCGAACGGTACAGATGTGTACCTACTTCCCTCAATTCGAATGTAGTAAACGAAAGGTTCAGATCGATCCGACCAGTCCGATGTAATTGCCGAACGCCCTTTGTGTTGACAAAAATCTTCAATCAACTCATTAGTACCCCATATATCTCTTTGTCACTTAAGGATACTGTTGTTTTTCCCATACTTAAACCTAATGGTTCTCCCAATGATTCATTAAGTCACCGGCCTTTTTATCTGACTTGCATCCTGAAATTGTTTGAATCCCTCATACTCACCAGGTTAGAGAGAGCATACCAATAATCCGTTGATAGACAGGAACTGCAGTTTGGATTTCGTGAGAGAAGATTATTGAATGATGCCCTTTCTCTTTTGATAATATCCATATATTCTGCTCTGTCTAAAAATGAAGCTGCCAGAGTTGTTTTCTTGAATGTCAAACGACCTATGATTTTGTCCAGTTTGACCTCCTTGAACAAATCTTAGTAAACATAAATTTTCCTCAAATATAATTAAATTATTAAGATTCCTTATAGTACAGAGGAATGTTTATCTCATTGATCCATTGAACTTATAGGACCGGTCGAAACACAGAAATCCCCAAAAAACGCAATTTTTGAGCGCATAGTAGGCGTTTGTTTTGTTTATTTATCTGAAGTTGACAGTATTTGCAGTCATAAAGTGAAATAAGTCAACGTTGTTGCCGAATGAACCCGGCATCGACCGACGAGCTTCCGAGTTATCGAGACTCTATGTTATATTGACAACATTGCGTATCAATCTGACAAGAAAATAAACATTCCAACTTAAAATTTTAATATACACAGTGAAATATGCCAAATTTACATGGCCAACCGACAGCTCAACCTTTCGTGAACGGACTATAGAGTATATTATTAACAATATTTTGTTAGAGATGTACGAGGATATATCGGTACGCAGATGATACTACAATCATAGCTAAATGATCATCTTTTGATGAAGCGTTTAACAAGTAGAACAGAGCTTTAAAATTCGTCAGAAATGTGGGCAAACTCCAAATTTCTTTCTTTGGCGATTTTTGCCGTAAGTCAAAAGAAAAAATAATCATCGTTCACATTTGAAGGATATCCCCGGGGCTGAATCGGTAAATATTGGGTGTGTCATTTTCATCAAATCTTGACTGGAGCCAACATATTAAACATGTGTGCTAAATCCATGCAGGCATAAATTTGATGAAAGCTTTGTGTAGACCTGGAGTTGCCATCCAACAAATCAACTCCTTTATAGGCTTCAGTTAATCTTGATCATTTCAGAATTTATAGTAGCCTATTTTATAGAAAGTGTTCTGAATCTCTTTTGCAGAAACTAAATAGACCTCAGTATGCTGCGTTACGTGTAGGAATGGGATATTGTAACGAAGCAAAATTATTTCCATCGCTATTCAGTCTCATTCAATCGTAGTTGACGATAAACGGGAATTTTTATCTCTGCACTGAAGGCATATGACCAATTAAATTGCGATTTCCCGATACCGAACACGTGGTGCGTGGCCACGCGTGGTCGGACACATGGCTCTAAAGGTTATAAAGGTTTGACAGGCTGGTCCATATTAATGCTCTTCTGTGTTTCTTTGTTTTTAGTCTAAGGGACCTTCATAATATTCGTATTTTTGGCCTGTTCTAATAGGTAACTGTATATGTTGCTCAATTTGTGTGTGTCAGATTTTTTATTTTTGTATTTTCATGTTTATTTTTTTGTATCATCTCTGTTAAGCCTTTTGTGATAATTATTTTCGGTTTTTAGTATTTTTATATTCTGGAAATCAATTTTATGGTCAAATCATAAGCATGGGTTGCTAGTGCACATCGATTTATATATATAATAAGTTTTCTACTCAAGTATGAATGATTGAGACTTGGATGCGTTTCTCTAAAATGTAGAGGAATTTATTAACGATATCCAAACATACAATACAACGTACCTAAATGTAGAGGGAAACAACATTTAAAGCCTCTAATTCAAGTTTTTTAACAAGCACCATTAAATAAAATTCTCTCTTGACAATTCATAACTGTCTGTCCTGACATTCCAGGTAACTAAATAAAATATTGAAAGAAAAGAGCAACGCATACTTTTTCTTACATCTCCCCCCTCAGAGTGACAATTTCAAATGACAATGCACGTAATTGTTCATTCAGTAACAAAAACTGGACACAATTTTGTTATGTGATACAAATTGGATTCTGCTTTTCTATGTCCTGTATCAATTTCATAGATTGAATCTGAAATCTTCCTCAGAATTTTGAATGGGCCAATTTTTTTCAATTTTTTCTGTTAAGTTGGTTTCCATTTTCAACATAAACTATGTCTGTCTCCCTCTTTGAATTTATAATCTTTTCTGTGTGAGTCGAATAATTTTTCATTGTATTCATGTGATTTTACGGTATTTTCAAATGCTGTCTTCTATCGCTTTCTAAAATTTGCTTTGTACATCTCGATTTTAATTCACTGGGTAGAATGTTTACACTTTCGCCCCCCAAGAGATACTTTGGTGCAAACCTCGTTACTGTATGCTCTGTCTCATTATATTTTTCAACGCATTTCTGTGCAATAGAAGACTATGCAATTTTTTTGTCACTTTCATTAATTTTACATCTTATTTTGTTTACCAAAGTTTGATTCAGTCTTTCATTGAGTCCATTTGAAAATGGAGCATCCACTGCAGTAAAAACCATTTTATATTTTCTTTCATTACAAATTGTTTGAATTCTTTTGAATTTATACCAGGATATTGGTCCGTTAATAATATATCAATATCATAAGCTGGTGTTACATTTCTCAAAAGTTTTATGAAATCGCCAGAGCTTTGATTTTTCGATGTTGAAATGTAGGCGTATCTTGTAAAATGATCAACTAGAAGACGCATATATTTTTTTGTTGACCGCAATCCTCCAAATCCTCCGATAGTATCAATAGACACAATTTGAAATGGTCGTGTTGCTGGACCTAATTGTGACAGTAAACCATACTTTGGTTTTCTTCTCGATTTTGTTCTTTATACATATTTCACATTTATCACAATTTGTTTTATGTTTCCATTGATATTTTTGGCTGTATAGAATGGTGTTATTTGATTTCTCATCTGGGTTGTCCAATGTGGCAGTAGTGATAGTGGACTTCCTTATTAAAGTTTTACCAAATTTTTCTGACAATATAATTTTTTTTCCTTTTCTATTAGGTTTGTAATAAATTCCATTTTCTAATATGAGTTTCCTGTTCTCTAAGTCTAAATTCTCTTTTTGATCTCTTTTAAATCCTCAAAGCTTATTAAATTTACTACTTTCAAAAAATCGTCATTGTTTTCATAAGACTCTAAAACTGGATTTCTGCTTAGACAGTCAGCTTCTTGGTTTGATTTTCCTGGATTATATTTGATTTTGAAATTGTATTGGGATAAATAATATGTTAAATCTCCAAGTTCTTCATCTGTTCTAGCCTTGATAATCATATTTTCTAATGGTTTATGATCTGAATAAACCACAAATTCTTTTCCCATTAGCCAATGTTGCCAATATTTCACAGCTTCTTTTATGGCCAGACATTCTAGATATATTGCCTTCTTCTTCTTTTGTGCTCCACTCAATTTTTTTGAAAAATAAGCAACGGGTCTGTTTTCTCCTGTTTTCTCCGTTTTCGTCTTCTTGTTTCAGCACTGCCCCCACTCCTTTAATACTAGCATCTGTGTAAATTTTGATCGGCAATTCAGGATCAAAGATTTTCAAGAATGGTTCAGAACAAAGCAATGACTTTATTTTGTCAAATGATTCTTGGCATTCTATAGACCATATGAATTTCACATCTTTCCGTAATAAATTATGTAGCGGATCCAGAATAAGTGCACTCTTTGGTACAAACTTATGATAAAATTTATTTTTCCTAAGAATTGACGTACATTTTTTTTTGTAAGTGGAACTGGAAAATTTTTCACAGCTGTTAAATTATCTTTAAGAGGGCTGATGGAATTATTTTCTATTATGTGACCTAAATATTAAGCATAACTATTTGCAAATGTACATTTCGAAAATTTCAGTCTAAAACCTTCCTGCTGAATCGCTTCCAATAATCTAGATAGATGTAATATTATGTTCTTCAAAATTTTCCGAAAAAATCAATATGTCATCTATGAAATTTACTGCAAAATCAGATAATTTGTATTTTCTTATAATGTTACTCAATATTCTTTGAAAAATAGCTGGAGCAGTTCTTAACCAAAAGGCAGACATGTCCATTGAAAATGACCTTCTTGTGTTACAAAAGCCGTTTTGTATCTATCTTGAATTTTCAAAGGAATTGACCAAAACGCTGAATAATGTCTAGAGTGGAGAAATACTCACAATTTACAGTTTTAATCATTAAATCCTCAATCAAAGGAAACGGTTGTGATTGAGGGACAACAATTTTGTTTAGTTCCCTGAAATCTATACATAGTCTTGTTTTTTTGTCATCTTCTTTCTTGTATGCCAGAGTTACAGGAGCAGCAAATGGGCTGTAAAACTCTTTAATCAAATTTGTCACTAATAATTTCGATATTTGATTCTCTATTTCCTTTCTATCGTCATTTGTACATCTATATGGACGTTTGTAACAGTATTTATCTACCATTAAATCGATATGAGCTTCATAATTACTCACAGTACCAACATCATATTTATCTTTTGCAAAAACTGATTTATATTTCTCTATCAATTCATCTATTTCAGATTTTTTGTATGCATCTAAATGGTTTACATTTATTTCAAATTCATCTGTATTCATATGTTCATTAAAATTTATCTCATATCTATTCTCATTTTCGAATTCTTGTTCAGGAAATTTGGAAAACAATTCTCTTCATTCTCTTCACCCAGTACATCACGAAATTCAATATTATTTGAATTCCGAGAATCATTTTCAATGATACAATTTTTTTCTAAGTTCGTATTTTTGATTTCAGATCATCAAATTGTGTGATCCTTAAGTTTTCATCTTGTATTAATTTGAAATTTTTAATGCAATCTAAACCAATTAAAAAATCATAATTAAAATTCTCATTGTATCCATATTGTAGATTTTGATTTTAAGAGTTACTATACCTTTTGTTTTTTCACCACCATTAATAGTTCTCAATTTTACAAATTCGATATTATTACCAATTCTATTCGGATTTTTCTGGATTTTTAATAATTTTGCATTGATCAGTGATACATTCGAACCCGAATCATATATTCCATAAACTTCTAAAATGTCATTCAATAGTAACTTTAGTTTTATTAATGGTGGCACATCTAGTTTTTTGGATTCTTCTCATTTAGTTCAATCTCCAATGTAGTATTATTCACAGTCTTCAAAACTCCTCTTTGATTTTCCTTTTTGAACCAGCAAATTTCCTGAGGATGATAACGTATGCCTTTTTTTATTAATACAAATTTGGCATGGTTTTTTCTCATCATTCCGTTTGTTTTTTTCATTAGAGTTTAAAATATTTTTCTTTTTGTCATTTATAAGTCTTCGAGACTAGATGTTCTAATTTTCCAATTTCTTTATAAAGACCTTCGATGTTTTGTAAAGTTTCTCTATCAATTTTGTCTGCAACATAATTTGGCAGGCCAAAGCTATAGGTCTATAAGTGTCCCAGTATCGATTGATTTTCTCACTTCCAATAATAATTTCTCTTTTTTCAAGGCATACTCAAGCAATGAACCTGTTTGGTATTTGAAGGCTAAAGCATACCTGGTTGATGACCATCCTTTATTCGCGAACGTATCAAAAAAACTCATCTCCCATTTATCCCATTCTGATTCTATAGAGTATTTAATCATCATGCAACTGTACCACTCTGCACCGGAGCATTCCAAAAAGTTTTTTAAAATTTCAATTTTCTTTTGGTCCTCATTGATTTGAGAACGTTTACATTCTTTCTTGAAATCTTCAATCCACTGGTTTGCATTGACGTTTCTACCATTGAATTTTCCTATCATAAATTCATTTGCAACTTTCCCTTAATTCTGTGAAACACATTGGGCTGGCTTGTCAATTTATTTCTCTAAAGTTTTTCTAAAATTTTCTTTGAGTTTTTAGGAATAGAATCAACTTCATTAATTTCTTCTTCAAGTTTTTCCAAGTAAATATCTTTAAACTGTATTTTTTCCTCTTCATCTAAATATGTTCTCAATAAATCTTCCGTTAGTTTCATCCATATTCTTCTTGTTTTAAATATCTTAATTAAGGATTTTTTAACTTTCACATAGTTCGAAGTGTTAATAAGATGTTTGTGTAGACTCACTGGTTGGCATTCGTCTGGTAATCCAAAAACCTCTCCATTAGGTGTTCCTATCGAAGTTACACATATAATGTGATTTTCCATCTATTGTTGGTTTCACAGCAAAATCAAATCTCAGTTTTTCCATGAGTTGAAAAATAGATGCAGAAAATGTTGTTTCATAATAAGTTTTCTTACTCAAGTATGAATGATTGAGACTTAGATGCGTTTCTCTAAAATGTAGAGGGATTTATTAACGATATCCAACATACAATACAACGTACCTAAAATGTAGAGGGAAACAACATTTAAAGCCTCTAATTGAAGTTTTTTAACAAGCACCATTTAAATAAAATTCTCTCTTTGACAATTTATAACTGTCTGTCCTGACATTCCAGGTAACTAAATAAAATATTAAAGAAAAGAGCAACGCATACTTTCTTTACATATATATATACAGATGTGGAAGAAACGGGTGGAAACACTGGAGATTCAGTGTTAAATTCAAGTAGGCTCGGAGTCCAGTGGAACAGTGGAAGAATCGAAACCTCGGAGCGATGCGATGTTGAATAAGCGGCTGGTCTGTTGGAATGGCAGTCTGTAGTGAGTGGGGAAGCGCGCAAGCAACGATCTAGGATCGAATATCGAATCAGTATTCAGTAATACTCCAAACGGGAGATGGATAACATCGCATGTCTATTGAAAATGAATACGACAAATTTTCTCCACTCTTATGGGCGCCATGGGCGGAAGTTATTTGCCACAATGAATGAAACGAATAATTTCCTGTGAAAATTAATATTCAGGTTCTTTTTCGCCGTAACTGGTTCGAAAATAAAATAGATTCTACGAAAATAGAAAACAAATTAAAACATTTAAATTGAAGAAAAATTCAAATCAAATGTTCACATAATCCACCTTGTTGTGCCAAACAGTAGCAAAATCTGTTATAAAGATTTAATCTCATATCTCGGAGAAGATTCGGCGTACTTGCTATTTTGGAACAAAGTTGGATTATTTTGGACCTTAATTCAATAATGTTCGTCGCTCTTTCAAATTTCTTGCCCATACACCATATTTTTTAGATATCCCCAAAGAAAGAAATCATTGGGAAATGAATCTGGAGATCTGGGGAGCCATTTGATGGTTCCGTTTGTGGTCAGAAAAAGTCGTTCTTAGATTTTGTGTGACTACGCTTGCGTTATGACTTGGGCAGCCATCCTGTTAAAACCAGACATCATCAAAATTAATTGGTAGCTGTCGAACTGTCGGAATAAATTTATTCTGTAATCAATCCAAATATTTGGCAGCGTTTAGGTTACCATCGATAAAAATGACCCTATCATGTAATTACCCAGCATTCCTGTCCAAACATTAAGTTTTTCAGGATGCTGGGTACGCACAGGAATACTCAGGTGCTTATTCTCCTCAGATCAATATCTTACTACGGATGGGTTATGTTTTCTATGCAATGAAAACGATGACTCATCCGTGAATAAGATATTGCTCAGAAAAGAACTACTCTCATTCTCTTTTTCCATCATCTTTTCCCAGAATTCCATTCTTTTGAAATGGTCTTCTGGAAAAATTTCCTGAAAGGTTTGCACCTTATAACATTTGTAACCATTTATTTTCAAAGTATTCCGAACAGTTCTATCGCCCAAATCGACTTGCTGGGCAATTTTTCTGCTAGAACAAGGTGCACTGGTTTCAACAGCAGCACACACATCCACTTCTCTTGCCACAAACGAATTCTGGGTATTACATGATAGGGCCAGTTTTCATCGATGGTAACCTAAACGCTGCAAAATATTTGGATCTATTACACAATAAAATTATTCCGACAGTTCAACAGCTACCAATTAATTTTGATGATGTCTGGTTTCAACAGGATGGCTGCCCAAGTCATAACGCAAGCGTAGTCACACAATATCTGAGAACGACTTTTTCTGACCGTCTCATTAACACAAACGGAACCATCAAATGGCTCCCCAGATCTCCAGATTTATCTCCCAATGATTTCTTTCTTTGGGGATATCTCAAAAAATGGTTGTATGGGCAAGAAATTGAAAGAGCGACGTACATTATTGAATTAAGGTCCAAAATAATCCAACTTTGTTCCAAATTAGCAAGTACGCCGAATCTTCTCCGAGATATGAGATTAAATGCTCAGTTGCAGGAACGTCCATTAAAATTTAAAGGTCCATTAAATCCTTAATCCTCCATTAGTTCCTTGTAATATGGAGGATTACGAGTTTAATGGACTTTAATTTTTAATGGACGTTCCTGCAACTGACACTAAATCTTTATAACAGATTTGTCTACTGTTGGCACAAAAGGTAGATTGTTTGAACATTTGATTTGCATTTGTCTTCAATTTAAAATGTTTCAATTGTTTTCTATTTTCGTTGAATTTATTTTGTTTTCGTAGAATTTATTTCATTTTTAAACCAGTTATGGCGAAAAAGAACCTGAATATTAATTTTCACAGGAAATTACTTTTCATTGAGTCAAATAACTTCTGCCCATAAGAGTGGGAGAAAATTTGTCGTATTCATTTTCAATAGACATGCGATGTTATCCATCTCCCATTTGGAGTGTTACTGATTCGATATTCGATCCTAGATCGTTGCTTGCGCGCTTCCTCACTCACAACAGACTGCCATTCCAACAGACCAGCCGCTTATTCAACATCGCATCGCTCTGAGGTTTCGATTCTTCCACTGTTCCACTGGACTCCGAGCCTACTTGAATTTAACACTGAATCTCCAGTGTTTTCATCTGTTTCTTCCACATCTGTATATATATTCTTCATTGAACAATGAGAATGGAAATTTACGATAAACTCTGAGATTTGAATATCCGAATCATGCATCAATTTATTATGACAGTTAATGAAAAGTTCACGAAATGAGTCTCCTTGTATTTGTATTATTCTTTGCTTTCATTGTTCATATTTTTCACCGATATGATTAAAAACGCGTTACTCACATTTCTATATTTTTATTCCTGTGCTTTGATAAAACAGGTGGAAGTTTTATTCTGCTGATACTGTGAATTACATTCACTACAGCGAAGAACTCCGTATTTTCGTATGAGTGTGCTGATATTCGAATTGTTTGAGGAATATCCTGAGATATTCATGTTGAAGGGAAACAAGTTTTTTTTCCGTTTTATGAAGTGAGTCAGAATATTATGAAACCCCATCTAAAAGAAAACTACCTGACGGTAACTTAGATTTTATTATTCAGAGTTATCGATCAAAATTCCAATAGTAACAACTTTTGCAGCTGAATATTTTTTTTCTTATTTCTCAGTCCCAAGGATATTTTATATCCATTAGAAGGATATGATAAAAAATTCAAAGACAGATCAACATCTTCCACTGATTTGTAATCTGTTTTCAAAATGAATTTCCTCACAATCCTTGAAAGTAGTAATTTCATGTTCATCATGGCATATCTTGAACCTATAACAAAAATTTAATGAGAATTGAATGTTGAGGCTTCACAGAAATAATTATTTAATCAACTAGGTAATTAAAGACAGCAACTAATGGTCAAGATATTTCAACAGTTCGAGACCAACACAACAATCGCTAGAGTAAGAAACGAGTTGATTACAAGATTTTTCCGTTAAACTTTTTATGAATTGAAAATAATTTTATAGTTCGAGACATTAGTCGCTAGATTAATAACTGAGTTTATTACAAGTGTATTTCGATGACCTCAATATGAATTGTGAATAAATTCTTGATTGAAATACATTCTTATTTTGCACAAGACATACATTCGACATAATTGAATTTCTATGTTTCCATATTCCAGTTGAGTTTTGACATTTCTCGTAGTGTTTCTGAATACTCTGTGTACGGTTGCCATGAGGATTGCACCTTAAAATAGCATAAGTTGAACATGATAATGGGTCATTAATGTTCAATTTTGTACACATTAAAATAACCTCCTATTTTGAGATAGACGGAAAAAGTCAATTTTAAAGCAAAATGTTCAGCCAACATCGAAAGTCAAGTTTGTAATGTTAATCATTTTCAAAGGACTAGTTTTGAAAATGGACTAATATTTCCTGCTAACCTCACGTTGATATTTAACTTATGTTGGAAATGAGAAAGAATAGTAGCATGTCGACCACTAATATAACAACGCAAATCTCATCTTCATATGATTAACAAAATTGAAAAGTAGAGAAAATTCATTAAATTAATTCTAACAGAGTTGAAAACAATAAGAGTATCTGAATTGATCTCGTGGTATATTTTCACTTCATTTGAATATCTCACCTATGCAATTCCTCGGACCTCCTGCAAATGGAAGGTACGAGAACGGATTGTTGTTTCGCAAAATTTCGGGTAGAAATCTCTCTGGATCAAATTTTAAGGGATCTTTCCAATATTTCGGATTTCTATGCAAATGCTGCATACCGAAAACTATCAGAGAATCTTTAGGTATCACCACTTTATCATCTGAAAAATACAAAATGTTGCTTCAGTATTAACTCTGTAAATGAATTATTTATTTATTCAACATTAGAAACGGATTGGTAGATGTTCTATCAGTCAGGCCTATCCGTTCACAGTTGCCTAAATTAACTGCCAAAATTGAACACCTCTTACCAAATTCCGGAAAGGAATATGAATAGCCGATTGCGCTCCCAACTTCATATCAAAGCTCCTACCCAACGTATATTTACTTTTTTTCTTCAAAATTCTACAACATGCTTCCCTCGACTATAACCATATATCCATACTAATATATAAATGCGAAAGTAACTCTGTCTGTTGTCTGTCTGTTACTCTTTCACGCCTAAAAGGCTGAACGGATTTGATGAAATTTGGTATGGTGATAGATGATTACCTAGAAATGGTCATAGGCTATAAATAATCACGCCATCGTTTTTAGGGGGTAGGCAGTAGGCAGATAACTAAATTGAGTTAGTGATTTTAGTCGTTTTTGTTGGGACTTTTGTCTTTCACGTCTAAACGGGCTGAACAGATTTTGATGAAATTTAGTAAGGTAATAGATGGTTACGTAAAACGGATATAAGATCAAAATGATCACGTCATCGTACTTAGGGGGTAGGAAGTGGGCAGAAACTGAATTGAGTTAGTGATTTTTTATGTTTTTTTCTGGGAGTTTTGCTCTATCATGCCTAAACGGCTGCTGCGAGCATTTTAAAGAAATTTAGTTAGGTGATAATAGTAACCTAGAAAAGGATATGGGCTATTAATATTCATGCTATCGTACTTAAGGCGTAGGCAGTAGGACAGAAACTAATTAAGTTAGTGATTTTTAATCGTTTGTTTCAAAAGTTTACCTCATTCACGCTTACGTCTGAACGATTTTTATAAGACTTGGTTAGGGGATTTATGATGAAATTTTGATGCCAACTATCTTTATTAACAGTTTTACTTGGATCGAACTTAGCGACATTCCATCACACTACTTAACTTATAGGGTAGGAAGGTACCAAAATTTAGACTATTCAGACGTATGATTTAAGTGAATATTTTCGAAGATATTACCGTGCGAAGCCGAGCGGGTCGCTAGTAAACTATAATTGTTAATGATGCATGTAAAGTTGAACACATTGTAACTGAATTGAAATCGAAAGTATCAAATACTCTTTTATGCAACGAGCGTATAATGATAGCTTTTATTCACGAGTGAATAAGATCCATTATACGGGAGTAGCATATTATACTTTATCTACGACTACTGAATATGTCTTGAAGATTTTACATTTGGCGACAGTGACAAGACCCTTCTTTTAAAAAATATGCAAGGCAAGTTGACTATAGAAATTTTTGGAGAAACTTGTTCTTGTGTAGTTTGTAATTAAAATGGCCTTAATTGATATAATCAAAGAATATTTGGCCTCGATTGACAAGGTGTACCCATATTTGTTAGTTGAAGAACTTTAGAATACTAATGAAATACCAATTTAAAGAATATTTTATAAAAGCTGATTCAATGAAGCATTCAACAGCAGTGAATATACTCATTATTCACTTGTGATTAATGGCTATTATTATGGTCGAGAAAACAGACGTATAATGGGCGGATTATACAATCATATACATCGACAATTTGTAGCTCACTGCAGGCTCAGGACATTTGGATTATCGGACAGTTTTCGGATGCATTTGTCTCTCTAAAAAGGTACATGGAAAATTTCAAAAGATCTTAAATTACAATTGGGGAACATTAGATTAGATTAGATTAGATTTAAACACAAAAGTACCTGTGAAACTTAGATATCTAAGCAGTTTATTCTGTTTTCGTTCGATTGCAATCTCGCAGGGATATCACAAAAGTACTCCAAAATCCCCCGAAAAGATATCGCTGAGATATCTCTATACGAGTCTTTCTGTTGACTGAGTATCGTATACCTAGGACTTCATGAGAACACCTCACACAAGACGATATAAGGGAACCAGGTGGAACATAATTCAAACTCCTGTATATAAAGTTTAACAGAAACTAGTCACCATCGCTAAGGAGTTAGTACTTTTTTTTGTCATCTGATTGATATTTCGGGGTCCAAACATGATTTACCCATTGAAGAGTCTTTAACTTTCTATTTAACTATCTATAATTTTGTTACACTGGCCTCAATTATTCTAGCTTCAACATGAGGCCTCAATTTTGGTACACTGTCTGTGGGCTTTTTTCTGTTACAAGATTATCTACAAAGGAACGAGTGCACACAAAGGCATGGTAAAACAGAAAATTTCTGTGGCGTAGAACGAAAACCATCTGCTTTCAGGAAATAAAATTGTGATCAAATTTCAAAGATGTAGGTACCTATTGTTTTAAGCGAGGAAGAGAATCGTGAAAAAAGTCTGTTAATAGTAATCATGGTTATTTGGAATCCATACTCACTTATTCTCACATCACCTGTAGCCATCCTTAGGATGAAAGAAACGATTGGAAATATCCGCATGGTTTCTTTATAAACATCTCAGTAAACTTCAGTTTTGATAAATCTTCTTTGGTGGCGCATCTATCTCAGACAATACTTCCAATGCCTCATCGTAGACTTTTGCTGCATGAAAATGAACAGAAAATAAAGGTTAATTTGTGGTGTTGCATAAGTAATAATCAATGTGAGGCCAGAAAGCTAATAAAATCAAAACACGAAATTGTACATTTTCAACACTTCTTCAGAAAGATACATTGATTGACTAATTTCCGGTATCGGAGAATTTCATCGAAATAGCTCCTACTCTGCCTTCCAAATTTATTTGTTGTTTCCTCCGTTCGTACTGTACTGAGGATATTGCGAAATTCAATGAATCGGTTAGAGTTAAAAAAGAGTGCAGTTCTCTTCAGATTTTCTCAAAATCAAAGTCTGGATCTATTTATTTATTTAAACGTTTCGCTTCGACGACTAGGTCACTAGCGATTTCAGTGGAACAGAAGGTTAACATTATAAATAGGTGCTAGAGAGAAAAGTCAACATATAAAACAAGAAAGAAAAAAAAAAAAAAGAAACAAAATATAAACAATAAGACTTATATCCTAAGGTTCAATGCTTTTATATAATGCAATGTGTTAAGGCATTCTGTTTGGGATATCTAAAGCTTCTTCCACTTTGTTGCTAACCAAGTATTGGATCCTCTGGGGTTGGTATTGTTGACATGTTGTAATTAGGTGCTGAACAGTCATTTGGGGTGTACATGTGAGGCATATCGGAGGAGTTCTCAGTAGATAGGATAAGCGGGATCCCCGACCGGAAGTGAAAAAAAAATGGCCGCCACAGGGTGTGGTTCTAGGTGTGTCAGTTTAGTTTGACATGCGTGTAAGCGTCGTGTACGTAGACATGTGGATTAGTGTCAGTAGCGGTTCGACGAAAGGGTAAAAAAGGGTAAGGCGTTAGAATTCGACGGCTATGATCCGAGGCGCTGAGTCTGCGACCGAAATCGCGAGGGGCTCGGGGGTAGGTGTGAGGGGTAGGGTAGGTGAGTGGGGTAGGGGTCAGGGGTCCGAATTCCGGCCTCAGGGCCTTGCATGGGATGTAAATGGTTATTTTGATGATGAATATTTTGACATCATTTTTTCTATGAAGTAATTTCCGTCGTAGGATATTAGGTTAGCAGGTCCGACCGCAATTCTTGTGGGCCTCGCGTCTGTTTACGACATGTGAGGAAGTTATTTTGAAACGCGGTTGATGATAATATTTTGTCATCATTTTTTTTTCATGAAGTAATATCCATGAACATAGGATATTAAGCCATCAGTTCCGACCACAATTCTTGTTCCCTTAAAAGCGAGAAGCGGTTGATATCAATTTTAATCATAACAGAATAACTATTTGTGCTGATTTAAAAATGAGTTCTTTAGATGCCCAATCCGAAAAATTATTGATGAAGAAACTAAGAAAAGTGCTTCCGCCTTCTCAACTGTAAGTTTTTTCGAATATTATTACGTAAACTTCATATATTGATTATTTTTTCTTCTTTCGTTAGATCAAAACCGCTTATAGTACTGTGTGGGGAGGATGGAAAGGTGACCCAGCGCAAGCAGGGTTCATATATTTGTTTGAATGGAAGCAAATAAAAATATTACTATTGAGTGGTGCAGAAACCACAGAAGTTTGGGCGTTATCTGTCTAATATAATTGTTATCATCCTAGTCATGAATAAAACAAATTATTTCTACATTGTTTTTAATTAACCTTAATATTATAATGATACATGAAGACGAAATATCTACGTTTGAAGTAATTTTTGTTTAATCTGTTCTAACACAATAATATCACTAGAGGCTTCAAAATTTCCAGCTTGATCATCTTCTGATAATGTTCCTGCAATACCACTATTCAGAGTGTTCATAGTCTTCTTATGAGAAATATTATTAATAGGATCAAACTTAAAATCAATTCCATGATCTTTAAACTCTTCCAGTAGGTCACAAATAGAGTGTATTTCCCGCAGTATGAAGCAATATTAATCATTTCATCCATAAATGAATGAAGAGGTTTGTAATTATTCTGAATATTACATTTAGGATACTTGTTATTGAATTCTTCATCATCTAGCAGGTTTGAACGTTCATGATATCATACTCTGTGAGATTTCATAATCATCCAATATATGTTTTAGTTCACTCATTGTTACTTCACTATTCCAGATTGATGATTGAATATCTTGAATGAATAAATCATTTTGATATTTATGATCAAACACTTGTTTTATTATGTTCCTAGGAGAATTATATTCTATCAATTCATAAAAAATATCGTTTGGAGTGAAAAGACCTAAATCAGATAGAATTTTAGAAAATTTTTCACTATCATGATATGTGTGAGCAAAAGACAAGTCGTCACACAAACGATCATAAAATATTTTAGATTTATAGAAGTCATACAAATCCATATTGTAATGCTTATTTACTACTAACATCATCATAAGATAGCAAGTGTTAATATATCATCCCCTCCACAAATATAAAACTAATCTGTGTTACTGACGATTATTTTATTCATTATAATCATATTCAAAAGGTTTTTTAATTGTTTCAATAATCCCTCAGATTGACATGGTATTTTCAATAAAGTTTCTAATTCAAATTTGTATGAACCAGTTGCTTTGTTGAGAAATTCATCAAATTCATATACCATATCATCTTTAAGGAATAAATGATGCCATCGATATATCGAAAAACTGATGAAATATTACTTGGAATTCCAGGAAATATATCACTGATATATTTAACTGATTTCCTTCGTAATGAACATTCATCAATTTCAGCACACAAATGATTGTCATATATGACATATGTTTTACCTTTGTAACTATTAAAACACCCTGAACTTTCATAAATCTGGGAAGATCCATCCTATAATATTCTCTCCTTTCAAGTAAAGCAAAACTGTTCGAATCCATTCGATAGAAAATGTTATTATAAAATAACCCAATTTCATCATTAGGTCTTTGATATAGATGAATGTTTGAGAAATTTAAATAACCAAAGGGTATATATTCTAAAGCTTTCACTGGAGGATGAATTATTTTATCCACTAATGAAATGGGCCACACCCAATTCTTGTAAAACAGATATATATGATTATTGATAATAGCAATCTTTCCACTTTATTTTTTATTGCACATAAATTTGGTTTTACCGCACCTTGACCAATGATTGTTTCCGAAGTTTGATATGATGATGATGATTTAATTGTTGCGGTTGATGTTATTGAACGTACTGTTGTTGCTCGAACGTGAATACCGTATAAAGATTGTATTGCATCGATATCAGTCTGAGATAATTCATTGTTTTTATTTCTTCTTCAGAATAATACGGTCTCATTATAGATTTGTTGTCATTGGAATGTGACAATCCTAAGGCATGTCCAATTTCATGAATTAAAACTAAATAGAGAGACATGAATCCTGGTGTAGGAGAACCAAGCTTTTTGAACCATTTTTCATCCTTATCAATATGAATTTCGATGCATTTATCATTATTTGGAAAGTATGCATGAGCTAATACTGGACCAATACCATCAAAACCAGATCCACATGTTCGATTTCCATCACAACTACTTGTCATATTATGTTTACCAGCACTATATTTAATAAGAATATCTGGTAGTATATTACTTTGGAAGAATTTTAATCCTGAATTTTCACTCCAAATTTCAAATGATTTAGATGCTATAAATTCATCATCAGTATTACCTCTGTGAAATTTCCATGTAATATTTTTTTTATTCCATTGACCAGTTGTAGTTGCAAAATTTTTAGGAAAATCTATTACACCACATCTTGGTTTTCGCATCAACTCAATTGTTTCCGTATTCAGACTACCTGTTTCAGACAGTCTAAAATACTCTTGAAATTTAAGATGGCTGTTGAAAAGTTATTATTATTTACTAATTCTGTATCAGAATAATTATTGTTTGATAGGTATCCATAATTTATCAAATAAGATTTTGCTGTTTCCATTTCATGATCCAAATGTGTTGAATAGCATGGAATCAATAGACTTATCAATATTACTAGGAGATTCATTTTTACACCTTTCTTCAAGGGAATCTAGCTGTGTACTAATATCTTACCGATTCCCATGGTCTTTATTATAATATTTAAAGAAACTATCAGTTTTGTTGAGAGGTGGAAATAATTGATATAAAATTGACTATAATTTTTTATTCAGTACAATACGTCGTGATTTACATTGTGACTCGGAAAAGCGTTCAACGTTATTAAATACTTCATACCATTTTTCATTACGCTCAATCCATCGATAAAGAGTTCTGCAATTTGTTAGGGAACAAATAGTTGGAGTTCGTTGATGTGCCATACATTCAGGATAACTTTCACCCATATTAGGTGAATCTTCATAATCCTCTACATTGATTATATTTGTAGATTTCAAGAATTTTAATAGTAAATCATATTTTTGATGTCCTTTGATGACGATAGTATCAATTCTATGTGTTATATCGGTAATTATTTGTGACAATTCTTTATATTGAATAAATCCATAGTCAAATTTTAATCCATGATGATGGTTTTCTAAATATTTCACAGTCCTTTTATCTTTATTCGATAAACGAGAGTAGTTTATTGGTGGCTTGAATAAGAAATGATAAATTTGAGATCCATTATATGCAGCCAATTCTTTTACAATAAATTCTTCATTAATAATAAACCCTTGGATGTCAAGCACTAACACACAACCTTCATAATGAAGTAAGCTTTCGAACTGATTCCGTTAGAGGTAGGTATTCCATAACACAGTCGTATACAACAATGCAATATGCTCTGGTATTGATAGGAAATCCCTTCCTAGACTCTATTTCAAGTTTGATGTCAACAGTTGAAGATTTGAATGATTCACTACGTCTGGAACAATCGATAACGAATAGACATCTGTTCTTGAAATCAGAATATTGAAGTACTGGATTAGTTTTCAGATATTTATAACTATCCGGAAATTCTGTATAGTTATAATATGCTTCTGCGTATTCATTCTTTTCAAAATTCAATCTTAAATTTCTTGTGGAATGAATTCTCCATTCAATAGCAGTCGGACATCGGAAATATCAATATTATCGAATAGTGTAGGATCTTCAGTATCAACATTTTTCTTATTAGTTTGAAAGCAACAAACAATATATCTAGGATGATCAATATTAGATGTTGTTTTAACAGTCCATATCTCAGTTAGTGAATTGGTTGTTAGAGAGGGTAATTCATGAATTTCCCATTTTCTGAATGGAAATAATATCGGTCGATTGGATTTCATTGACTCCAGTAATTCCAACTTCAATATATCGTTAGGATAAATGTGTTTGACTTTTAGTTCTATACTATCTATCTGAATCTGTCCTTTAGTTGTGTGAGCAGCTTCCTGTGCCGCAGGTGTTATATGTATTACATTATTATCATTTTGTGCTCTAATTAATCTAATAGTCTGCTTTCCACAAATTGCTGATTTATAATCATCGAAGAAATTCAATAAATGTTTTAGAGGTATTCGAAATATGAAACTACCATTAGTATTTATTGTTGGGGTATTGGGAAAGGACCATCCAGCTGTTTCAAGTTCTCACAGAATCTTTATCATAACACAGATAACCTTTTATTGTACTTAACAATCCTGGATCTCTTACAGAGTCTATTTCAGTTCCATGCAATTCATATGAAATTGAATCAAATAAAAAAGCTCCTCCATTCAAAACAATCTTAATACTTCCATTACCAGCAGTTTTTTCAAGTTTACCCTTGATAATCAGTGCAGCATCATGCATCAGTAGCCATGTATCAGTTCGGTTTATAGTAATTTCAATGCTATCATTATTATTGAAAGATTTGATAAATGGTAGATATGTTCGAGTTTCCACTTTAACAATCGATTCATCATTGATGAATGGTTGATATATGTTAAAAGTGTTGCTGGACAACATATCCCAAAGATTTTAAAAATAATCTATTTTTAATAGTGAGCTTTCCACCTAGCTTCTTGCGCGACTCTCGCACTACTGATTTCGTTGACGATGAAGTGGAAGTTTTATATGATGTGTTGATTATCAGGACCATCTTTTCAATTCCAGTCTTATTATTATTTCTTCACCTCTAAAGTTAACGAGTTCTGAATTCTGATCGAGTACTTTCAATGTGATGTTGTATATTCTCGATGTTGATAATGGAAGATAAATTAAATTTCTAGGAACTTGATCAATACTATATCCAGGATCAGAATCAACTGAAAATTCATATATTGTATGTGAAGGTAAATTATTATAGTAAGCTCCTTCGGTAATATTGCTATCTATATGTATGTCGTCTGAACTTTGACAATGTTCACAGGTATGTCAGATTCATGAATTTACCAGATTGAAGAATACGTTTGGAAAAACCTAAGAGCCTGCCAATTGAATCGTTTTCAGTGAAATCAATATCAAAATCTTTATGATAAATTTCACACTTCAGTGTATTAAGGTTAGGTCGTAAAAAGAAAATTTCTTCAATATTCTTATCCTTGAGGTTGTTTTTATGAATCAGTTTATTTTTGAGAAATTCTTCAATATCACTTATCTCGTATGTTCCTGTAGGAATCTCAATGAATTTTCTCTTCTTCTTTATTTCGTTTTTCGATTGTTCATTGAAATAATAAAATTTTGATTCTCAATATTCGGAATCGTATTATAAGTGTAAAATCCAATTAATGCGAGACCGTATTGATCATTAGGATTCAATTCTATTGGAACAGGAAGGTCGATTGATAGTATTGAAGATCGATCTTTCAACGTGAATAGCATAGACATGACTGACAAAATTATAAAACAATGCTCTTTATTTATATATATTGTATCTTAGATAATAGAAATTTTAAACATAGGTGACCACAATTGTATGGATTGTTTTTCTGATAATCATTTCTGTTATATTTTATCATAGAGTTTCCAAAATATTTAATTAATTCTTTAGGTGGTTTCAAATTTCCATAACTATCAAAGTATTCAATATTACTTTTGTTTTTAATATATGCCACCCAGTGAGTACCTGGATTAGTACTTGAATCTAAATTGACTACACCACATTCTTTATTGAAAATTGAGTGGGGTAATGTATCTCTCATGAAAACACCTCTAAAATGTGGAATATTTCTACCATATTCAGCTATTTCATAATCATATAAGGCTCTTTTCGGCAAATTATCTAAACTGATTTTTTTTTTTTAAGAATAGTCCATATCCCCTTTCGATTTCTTCAAATATAATCCATGACCTACAGCCTCCATTGCTCGATTGTGACGTTTATCCTCATCAAGTTTTCGTTTCGCATTATTCGCATCTATAACTGTTTTTGCAACAGCACTTG
The DNA here is from genome assembly GCA_013421045.1 of Propylea japonica. Lineage (NCBI taxonomy): Eukaryota > Metazoa > Arthropoda > Insecta > Coleoptera > Coccinellidae > Propylea > Propylea japonica. Next base: position 23,462,818 of record CM024243.1, on the reverse strand, counting down.
CACCTCCAAATCATAGTCCTAAAGCGGAAAGCCCTGCAAATATTGGTATGAGTGGAAGAATACCACCCGATTTTGCTTGAAATGGAATTGTACGAGGTATATGAATGTTACGTTTTTCCCAACTTTCCTAATTGCTGCTCGAGCTGCTTTGAGAGCTATAGATGAAGATTTCTGTAGATCATTTGTGTTGGATTTTGTAAAACCTTTGAGACAGGATTAATAACAACCGAACGGAAGGATTTCTTTTTTTTTTAGATATCCCATTCCGAGTTTTCGTTTTACTTTCATTGCTCCAGTAACGAATAATGCGGCAGTCTTTTCTTTCAAATTAGCGTCCTTTGCTTTAACACGTTCCCATGCACTATTTTCAAGTATTTATCAGCTTCGTGTCTTTCTTTCAAATTAGAAGATTTCGAATAGGCTATATCGTGAGCTTTACAAGCTGAATCGAGCTTATTAATATCACCTCACTCCCTTTGCAATAGTTTTTCTAGTTTAGTTCCTGGACCACAATACTCGTATTGCGGTAAATGGAGCTCAATAGGTAGTTTATTGATGATTGTGTTGAGCAGACCTTCTCCTTTCGTGAACGTTAACATGTTACTAACGATTTTTTAGTGTGGTAATCAAATATATATATCTCATGTAAATGCGTATAAAGCGTTAGTAATAAAATGGAAATTGAACAACAACCATCAGTTTTATCTGTTGAAAATTTAGATATTTTAGAGAATGAAAAAATATCGAAACATGGAGATTTGTTTCCTGATAGTTGTAGGATCCTGTTCGCTGGACCGAGTGGTTGTGGAAAATCTAATGCGCTCTTAAGTTTACTGTTATCTCCAAATGGATTACGATTCAAAAATATATACATTTACTCTAAAAGTCTATATCAACCAAAATATCAATTGCTTAGAACAAGTTCTCAGAGGTGTACCAGAAATAGGCTTTTATCCATATAAAGAAAATGATGAGATAATAGATCCCAATCAGGCTGAAGAGAATTCAATCATTATTTTCGATGATGTTGTTGGAGATAAGCAGATAAAATCAAAGCTTATTATTCTATGGGACGACATAAAGCTATTGATGTAGCATTTTTATGTCAAACATATGTAATGGCTAGCAAACATTTATGCCGTGACAATTTAAATATAATTGTGTTATTTAAGCAAGATGATATAAATTTGAAACATGCATTCGATGAACATGTTTCGCCAGATATGTCCTATGAAGAATTCAAAAAACTCTGTGCACACTGCTGGAACGCTAACAAATATGGATTCATTGTTATCGTAAAGAACTTTGATGTTGAAGGTGGACGTTATCGTCAAGGGTTTGATAAATATATAAGAAATTTCAAACATCTCTAAACTCCAGGATCCTAATGCCGGAATCATAGAAATCCTGACTCCGGGAATGCTCGCTTCAGTGCAACGTTGACGTTCAAATATTAACTACATCGATGATATATATTTTGAATCTATGTAAAATATGTTCAGTATGAGTTAATTATCACTAAAATGAAGATTGATAATGATGAGCAACAAAGGAAGCTTAAAATTCAGCGGCTTATCAAGGATGTTAGGAAGAAATTCTTAACATACAAACTGGGTAGAAATGAGCAAGATCAATCAATTTTTCGATTATTTGAACCGATCACCAAACGATTAGATCGTATTGAAACTAAACAGACAGCTGGTTTATTGAAGACAGTACAAAACCGTTTTTACGGCAAATTAGTTCTTTGAAATCAATCCAATCACCACAAATATTGACATCAACTCCAAAAAAGCATATATTCAAAGAGACAAATGAAATCGAATCGCCGGTCAGCTCTCATCAATTAAAAAGTATCCTATAAATTACCCACATATACACCTACAAGGAATCCTGCTTTCGATTTACCACAACCTCAATTCTTAACCTCAAAGATTATAGCAGAAACTGAAGAAGAAAAAGAAGACTATGGAAATAAAACAAAAAAGAAGAAGAAGAGGAAATTCAACAACTACAAGATGAAATTAAAGATCAATCTATTATTGATGAATACTTAGAGCAATATCCAGTTGTAGCTAGAAGTTACGTTGCATCAATATGGTCATCTATAAGACAAAAATGTTCTAATTGACCCAACCTATGGTCCAATATATGACTACAGAATATCTAAATGGTTTCTAGGAGGAAAAAAATCTTAGCTTCGATAATAAAACAAGTGAGATAATAATAAACGATAAAGATCGATTTCCTGGTACATCAGGACTTTATGATTTGATATTCAGTAAACAACCAGAAAAGTATACACCACAGGATTTACAATATTATCGACAAATTTTGAATCTAACAAATGTTCATAGAAGAAATTATGATGCTTCAGAACAGAGACGTGGAACTAATTCATATAAATGGGTGGAAAATTTAAACCTCTAACAACAAACCGAGGCGGAAATTTAATGACATATAATGAGAAACCGATAGAATATGTGTATTGGAATGATGTAAACGAATTGGTAGATCGGCTCGACTTCTTACTGCTTCAAAAACAGCTGGAAATTCATCAGTTGATAATGAAAATACAATCAATAATAGAGGAGCTACGTGAATCTCATGTTAATATTAACCTTCCTCTTAGTTTCATGAACATTTATGTGAACAATGCCGCTTAGTAAGTTCGGTGGCACCTCCGGTGAGAGCAATAACGTCAAGCGTAGATTTATTGAATACCAACAATTTCCTCTGATGAAGAAGGTGAATATGATTTTACTAAACATAAAATATGTAATTGAATATTCCTACACTAGATAATGATGCTGCGAACAAACTTTATGTCGATTCTACTGTTGAATGATCATACACATCAATTGATTGAAAATGTCTCTAAATGAAATCTGATTATACGGAGAAAACCAAAGAGCTGAATCAAATATTCAATAAATTGAATAATGTTGAAACGGATAATAAAACGTACACGTCAGTTGACTGAAGATTTATCTAAAATAAAATATGATATATCAGAGCAAACCAAAAAGCTGAATAATATCGAAATAGATATTAATGAGAGATTTCTCAGACATTCAAAGCCTTTGTTACAGATTTCTCCGATGTGAGGACTGATATAGTTCAGCTAAAAAGGGATGTCTCTAAACTAAAATCTATTTCAACTGAACGAAATACCCGTCATCGGATCAACTAAATAGAATCGAGTGAATATTCAACAAGTTCCTCCCTAACTGTTATCTGAATTTAAAAATCTAAATGTGTGCTAACTGATCGATTGTTCAGTATTGTGAAAATCATCTAATGAAGTATTCTAAGGAAAA